>JBCEWE010000563.1:0-285393 GCA_039877035.1 Silurus lanzhouensis
AGGCTGTCACCTGTGACGGGGTGACGTGTTGACCAGGAAGTATAAAACGCACATGGAGTGAAGCCGGCTTCAGCTTCTGTAACCGAGAAGGAATCGATGAAGGGACGCAGGAGGTGTGGAATAGAGATGCAGCATCTCATTTAATCAGGGGGCTAGGGTTACATAGAGACGTTCCCTTTCAGGAACTCGAGCTGCTTCAAAACGCTTTGGGAATGACTAGTGTGAAAAAGCACAGCTAGGTCGAAGGACAGAGGTGGCACAGAGGTCAAGGTTGTAAAACCTGACAAAGGTGAGCGTGGTGGACCAGCCCGCAGCAAAGCAGAGGACAGACCAAGCACTAGAGACATAACAGTTCAGCGCTAGGACCGGGCACAGCCGGTTCAATCTCTCCTGGTCTGGGGTCTTGAATGGAGGAGAACTGAATGCCTGGATCCTGACAGGTCACCTTGGGGACTTAACCCAGTCTAGGGGGCAGGAAGGCACTGGCCATGCCTGTAGTGTACTCCAGAAAGGCAGGGGCCACAGAAAGGGCCTGTATATCACCTACTCTCCCCAGAAAGAAATGTCTTCACGAAATCTCGGCCAATGGCTCAAAGGAAGCTCTGGATTGGAGAATGGTCTCTACTACCTCTGTGGAGAGACCAGAACCTCGGAGCTGCACCCCTTCAGAGGCCACAGCCACTCTGGTCAGGGTGAAGTATTGTGCCCCTGATTACTTCTTGTTCCATGACCAGAACCTGCTTCCTTCCCACCGGAGTGGGACAGACCCGTTGAAAATTGCTTTAAAATCTCAAAATATCGTTTTGGTTTCCTTTATTCTCTACCAGTCCCATCAAAACTACAAACACACACTACAGTAACCACATAAAGGTATGTAATTTCTCTGCTAAAGTGAGCATCCAGCTCATTCAGTGTGTGGAGTGTGACATGTTTACAGTTTTTCTCAACTGCTTTCAGCTATTTCACAGATCAGAATTGAAGTTTGCAGATCTCCAAGTGCATTTCTCAAACAACACGTACAAACTGCACAACATAGTGAATAACCGGAAAATACGCGTCACCTGCTCAGAATGCTTTGTCTATCGTGCAAAAGCGTGTTTTTCATCAATCATTGTGTCAGAAGCAGCAGAAATTCCCATGTCATTTTTAAACAATGTGAACGTGACAGGCAAAATTATTAGTCAGAACATCATAGAACATTATACTCAGTTTTAGTTATTTTAATTATACTCAAGCAGGTTTTGATGACTAGAAACTACTAAATTACTGTACTGGTGTGTGTCATAATTTACAATGTCCCTCCGGTAAAAAAAAGAAGTTACTTTTTGCAAACCATTGTGCATCAACCAGGTGTTACAGTAATTACATGGTATGAATAGATATTCTTTCTGATTGATTCCATCTAACTCATCTAACCAATCACATCGCAGTATATGGAAGAATCGAAACAAAAGATCAGACTGTATTCACATTTTTACTGTACTGTCAATAGTGGTACTTACATACAGAAAACAAAGGAAACTACAAATAGGCTATTTACCAACAAATAGAAACCTGAAAAGACAAAGTGGGAAAAACTATACATGTACAGAAGGTAAAGGTGAAATTACGTGGCAGTTTTCCAATGCGTCATGTCGGTCCTGTGTGTTGGGCCACAGATTCTCATCCACATCACAACATATATTTTCCCTTGCTATGAACAGTGAAAAATATCTTCTTGAGTGCCTAATCCAGCCTCTGCATGCATCTGCTGAGATGTCCTCACATGCTGTATCCATGGCAGCCAGCAGTGTCATCCACGTATGTGGCTAAAGATCATAAACCTCCCACCTCCAAGCCGAGAAAAACTCTTCAATTGGTTTCAGGAATGGGGAGTAGGGTGGAAGGAATTCAATCAGCATCTTGCGGTGGTGGACAAACCACTGCCTGATGTTGTCAGAGTGATGGAAACTGACATTGTCACAAATTACTACATACTTTGGTAGATCATCTCGATTGAGGTCCCTCTCATCTTCAGGAATGACATTTCTATAGAGATTGTCTAAGAATGTAAGGAGATGCTGTGTGTTGTACGGTCCCATAATAGGAATATGATCCTTGATTCATTGGTTAATCTAGAGTTGCACATGTTTCTCTTCGTTAACGAAGGTGAAGACTCACCGGAGAGCAATTTCTCAATTCTGGACATATTTCTTAGCAAACATGTACTCACAATTTGTATACAATTCTGAGAACATGTTCACTCATTTTGATAGTACAGACTTCCAACCTGAGAAAAAGACTAATTGGTTTGGTGAGTGTGACATTTCAGCTGAGAAGCAGGACAAATTATTTTGCACAGCAGGACAAAAGCAACAAGAATTGTCAAAAGCAGCTGACAGATGTACAGAACCATTTGCATGTTGTCCAAAAGCAATTGCAATTTGATGAAAACAACGAGAAATTGCTGATATGATGTGAAGAACTGACAACAGGTTCTGACGGTGGAACGAGTAGTTTTGAGAAATGCAGTTCTGTTGTGAGAAATGACTGAAAGCAGTTGAGAAAAACTGTAATCAGCCTTTCTCCGTTGCTAGCAAAAATTTTATCTGTGAGTAGTGTAAGTTAGTTTGCTAATGAAGAAGTAGTGAGTGCGAGAGCAGTCTAGGTTCGGCGGGGGGAAGTCTGGATGCCCTAGGAAGGATTAGCATTTCCCCCGTCTCCAGCATCAGAGCCCCTGCAGCGGGGCGAGTGGGTGACGATTCGGTGGCATTTTTATTCAGCACGGTAGCAAAACTAACAGGAAATAAAGCACTGCCCTCACATGTACATCACCTATTAAACATAAATCTGTCAGCTTTAAAATAAAAAATTTCACATGGCCATAACAAATAATGATTCCAATAGATCAAACTTCTTGTTTTCTATAAGTGTCCTCAAAACAAAATTTGTTTTATGCAAAAAAAAAATAAAAGTCTAGATCACTTCTGCTATGCAAAATAAGTATTGTCTTAATGTAATGTTACAGAATGATCTTATTATTGATTTAACAGTTTCATCTAGGTTTTATTTTCAAAGTAACAATTGTAGCGCAGCAGGAGTAGTTTCTCAAAACGCTGGTCTGTGAGACGGTTTCTTTTTGGGGTGAGGATGAGACTTCCAATACTAAACAGCCTCTCAATCAACGCACTGGATGGTGTTGCTGTGTTGGCTTTTCATATCAGCTGATTTAAGGTATTCACAAATCTCCACTGTCCACAGTAATTGCTTGTTCGTCATGTCGTTCGTGTTCTCCTCCTCAGCAAATGCGAAGAAGTCATTTTCATGATCTTGTTTTCAGGAGACTGCAGTGGCTCTTTCTGTGGTATCTCAATGGTGAAAGCACAACACTGTGCTGCCAGAATCATCTTGATGTTGTCTTTTCTTGTGTTATCCCTCAGCCACCACAGCTTGAATTTTGGCAGGGTTACCGCAGCAAGCAAGCTTCATTACTGTCAAGGATGGAGCTAAACCGTGTCTTGATAGCCTGCAAGAGAATTTTAGATTTTTTCTTTTTAGAGCTGCTTTACAGCAAATTAAATTTTCTTTGCATCATTGAATCATTATTTTCCTGTTATCCTGTAAAGCTGCTTTGAGACAATCTATATTGTATAAAGTGTTATAGAAATGTAACTAACTTGACATGAAATAAAACTACAATAATAATATTAATAAGACAATATTGAATATTGATTACCTAAGTATGAGGTCTGGGAGGTCAGCCGTCATCTTTCAGTGCCAAGATTTTGGCCATCAGGATTTCAAGGGGAGGTTGAAGGGTGCCATAGAAACAATCATCTTCACCTTGAAGTATATCCAGTGCCATACAGACAGGCTTTTCAGAACCTTGCAGTATTCTTTAGGGAAACGATACTCTCTCTCCGTAATGCATCTGATGTCCAGGCGAGTGCAAAGTTTATTGAGGTCAACTATGGGCATGTCTGTGACTCTGCTAAGCGCATCATGAAGGGACCAGCAACTTTCTTTTGCAGGCTCTATGATGCCACAGCTGATCGACGAATTGTGAATTTTCTCTATCTCCGCTGCGATGGCATCGTACGTGTGTCTCCCACGAAATCATCTGCAGGCGATTACAGCTGTTTGGCGATGCAGAGTAACAGGATCGATCCAGTGTACAGTAATGCCCAAAAAACTTTTATTCTGAGCAGTCCATAAATCTGCAGTGGTGGAAACATTTTCCAATTCGGCAAAAGTTTTCTTTAGTTCTGTCTCCATTTCCATATATGCATTGTCCAAAAAGTTTGTGACGGTTTTGCGATCGGGCAGCATGCCCCCCGGCCTTGTCCCTGTTACAGAGATTTTGCTGATGATATTTTGAAATGTGGGTGCCTCCACAGTGGACAGCGGCTGCATCTCCTCAACAATAAAAGCAGCAACCAATTTGTTGAGTTCAGTTGAACTAATTGTTTTACCTGTTGGTGAACGTGAACTGAAATCAAGCCTTGGTTGTTTAGCTTGAGTCGGGGTGCAGGTTTCATTCGGCTCTCTCTCTTCCAAATTTGTAGTGCTGTGCTTTGCTTGCAGATGTTTTTTTAAATTTGAAGTGGTATTTTTTGCAGTTGACAAAAGCTTTTCACCAACACATAATTTACACTTAACAATTATTTCCTTCCCTTTTCCTCGACTATTTAAAAATAATGAGAATACTTCCATCACAGTAATGTAATGCTCTGACCTGCCATCTCCACTTCTGACCAGCTTCTGTTCCCGCAGCTCGCACGTATGAGTGCGCGATTCTACGTGATTACATTTATTTTGATTCAGTATTTTCTTTTTATGCAAAATAACTTAACTGAAAAGTAACTCGCATTACTTTTTAATCCATAATCCCTAAGACCCACGACGTTGGAATACACCGTGGTCTTAGGGTTGAAGGGGTCGGCTTCGGTGTGCGGCCGAAAAGTCTGCTTGGTTTTCTTAGATGGCGTCATTTTTTTTTGACAGACAAACAACATAAAATTTCACACAGACCACTTCTTGAATTTAACGTTTTTTATGTAATTATGGTAATGAATATGAAATGTAATATTTTAATAAAAACAAAAAAGTTTTTTATAAAAGAAAGTCAGATTTGTTTCAACCCATTGTTTCTTATATCACCTTTTGATGTTTTTTTTAAAGAAAATATGCTCATGAATATGAAGTCATCATTTCAAATTTAACTTTTAAATACTTAATTTGTCATTTCACATTTTTCATTGAAATGTTGCAATTTTTAACATTTTATCATGAAATTATTCTGGTGAATATGAAAATTCAAAATTTTTACATTTTTATTTAAAAAAGGATATATTTTTCTGGGATAATGTTTTTTTTTGTTTGCATATTGCACTTTTTTAACATTTTTAGATTAAATGATGCTTATGAATATGAAAATTCAAATTTTTTTTTTATATCATATTTTGTTATGCAAATGAAATATTATTTATTTATTTATTTATTTATTTATTTATTATTTTATTTATTTTATTTTATTTTGTTTCTCATTTAAATGTTTTTCCTTCATGGATTGCACTTTTCAACCTTTTTTCATTTAATTAAGCTTATGACTAAGAATATTCATATTTTTACAATAGCAATTTTTATGAAAAAAAATTTGTTTTAATTCTCCAATTTTGTCATCACCTTTTTTGTTAACTTATTGCACTTTTGTAATTTTGTAAGTTTTTAATGAAATTATGTTAATGTATCTAAAAATTCATATTTTCACACTAACCTTTTTATGATAAAGGTTAACTTTTTTTATGAAATTTTATTTATCAAAATAAAATGTAATATTTAAATAAAAACAATCTAGTTTTTAATTTGAACAATAATTTTTTAAGCATTTTCATTACATTTTGCATAGATTTTTTGCACTTTTAAAAGTTTTTAGTTAAATGATGCTTATGAAAATTCATAGCTTCACAATTACTCATATTTCTATTAAAAAGTTCACGATTTCTTTAATGAAATTATGTTTATGAATATGAAATGTAATATTTTAATAAAAACTTTTTTTTAATAAAAGAAAGTCAGATTTTGTTCAAACCATTGTTTATCACGTTTTGCGTTGAATCTTTGCACTTTCAACGGTTTTTAGTTAAATGATGCTAATGAATATGATGACATAAATTCACAATAACTTGTAGAAACTTAAATTGTTATATCACTTTATTCACTGAATCTTTGCACTTTTTTTTTTTTGCATTTTTCCATTAAATTATTCTTTGAATATAAAAATTCATATAATTTATATGAGAAAAGTCAGATTTTTGTTAAAACATAGTTTATAATGAAAACTTTTTAGGTCAATTATTGCACTTTTAACGATTTTTTGTGAACTGATGCTTATGAATATAACTTGTAAATACTTGGTCATTTCATGTTTTTCATTGAATTTTGCACTTTTAAACAGTTTTTCATTAATTATTATGCTGATGAATAGGATAATTTATATTTTACCAATTAATTTAATATTTTTATCAAAAAAAGGTATTTTTCGCTCAAATCATTATCATGTAGGTTTTTCGCTTACATATTGCACTTTTAACGTTTTTTCATTAAAAGCTGCTTATATATGTAAAAATTCACATTAATAACTATCACATTTTTAATGAAAAAGTCATATGATGCTTATGAATATGAAGTCATATTTTTCACAATAAATGTAAAAAAACTTGGTCATGTACATTTCATGTAAGGTTTTCATATTTCAAGTCGCTTACATATTGAACTTTTTAACCTTTTTTTTCTTATTAAATCATGCTTATAAATATGAAAATGTATATTTTTTACAATAACATACAATAATAATAAATATCATTAAATAAGTATTTAATGAAAGAGCCATATTTTGTTCAAAACATGATTTGTTTTGACAAAAAAACAAATGATGAATTGTTTGGACTAAAATATTTGTAATTTATCTGATGAATGTGTAATCAAAAACTGTATTTGCTAATAATTAAGAAAAATTGCTCATTCTTGACAGCACGTAGAAGGCTTTGCCAAATATATGCTGTTGTTATGTTTTTGATTAATTATTACGGTTTAAGCCATTTTCATTAACTTTTTGCTGTTTTCAACAGTTTTTATGAAATTATGATTATGAATATAAAAATATTAAATTTTTGAAATAACTATAATAGGTTTATGAAAAATGTCAGAAAATGTTATCGAATATTATATCTCATCATAAACATGATGTTAATTATCATGGGCAAGTGCATGCTGTTTGTGCAAAAACTCTTGGTTCGATAAACCGCTTTCTCTTGTCCTAGAAGCCTGAGACTTGCAGAATCGCATTTACAGTGAATATGAAACTCATTCTTGACAGCACGTAGAAGACTTTGCCAAATATGTGCTGTTGTTTCGATTTTGATTATTTATGACTTTCTAATCCATTTTCATTCACTTTTTGCTGTTTTTATGAAATTATGATTCTTCTTCTTCTTCTTCTTTCGGCTGCTCCCATTAGGGGTCGCCACAGCGGATCATCCGTCTCCATACCACCCTGTCCTCTACATCTGCCTCTTTCACACCAACTACCTGTAACTAACTCTTAGATAAGAGTTAGTAAGGTAATCCACCCTATATGGTATAGTCTTTTAACCCCGCACCCATACGGTGTAATCCTTTGACTCTGCCCCCACTAGTTAGTGTGACACACACCATGGTAAAGGAAAGTCATGTCGCTTAAATGCTCTGAAATCGTACAAGGTTATTAGGGAAAGTAAGGGTTAGCTACACTACCTGCATGTCTTCCCTCACCACATCCATGAACCTCCTCCTTGGCCTTCCTCTTTTCCTTCTACCTGGTGGCTCCATCTTCAGCATTCTTCTACCAATATAATTCATGTCCCTTCTCTGCACATGTCCAAACCATCTCAATCTCGCCTCCCTCACCTTGTCACCAAAACATTCTACATGTGCTGTCCCTCTAATAAACTCATTTCTAATCTTGTCCATCCTCGTCACTCCCAACGAAAACCTCAACATCTTCAGCTCTGCTACCTCCAGCTCCACCTCCTGTCTTTTACTCAATGCCACTGTCTCTAATCCATACAACATCGCAGGTCTCACCACAGTCCTATAAACTTTCCCTTTCATTCTTGCAGATACCCTACTATCACAAATCACTCCTGTCACTCTTCTCCACCCACTCCACCCTGCCTGCACTCTTTTCTTTACTTCTCTAACACACTCTCCATTACTTTGCACTTCTCCACCTCCATACACCTTCTCCACCTCTTCTCCCTGCAACCGCACCACACCACTGCCCTCCCTCTCATTCACACACATGTACTCTGTCTTACTCCTACTGATTTCATTCCCCTTCTCTCCAGCGCATATCTCCACCTCTCCAGGCTCTTCTCAACCTGCTCTCTACTCTCACCACAAATCACAATATCATCTGCAAACATCATAGTCCAGGGAGACTCCTGTCTGACCTCGTCCGTCAACCTGTCCATCACTACTGCAAACAGGAAAGGGCTCAGGGCCGATCCTTGATGCAGTCCAACCTTCACTCTGAACCAGTCTGTCGTACCTACTGCACACTTCACTGCCGTCACACTGTCCTCATACATGTCCTGCACCACCCTTACATACTTCTCTGACACACCTGACTTCCTCATACAATACCACAACTCCTCTCTCCACCCTGTCGTACGCCTTTTCTAAATCCACAAACACACAATACAGCTCCTTCTGTCCTTCTCTATACTTCTCCATCAACATCCTCAAAGCAAATAAGGCATCCATGGTGCTCTACCTCGGCATGAAACCATACTGTTGCTCACAGATGGTCACCTCTTCTCTCAGCCTGGCTTCCACTACTCTTTCCCATAACTTCATGGTGTGACTGATCAACTTAATTCCCTTGTAGTTACTGCAGGTCTGCACATCTCCCTTATGCTTAAAGATCGGTACCAGCAAACTCCTTCTCCATTCCTCAGACATCCTCTCCCCTTCCAGAATCCTGTTAAACAATCTGGTTAAAAACTCCACTGCCATCTCTCCTAAACATCTCCACGCCTCTACCGGTATGTCATCTGGTCCAACCGACTTTCCATTCTTCATCCTCTTAATTGCTGCTCTCACTTCCTCCTTACTAATCCTATCTACATCCTGCTTCACCAACTCCACATCCTCCAACCTTCTCTCTCTGTGATTTACCTCATTCATCAGCTGCTCAAAATACTCCCTCCACCTTCTCAACACACTCTCCTCACTAGTCAACACATTTCCCTCTACATCCTTTATTGCTCTAACTTGCAGTACATCCTTCCCAGCTCGGTCCCTCTGCCTGGCCAATCGGTATAACTCCTTTTCTCCTTCCTTAGTGTCCAACCTCTTATACAGCTCCTCATATGCCTTTTCCTTGGCTTTCGCCACATCCCTCTTTACCTGCTGCCGCATCTCCTTGTACTCCTGCCTACTTTTCTCATCACTCTGTCGATCCCACTCCTGTTTTGCCAACCTCTTTCCCCTAATGCTCTCCTGCACTTCCTCATTCCACCACCACGTCTCCTTGTCTTTCTTTCTATTTCTAGATGTCACACCAAGTACTTTTCTAGCTGCCTCCCTCATCACTCCTGCAGTAGTTCCCCAATCATCCGGCACCTCTTCACCACCACCGAGCCCTGTCTGACCTCTTCCCTGAACCTACACTACACTCTTCCTCCTTCAGTTTCCACCATTTTATTCTTCTTTCAATCCTTACATTCCTCCTCTTCTTCTTCGCCTCCAAAACCATCCTACAGACCACCATCCGATGCTGTCTAGCTACACTGTCCCCCGCCAACACCTTACAGTCTCCTTCAGGTTGCATCTCCTGCATAGCACATAGTCCACCTGTGTGCACCTTCCTCCACTCCTATACGTCACCCTATGATCCTCCTTCTTCTTAAATACGTGTTCACCACTGCCATTTCCATCCTTTTAGCAAAATCTACCACCATCTGCCCTTCCACATTCCTCTCCTTAAAACCATACCTACCCATCACCTCCTCATCACCTCTGTTCCCTTCACCTACATGCCCATTAAAGTCTGCCCCAATCACCAATCGTTCTTTCCTAGGTACACCATCTACCACGTCATCTAATTCACTCCAGAATCTTTCCTTTTCCTCCATCTCACAGCCAACTTGTGGAGCATAGGCACTGATGACATTTATCAACATCCCTTCAACTTCCACCTTCACGATCATTACCCTATCAGAAACTCTCTTCACCTCCACTACACTCTTACTGTACTCTTCCTTCAGAAGCACCCCTACACCATTTCTCTTCCCATCCACACCATGATAAAACAGTTTAAATCCACCTCCAATGCTCCTGACCTTACTCCCTTTCCACTTGGTCTCCTGAACACACAGCATATCTACCTTTCTCCTCTCCATCATATCAGCTATCTCTCTCCCTTTACCCGTCATAGTACCAACATTTAAAGTACCAACCCGAACCTCTACTCTCCTACACTGCTCCTTTTCCTGCCGTCTCTGTAGACGTCTTCCTCCTCTCCTTCTCCTCCTTCGGCCAACAGTAGCCCAATTTCCACAGGTACCCTGTCGGCTAACGATACCTGTGGCGGTCGTTGTTAACCCGGGCCTCGACCGATCCGGTATGAAATTCTCCTTTGTGATCCGCATATTTGATTTGGCACATGTTTTACGCTGGATGCTCTTCCTAACGCAACCCTCCCCATTTACCCGGGCTTGGGACCGGCACTAAGAGTGCACTGGCTTGTGCCTCCCTAATGGCTGGGTTTTTTAATGAAATTATGATTATGAATATGAAAATATTTATTTTTGAAATAACGATAATATTTATATGAAGAATGTCATAAATTGCTCACAAAATGTTTTGTTTGATCATATCTCAATATAAAAGTTAAATTATCATGGACAAGTGCATGCTGTTTGTGCAAAACCGCTTGGTTTAAAAAAAAAAGGTTTCTCTTCGTCCTAGAAGCCTGAGACTTGCAGAATCGCATTTTCAGTGGATAAGAAACTCATAATAATCAGATTCTTATAAAAAAAAGACATTGTTTTCAAACCACCATTTGTCATGTAACATTTTTTGTTTAGGTCTTGCACTTTTTTACGTTTTTGACAATAAATTATGCTTATAAATCTGAAAATTCATATTTTCACAACTAATTTTTCATGATTAATGTGAACGTATTTTTTTATATTTTTTGCTCAAACCATGGTCTTTCATCTACGTTTTTTGCTTACCTGTTGCAGTTTTTTTACTGTTTCCCTTTAAATTATGATTATGAATATGAAATGTAATATTTAAAAAAAAAATCATTGTTATAAAAAATTTTTTTTTCAAACCATTGTTTGTGCATCATGTTCTGCGTTGAATTTTTGCACTTTTAACAATTTTAGTTGCTGTTAGTAATTTTTAATGCTTATTAATATGAAGTCAAATTTTTCACAATAACCTGTAAAAACCTGATTTGTCAAATCACGTTTTTTATTAACTTTTTAACAGTTTTTAATGAAATTATTAGTATGAATATGAAAATATTAATTTGAACAATTTTTATTTAAAAAAGTTATATTTTTCTCAGACCAATGTTTTTCATGTAAGTTTTTCGCTTACATATTGCACTATATTTTTCATTAAATGAGAAAATTTATATTTTCACAATAACTACATTTTTTTTTATGAAAAAGTCATATTGTTGTCAAAACATGAATTGCATTGTCACTTTTTTGTTTTTTATTCACTTATGGCACTTTTAAAAAGGTTTCCTATATTATATGTTTTATATTTTCACAATTACTCATATTTTTATGGTAAAGGTTAGTGTTTTTTTATCAAATTATGATTATGAATAGGAAATTATATATTTTATTAAAAACAATCCATCGTATTTAAAAAAAGTCATTATTTTTAAACCATTGTTTGTCATATCACGTTTTAAGTTGAATTTTTGCACTTTTAATGTTTTTTAGTTAAATGATTCTAATGAAAAGTCATATTTGTCACAAAAAAAAAATTACAATCTTGATTTGTCATATGGTGTTATTGTATTAAATTATTTAAAAAATGTTAACAATTTTACATAAAATTATTCCTTTGTATATAAAAATTCATATTTTACCAATTTATTTCATATTCATATGAAAATAGTCATCATAATTTTGTCAAAAAATAGTGCCATTTGAATGTTTTTCATTTACGCACACGTTTTAATGGTTTTTAATGAAATTATGCTAATGAATATATAAAGTAATATTTTCTCAAACATTTTTATTAAAATTTTATTTTTTTAATATGAAATTCTGGATATGAATATGAAATGTAATATTTTAATAAAGACAATAATTTTTTTAATAAAAGAAAGTCAGATTTGTTTCAAACCATTGTCATATAAATTTTTGCAATGAATATTTGCACTTTCAACGGATTTTAGTTAGATGATGCTTAACACAGCCATTAGGAAAAACCCAGCCATTAGGGAGGCACAAGCCAGTGCACTCTTAGTTCCGGTCCTAAGCCCGGATAAATGGGGAGGTGTGCGTTAGGAAGGGCATCCAGCGTAAAATATGTGCCAAATCGAATATGCGGATCACAAATAAGAATTTCATACCGGATCGGTCGAGGCCCGGGTTAACAACGACCGCCACAGGTATCGTTGGCCAACAGGGTACCGGTGGAAATTGTGCTACTGTTGGCCGAAGGTGGAGAAGAAGGAAGACGACTACAGAGATGGCAGGGAAAGGAGAAATGGAGGAGAGTGGAGGTTCGGGTTGGTACTTTAAATGTTGGTACTATGAGAGAGAGGTAGCTGATATGATGGAGAGGAGAAAGGTAGATATGCTGTGTGTTCAGGAGACCAAGTGGAAAGGGAGTAAGAGCAGGAACATTGGAGGGGTTCAAACTGTTCTATCATGGTGTGGATGGAAAGAGAAATGGTGTAGGGGTGATTCTGAAGGAAGAGTACAGTAAGAGTGTAGTGGAGGTGAAGAGAGTTTCTGATAGGGTGATGAACGTGAAGCTGGAAGTTGAAGGGATGATGATAAATGTCATCAGTGCTTATGCTCCACAAGTGGGTTGTGAGATGGAGGAGAAGGAAAGATTCTGGAGTGAATTAGATGAAGTGGTAGATGGTCTACCTAGGAATGAACGATTGGTGATTGGGGCAGACTTTAATGGGCATGTAGGTGAGGGGAACAGATGTAATGGCAGATGGTGGTAGATTTTGCTAAAAGGTGGACTATGTTCTATGTAGGAGATGCAACCTGAAGGAGATTGGAGACTGTAAGGTGTTGGCAGGGGACAGTGTAGCTAGACAGCATCGGACGGTGGTCTGTTTGGTTTTGGAGGTAAAGAAGAAGAGGAGGAGAGTGAAGATTGAAAGAAAAATAAGATGGTGGAAACTAAAGAAGAAAGACTGTAGTGTGAGGTTCAGGGAAGAGGTCAGACAGGGGCTCGGTGGTGGTGAAGAGGTGCTGGATGATTGGGTAACTACTGCAGGAGTGTGAGGGAGGCAGCTAGAAAAGTACTTGGTGTGAAATCTGGAAATAGAAAGGTAGACAAAGAGACGTGGTGATGGAATGAGGAAGTGCAGGAGAGCATAAGGAGAAAGAGGTTGGCAAAACAGAAGTGGGATCGACAGAAGGATGAGAAAAGTAGGCAGGAGTACAAGGAGCTGCAGCAGCAGGTAAAGAGGGACGTGGCGAAAGCCAAGGAAAAGGCATATGAGGAGCTGTATGAGAGGTTGGACACTAAGGAAGGAGAAAAGGATTGGCCAGGCAGAGAGACCGATCTGGGAAGGATGTGCTGCAAGTTAGAGCAGTAAAGGATGGGGATGGAAATGTGTCGACTAGTGAGGAGAGTGTGTTGAGAAGGTGGATGGAGTATTTTAAGCAGCTGTTGAACAAGGAAAATAAGAGAGAGAGAAGGTTGGGTGGTGTGAAGTTGGTGAAGAAGGATGTAGATAGGATTAGTAAGGAGGAAGTGAGAGCAGCGTTTAAGAGGATGAAGAGTGGAATGTCAGTTGGACCAGATGACATCCCGGTAGAAGCATGGAGATGTTTAGGAGAGATGGCAGTGGAGTTTTTAACCAGATTGTTTAACAAGATTCTGGAAGGTGAGAAGATGCCTGAGGAATGGAGAAGGAGTTTGCTGGTACCGATCTTTAAGAATAAGGGAGATGTGCAGGCCTGCAGTAACTACAGGGGAATTAAGTTGATCAGTCACACTATGAAGTTATGGGAATAAGTAGTGGAAGCCAGGCTGAGAGAAGAAGTGACCATCTGTGAGCAACAGTATGGTTTCATGCCGAGGAAGAGCACCACAGATGCCTTTTTTGCTTTGAGAATGTTGGTGGAGAAGTATAGAGAAGGTCAGAAGGAATTGCATTGCGTATTTGTGGATTTAGAGAAAGCTTACGACAGGGTGCCAAGAAAGGAGTTGTGGTATTGTATGAGGAAGTCGGGTGTGTCAGAGAAGTATGTGAGGGTGGTGCAGGACATGTATGAGGACAGTGTGACAGCAGTGAAGTGTGCAGTAGGAACAACAGACTGGTTCAAGTTAAAGGTTGGACTACATCAAGGATCGGCTTTGAGCCTCTTCCTGTTTGCAGTGGTGATGGAAAGGTTGACGGACGAGGTCAGACAGGAGTCTCCCGGGACTATGATGTATGCGGATGATATTGTGATGTCTGGTGAGAGTAGTGAGCAGGTTGAGAAGAGCCTGAAGAGGTGGAGGTACACGCTGGAGAGAACGGGAATGAAAGTCAGTAGGAGTAAGACATAGTACATGTGTGTGAATGAGAGGAAGGGCAGTGGAGTGGTGCGGTTGCAGGGAGAAGGTTGAGGAGTTCAGGTACCTAGGGTGAACAGTGCAAAGTAATGAAGAGTGTGTTAGAGAAGTGAAAAAAAGAGTGCAGGCAGGGTGGAGTTGGTGGAGAAGAGTGACAGGAGTGATTTGTGATAGTAGGGTATCTGCAGGAATGAAAGAGAAAGTTTATAGGACTGTGGTGAGACTAAAAGACAGAGGAGATGGAGCTGGAGGTAGCAGAGCTGAGGTTGTTAAGGTTTTTGTTGGGAGTGACGAGGATGGACAAGATTGGAAATGAGTTTATTAGAGGGACAGCCCATGTAGGACGTTTTGGTGACAAAGTGAGGGAAGCGAGATTGAGATGGTTTGGACATGTGCAGAGGAGGGACATATTGGTAGAAGAATGCTGAGGATGGAGCCACCAGGAAGAAGGAAAAGAGGAAGGCCAAGGAGAAGGTTCATGGCTGTGGTGAGGGAAGACATGCAGGTAGTTGGTGTGAAAGAGGCAGATGTAGAGGACAGGGGGGTATGGAGACAGATGATCCGCTGGGCAACCCCTAATGGGAGCAGCCGAAAGAAGAAGAAGAAGAAGAGGAAGATGATGCTTATGAATATGAAAAGTCATAATTTCACAATAACTTGTAAAAACTTGATTTGGCATAGCACGTTTTTTTTTTTTTTTTTTGCACTTTTTATTATAAAGTTTTTCATGACATTATTCCTTTCAATATGTAAATTAATATTTTACCACTTAATTTCACATTTATTTGAGAAAAATCATATTTATGTCAAAACATTGTATTTCATGAAATCTTTTTTATTCACATTACACTTTTAACGATTTATTTGTGAAATAATGAATGTGAATATGAACATTCATATTTTCACAAAAACTTGTAAAAACTTGATTTGTCATTTCACGTTTTTCATTGAATTTCTGCATTTTTTAACAGTTTTTCATGGAATTATTCTGATGAACATTTTTATTTATAAATATGTTAGCAATTAATTTAATATTTTATTTAAAAAAGGTATTTTTTGCTCATGTACGTTTTTCGCTTACCTGTTGCAGTTTTTTACTGTTTACCTTTAAATTATGCTTATGAATATGAAAAATTTATATTTTCATTTTAACTATCATATTGTTGATGAAAATGTCACCTTTTTTGTCAAATCATGATTTGCATGGTCATTTTTTGTTTTTGATTCACTTATGGCACTTTTGTAAAGGTTTTACATGATTTTTTTCCAAAAAGGTCATTTTCAAACCATTGTTTGTCATATCAAGATTTGCGAAGAATTTTTGCACTTTTAATGGTTTTTAGTTAAATGATGTTAATGAATATAAAAAGTCATATTTATCACAACTGTTTTTTAAAAATTTGATTTGTCATATAACAATTTTTTATTAAATTATTTCACTTTTTTAACATTTTTTCATTTAATTAATCCTTTGTATATAAAAATGTATATTTTACCAATTTATTTCAAACTCATTAAAAAAATCATATTTTTAAAACTTGATTTGTCATGTCATGTTTTTTTATTGAATTATTAAAAATTTTTTTTACAGCTTTTCATTAAATTTTTACTTTCAATATAGAAATTCCTATTTTACTAATTTAATTCATATTCATATAGGGTCCCCTGGTGGTCTAGTGGTTAAGACGCAGCGCTCCCACTGCTGCGACCCGGGTTCGATTCCCGGCCATCCCCAGCCACTCTCAGTGCCGGTCCCAAGCCCGGATAAATTGGGGAGGGTTGCGTTAGGAAGGGCATCCAGCGTAAAACATGTGCCAAATCAAACGTGCGGAGGATCCGCTGTGGCGACCCCTAACGGGAGAAGCCGAAAGAAAGTTTAATTCATATTCATATAAAAAAAAAAATTCTTATTTTTGCCGAACATGGTTATCATGAAACCTTTTTCGTTCACTTACTACAATTTTCCAATGGTTTTCTATGAAAATATGCTTCTGTACATAAAAAATGTATATTTTAGTAATTATTTGCATATTTATGTAAAACATCATACTTGTGTCAAACCATGGTTTGTCATGTGAAAGTTTTTTGTTTACGTATTGCACTTTTTAATGGTTTATAATGAAATCATGCTATAAAAATGTATACTTTCACAATAACATATTTTTATGAAAAAGTTTTGGTTTTATGAAATTATGGTTATGAATATAAATTTGTAATATTTTGTAAAAAGTCATATTTGTTTCAAACCTTTGTTTGTCATAACAGTTTTCGCGATGAACATTTGCACTTTTGTTAGATTTTTATCATGCCCAAACTTAATTCATAGAGAGGTTTTCCATACAAATTACGAAGCTCTGTGGTGCCTTTTCTGATATCAGGGAAGAATCACACATCACACAGAATGGAGCAATGTTCTTCTTCAGTTTATTGCATGCAACAGTAAATATATATATATATACATTGGACAGAAAGCCTGACCTAAGACTGTTTTCTGTTTGGATAAGAAGACATACTAGCCGGAGATGTGTGAGTCCAGATAAAGACTCCCTGTATACCTTACGTACTAACATCGTAAATATTCATTGACACTGAACAGACAAAGGAATGTGTAAGTGTTAAGTTTGTAATCTTGCGTAACAGTGTAGATTTTTTCATTGCTAGAGACTCAAAGCATTTTTTGTACGTCGCTCTGGATAAGGGCGTCTGCTAAATGCAGCCAATGTAAATGTTATTGTGAATGAGAACCATCTTAACACTCACACACCAATAAAATAGGATCTTTCCTGGGAACAGGAAATAATGTGATAGTGATATAAACTGCAAATGAAAAGATAAAGACAAAACAAAAACAACAGATTTCATTTAATTCCGTCACTACATGCATAAAATCCTTCATCATTACCACTCCAATCGAGACCTTTATGGCCTGTCTTACCATCGTCATCAAACATGACAACATACAAAGTACAATTCCAACAATCAATACAAGAATCAGTCCTAATACAAAGTAGTGTTCAACACTTGTGAATAAATTCTTCTCAAAAAACTTTGTCAGCAGTTATTTCATCTTCTCCAAGACATCATGGGACAATTGTTACTCAGTGCTTGTTTAATATGTCTATAAGCAGTAAGATCAGGTATACTGTCGGAACTCAGACCCTGTGCCTGAGCGGACACATCAATTAAGTTGCTCTACGTTCAAATCAGTTTCGAGCAATTACTAATCAGTTACCAATAAGTCTAAAAATACCAATTATTAAACCAAATGAAGAATCTTCTAGTCACGAGATGAGAATGAGCAAATCAATTTATTGCAGTCAATTTAACCCGGTCCTAGAAGGCCTTTCAGAAGTGAGCTTTCTTAACAGCAATACTACCCGGAAGGTACATATTCACATATTATTCTCTAACTTCTCCTCCTTACTACTTTACATACACCAATCATTTTGCATATCCCCCCTTTTGCTTACCTATTTTCTGGTAAGTTTAGATTTTTTCTTGGTAAAATGCCACCCCTTTCCAGGAGCCCCTTTCACTTCCATACATTTCTAATTTACATGTACTCTAAACATCTGATGGTGACTTTTCCTTCTTTTAAAAAATCCCCTGATCATGCATTTTACCACAAAACACCCAATCCTCCCCCACAATTTTCAGACTTTTTTGTTTTGTTTGCTTGTTTTGTTTTTTTCCTTCCTTGCAAAAATTCATTTGTCTTTTCATATACTGCCTAACCACTTAATTCTCTCTTAGTAAAATAGATTTGATTTTCTGTATTCTTAGCTTTGTATTAAATTAATTGGTTTTTCCAGTATTCATCTTAGTTTGAGCTATTTCAAGAATTTTTTATCTGTGCAAAATATTCCTATTTTCTCTGACTGTATCTTTATCAAACGAGTTTCCTGTCCTGAACTTTTTCTAAATCAAATCTTGCCTATATCTTAACTACAAGCTTCCTTAGTGCTTCCTGTCTGTTGTGTTTTGGTTATTGAACATCTTATACCACTTGTTTTTCATCAACTGACAATGTTCTGTGCCTAAGATTTTGTGTGTATATATATATATATATATATATATATATATATATATATATATATATATATATATATAGAGAGAGAGAGAGAGAGGGAGAGATAGATAGACAGACAGACAGACAGACAGACAGACAGACAGACAGATAGATAGATAGACAGACAGACAGACAGACAGACAGACAGACAGACAGACAGACAGATAGATAGATAGATAGATAGATAGATAGATAGATAGATAGATAGATAGACAGACAGACAGACAGACAGACAGACAGACTGACTGACTGACTGACTGACTGACTGACTGACTGACTGACTGACAGACAAATAGACAGACAGATAGACAGATAGATAGATAGATAGATAGATAGATAGATAGATAGATAGATAGATAGATAGATAGATAGATAGATAGATAGATAGATAGATAGATAGATTTTTTTGTTTTTTTCTTTCCTACTTAAGATTCTACTTTGATTTTATGGGTTATATGTGCATGAATGCAGTTTGATTATAGTTAACGCATGTTGCCTGCAAGTCGGCTGCAATGCCCATATTATATTATGAGTATTATCGTCCATTTTCCACTCTATATCAATTATATTCTTGTTTTTCACTTTTCCTTTCTTTTCACCCCTTCTTCCATTAGCTTCTCTAACGAGGCATACCTTGGGCCAACGCCCTTTGTGTGGTGCATGTAGCCGCCGCCACTACCTACAGGCCATGGCGCATATTCACCTTTTGTGACGACTTGTTGTACCTTGTGTGCATCCCTACTTGCCTTCCACTGTTCATACCCAGGATGCTTCAACCCAAACTGAGCCTAAACTACTGTTTGAGCCTTTTTTTCTCTGGCTCTCCTCTTTCCAATTATTCTCCAACCACTCCCCTGTCTCCTGGAGACGAACCTGGTCCTTCCTATACCTCAGGACCTGACACGGTTGTTATCTCACCGTGAACTTTTTCTTCCCCAGCAAGTCGTTTTTATCCTAACTTCCTTCTCTAGGCTCTAACTTCGTCCACCAGCTTCAACTGCTCTTTCAGCCTTCAAAATATAAGGATGACAAACTGTATATGCATAATTAAGGATGGTGATGATATAATGTATGCTGAGCTTTTGTGTATATTTTTAACTAATTTTGCCTCTTTAAGCATGATTATTTAATTTTTATGAACTATTAATGCTGAGTAATGGTTATATGTATTAAGCTTGGATTTAAACTAATATAAGCAGTGTTATATGTTATATGTTTTTATTATTTTGGTATTCTACTCTATTTTTATAACTAAAACTAGCTAAATTTCTCGACAATACAAAACAGTTTCTTCTCTCTGAATATTGTGTTCAAAGAGAACTAAGAAAATTCGGAGTGTAATTACAACTATGCACATATTGTTAAGGAATTTAGACCTAGAGCAGGTATCAGGGTGAGATATACAAAACAGTCATGTGAGTCAGTTCTTAACCCTGGAGTTGGCCCCCTTTCTACTATAAAGAAAGAATCTTACCGTGGGCTCTCAACTATTTCAGCCCTGAATACTCACTTAGGCAGGCTTTTTAGGATTAAGGGGGTGGTGTTTTAATCCTGCTTGCATGTATCCACTGTGGCTGATAATCAGTCAGAACTCCAGTTCTGGTTACAGCTAGAACAGTCGCTGGAGCCCGATACTTCGGCTCACTGACCTTGGTAGGCTTCAGACTTTGTATCCGGACATGCTGATTAGGCACGAAAGGATGTGTTGGGTTTTACGTGGGCAGAGGAAGAGTAAGTGAGACATCAGCACTAATAGAATGAATTTTTTTTAAACAGGGCAGAAATGTAGTTGTCCACCATCACTTCCAGGTTACCTATGGAAGAAATGCCAGTGTGTCGCCTAAACCATGGGGTCAGCCCGAGGCCGGACCATTAGAATTTCAAAAGATGACAGTTTAGTAGTTGAAGATGGAGTCATTCTCATTTCTGTGAGTACTGCAGTGAGAGCCACTTTTCGGCCTGTTTCAATGCAGGCTTAGGTAACACGTTTCTTAATGGTTTTGTTCATTCTCTCTACCACTCCAGCTGACTGTTGGTGATAGGGAATATTAAAATGGCAATCAATTGCTAAGCTTTTAGCCGAAACTTGTGTTACTTTAGAAGCAAAAGGTGTGCCGTTATCCCTTTCACACTAGGAATACCAAACCTAGAGATGATCTCTTTTGTTAATATTTTTACAACTGTTTTAGCGTGCTCTGTCACGCATGCAAACGCTTCTGGCCACTTACTGAATCTGTCAACTATAACCAACAGGTATCTAAAATGATATGATAAGTTTATAGCCTGTGTGACTTTAGTTATGTGACATCCCATGTTAATGCTTAAGCAACACTATTAAAGCTAGTTTAGGCAGAGCAATTTTTCCATCAACATCTCTAATGATACCAGCAGTAAATGATTTACATTGTTTAGAAGCGCAATACTTTATGTCCTCCTCAGTAGTCTGACTCTGAAGTATTTTTTAGGTCAATATCTGGTATATTGTAGATATGTGTCATCATTGGGATCTCAGGATTTGTATGTACTGTGTCCAAATCTAGTCAAGTCAAGTCAAGTCAAGTGGCTTTTATTGTCATTTTTACTATACACAGTGGTACACAGTACACAGTAAAAACGAAACAACGTTCCTCCAGAACCCTGGTGCTACACTAAACAACAAAACAACAAAGTGCATCGAGTGCAGCCTGGTGCAAACAGTGCAAACAAAAGAACAGTACAAACAGACAGAGTGCAGACAGACAACACAAGACAAGACAAAAGACAAAAACCAAGTATAGCGCCGACTAGTAAACCTACTGTACTTAAGTATACAGTACTGTGTGAGGTGAAATGTAAAAACTATACCCAGGAAAAAGTACAACAGAACAGAGCAATGTAGTGCAAAAAACAGCAGCAAGGAGGTGCAAAGACAGCATGTAAACATTCTATTTTAGTATAAAAGGTGCAAAAACAGCATGTAAACATTGTACTGAATATAAGGTGCGAGTATAAATAATAATAAATATATAAATGGTGGTGGAGTGGATTGAGATGAGTGATGATTGTGTTTAGTGGTTGTTTTGCTGCTTCCTTAGTTACTTTTCCGCTAACATGTTTCCCCGAATTTCCTCTGAATCACCATTGTCCTTTAAACTTAACTATGGCCATTTAGGCAGGGAGTTGAACAGCATTTAAGTGGTCGCCTATGGGCTTTCCATCAGCTGTTTTAAAGTGTCTTTGCGTCTATGTTTCGGCAAAATCATGAACAACATCATAAGCATACTTAGTCAAGTCAAGTCAAGTCAGGTTTATTTGTATAGCGCTTTTCACAACAGACATTGTCTCAAAGCAGCTTTACACAAATCAACAGTGATGGTGAATGGTGTGAATTTGTCCCTGATGAGCAAGCCGTGGCGACTGTGACAAGGAAAAACTCCCTTAGATGTTATGAGGAAGAAACCTTGAGAGGAACCAGACTCAAAAGGGAAACCCATCCTCATTTTGGGTGACATCAAGAGTTTGATCATAAATCTTTCAACAGTACAGAACACTGGAGAGTGAGAACTAACATGATTACTGGAGTATAAGATTATAAGTGATGTTCTTTCTGCAGTCTTATACAGTCTATATGGTTAATAGCTCCGAGTTTTATGAGCTCAGCATTTGTGATCACCACAGATCCAGCATCAGCTTCTCCATGCCAGAGCCTTTAACACTCCAGGAGGTCCAATGTCAAACTCCACACATGTAGCGGGATCCAAATGGCACTGGTACGTCTCTAGATGGTTCGGGATGTTTGTGAGTTCGGCATCTACTTCTTCAAAGGTCCGTAATCATCACGAGGTGGGAGGTGACTGGAGCTGGCCAAACCTCAGGGTGTCTCGGGATGGGGAGAGAAAGAGAAGCAGTGGAGAGGAATTAGCGTAGCTGCTGTTCATGATATTAACAGCACAAGTTGATAATGTGCATGTGATCAGATGTTCTGGAGCACAAGGTTATGATGTGATGTGTGTTATGTGTAGGCTTTGCTAAAAAGATATGTTTTTAATCTACACTTAAACTGGGTGAGTGTGTCTGAGCCCCGAACACCGTCAGGAAGACTATTCCAGAGTTTAGGAGCTAAATGTAAAAATGATCTCCCACCTTTAGTGGACTTTGCTATTCTAGGAACTACTAGAAGCCCAGAGTTTTGAGATCTTAGGGAGCGTGGCGGATTGTAGCGAGTTAAAAGACTGGATAGATACATGGGAGCCAAACCATTTAGTGCTTTATAAGTGAGAAGTAATAGTTTGTAGTCTATTCGAAACTTAACAGGAAGCCAATGTAGGGACGATAAGATCGGGGTTATGTGATCATATTTTCTTGACCTTGTAAAAACTCTGGCTGCTGCATTCTGGACTAACTGAAGCTTGTTTATTAATGATGCAGGACATCCACCTAGTAACGCATTACAGTAGTCTATTCTGGAGGTCATGAACGCATGGACGAGCTTCTCTGCATCGGATATGGACAACATATTTCTTAGCTTAGAAATATTTCTAAGGTGAAAGAAGGCTGTTTTAGTAACTTGATTGATATGATTTTTGAAAGACAAGTCGCTGTCTAAAATAACTCCCAGGTCTTTTACCGTTGAACTAGTGGTTACAGAGCATCCGTCTAAATGCAGGTTGAGATGCTGGAGCTTCTGTATACTAGTTTTTGGTCCGATGAGCAAAATCTCAGTCTTATCGGAATTTAAAAGTAGAACGTTATGGGTCATCCAATCTCTTATTTCCTTAACACACTCAGTTATCCGAGTTAATTGAGCTGTATCGCCTGGTTTAGATGAAATATATAGCTGAGTATCATCAGCATAACAATGGAAGCTAATTCCATGCCTTCTAATAATATTTCCTAACGGAAGCATGTATATTGTGAACAGCAGGGGTCCTAGAACTGAACCTTGCGGCACGCCATAATTTACTTGCATTAGCCTGGATAGCTCTCCATTTAAATCTACGAAATGGTAACGATCGGACAGGTAGGATTTAAACCAGCTTAATGCCTGTCCCTGAATGCCGATGTAATTTTGTAATCGATCTAGGAGGAGATCATGGTCTATAGTGTCGAATGCACCACTAAGATCTAGTAAAACCAACAGCGAAATGAAGCCTTGGTCTGAAGCTAAAAACAGGTCATTAGTTATTTTAACTAGAGCAGTTTCTGTGCTATGATGGGGCCTAAAACCTGACTGAAATTCTTCAAAGATATTGTTCTCTTGCAGGTAGAAACATAACTGGGCAGCGACAATCTTTTCTAAAATCTTAGACATAAATGGGAGATTTGAAATTGGTCTGTAATTTGATAACGTGTTTGGATCCAGATTAGGTTTTTTAATGAGGGGCTTAATAACTGCTAACTTGAGGGATTTAGGGACGTGACCTAAAGATAGTGAGGAGTTAATAATATTCAGAAGAGGTTCACCAGTTGTATATAACACTTCCTTCAGTAATTTAGTAGGAATTGGATCTAACTGACATGTTGTCGATTTAGCTTTGGCAATAACATTATACAGCTCTTCCTGTCCTATACATGTAAAACAGTGGAGTTGTGGAGTTGAAGGTAACACTGTCTCAGGAGATGCTGTCAGAGGTTGAACTGCCACAATTGTTTTTCTAATGTTATCTATTTTTTCAGTGAAGAAAATCATAAAGTCCTCACTACTAAACTGTGATGGAACACAATTTTCAGAGCCCTGATTTGTAGTTAGTTTAGCTACTGTACTGAAAAGGAACCTGGGATTGTTTTTGTTGTTTTCTATAAGTTTGCTCAGGTGTTCAGCTCTAGCAGCTTTTAGCGCCTGTCTGTAGCTGAGCATACTGTCTTTATACGCGATTCTAAATACCTCCAATTTAGTTTTCCTCCATTTTCTCTCCAGATTACGGGCTGTTCTCTTGAGTTCATGCGTATGACTATTATACCAAGGTGCAGGTGCTTGTTCTCTAACCTTTTTTAACCGGATGGGGGCAATGGTGTCTATTGTGCTAGTGAGGATAAGGTCTATGTTGTTAGTGATTTCATCAAGATTATTAGTAGTTATGGGTTTAGTGAGAAATGGAGATAAATCAGGCAGGTTATTTATGAATCTGTCCTTAGTGGTTGGAACAATAGTCCTACCAAGTCGATAACATGGTGCAACACGGCTAATCTGCTCTACCGGTAGTGTGTACAGTATGAGGTAATGGTCTGTGATGTCATCACTCTGAGGTAAAATATCTATATCAGTGACGTCTGCTCCGTGGGATATTATTAAGTCTAATGTGTGGTTAAAGCGATGAGTTGGTCTGGTGACGTTTTGTTTAACCCCAAAAGAGTTTAATAAGTCAACAAATGATAATCCTAGAGCATCGTTTACATCATCTACATGAATATTAAAATCTCCTACAAGCAGCACTTTATCAAAATCGATCAAGAGATCTGATAGAAAACAAGCAAACTCTTGAAGAAAATCAGCGTAGGGCCCTGGGGGTCTGTACACGGTGACCAGAGCGAGTTTTCTATGTCTGTCTGAAAATACAACTTTAAGAACGAGCACTTCAAATGATTTAAAGCTGAATCCTAACATCTGACTAACATTAAGAGAGGCAGTATAAATGGTTCCTACACCCCCCCCCACGACCAGTCTGACGCGGCTCATGCTTATAAACATATCCTGACGGTGTCGACTCGTTTAGACCCAAATAATCACCTGGTTTAATCCAGGTCTCAGTGAGACAGAGTGCATCGAGATTATTCTCTGTGATCATCTCATTTATAATCAGTGCTTTGGGTGCAAGTGATCTAATGTTTAAAAGACCAAACTTTAAAACTTTTTGGTGTTTGTTTATCTGGCATTTTTCAGTTTTAACTTCAATGAGATTATTTCTGGATCTTGTGTATTTACTTCTTGGTTTTGCTACATGAGGAATAGATACGGTTTCTATAAACTGGGCTGTGTGTGAACTTGTAACTATTCGGTCTGTTGTATGCGTGTTCTCATTGTCGTAAATTTCCTGATGTCTTACCAGTCAGATGGTGTGAAGTATCCTAGAGATGTTATCTGATAGCACTGCTGCTCCAACTCTGCTGGGGTGCAGGCCATCAGGGCGGAAGAACCTAGGACGCTCCCAGAAACAGTTCCAGTTATTAACAAAGAGAAGTTTATGTTCTCGACACCATGACTGTAACCATTCATTTAGAGCTAAAAGTCTACTAAACTTCTCAGCCCCTCGCTGGTAAGTGGGAAGCGGTCCTGACACTATGATCCTGGTTGTGGGTGATGTGCTGCGTACCGTCTCCACCAGGATCCTGAAATCCCTCTTTAATATCTCCATTTGCCTCAGCCTGGTGTCGTTCGTTCCGGCATGAAGAACAACCGCTCCGAAGTTCTCCTTCAGGATCGCGGGTACCTGCGCAGCGACATCAAGAACACGAGCACCAGGAAAACAGCGAGTGTGCACCTTACCTTTAGCTCCAGTAGCGCGGACATGCTGGACGATGGAATCTCCGAGAATCACAGTGTCGCGTTCCGTCTCGCGGAGAGGGGCGAAGCGGTTCTCGGTCGAGATCTCGAAGGCCTGTAGTGGTGGCGGGGGAGACGTCCTCGACCGGGGCTTTGCTTGTCTCTTCCGCCGCTGCCGCATCCAGTTTCCGTGTTGCACCTTTGCCGGAGATGTAGGTGCGCTGGGTCTGGGCAGAGAAACACGCGGAGTTGAGGTGCTGGGGGCGTTGGGTTCAACCCGGGAATTTACCTGGGACGAGTGCGCGTCCGCCCGGGATGTTTCCAGCGCCGCTTTCCGCTCTCGCAGCCGGGCATGCTTTTCATGCAGCTCGCGAATCTGTTTCTCCAAAACCTCCATCTCCAACGCCAACGTTTGCAAATCGAACGAGTCCTCACCTGTGCTCAAAGTCAGACACACAGCCGGCATAGTGCTCATGATCACGAACAGATTTCAGATACACAAATAAGATAAAGTGAGAGACAATATAGTGGTAGTCGAGTTTAACTGACTACAGGCACAAGTCAGGAAGACAAACAATTTAGGATTATTAAAAGAGAAAAACACAAACAAACGAATATAAACACGAATACAAACACGGAACTCGCGGCAAACAAGTCAAACACAGGAAGCTTCGTCACCGGAAGAGAAGAGTCTTAGAATCAGTGTATATAGTTTTTACCTTTACCTTCAGACAACTGACATGCTCTTGTAAGGGCGACCAACTCTGCAGCTTGTGCAGATGTGTATGGTAATGGTTTAGCTTCAACTATTTCATCAGGTAATCTTACAACGAGGTATCTTGTTCAATGTGTTTAAGGCAATCGTGTGCGTTGTCAAAACCATCTAAGTCAATAAAGTCTCGCAGATCACGCAGTGTTACTACAGGCTGAGAAGAAGGCTTAATGGTTAGTTTTCTGTTGCCAAGAGCGTGATTTCATAACCAGATCTACGTCGTGCTGTCATATCTTTTGTGTTGAGTTTATGTAAAATAGCTGTTACCTGATGTGAGGGGTACAGTATCAAAGGATGTGACAGCAGTGTTTTCTCAGCATCCCGGACCATCAGAGCATCAGCAGCCACTGCACGCAAGCATGAGGGCAACCCTTTGTGCTATGGTGTCTAAAAATTTAGAAAGATACGCAACAGGGCGAAAATCTGTCAACCGGGTTCCTGGGCTAGAATCCCCGCAGCCGTACCACCACGTTCATGCAAATAAAGGTGAAATTTATGAGTATAAAATGTAATATTTTAATAAAAACAATAAAATAAAACTTTTTTATAAAAAAAAGAAAAACTATTGTTTGTCATCACATTTTGCAATTAATAATTGCACTTTCAATGGTTTTTAGTTAATAATGCTTATGAATATGAAAAGTCATCATTTCACCATAACTTGTAAAAACTTGATTTGTCATATCATGTTTTTCATTGAATTTTTGCACTTTTTTTTTACAGTTTTCATGAAATTATTCCAATGAATATAAAAATTCACATTTTATTTATTAATTTTTATATTTATAAGAGAAAAGTCATTTTTATGTCAAAACATGATATGTCATGAAACCTTTTTCGTTTATTGATCGCACTTTTTTTGGTTATGAGTGTAAAATGTAGTATTTTTTATAAACCCAATAATTTTTTTTATAAAAGAAAGTCAGATTTCTTTCAAACCATTGTTTTTCATCATGTTTTGCGTTAACGTTTTGCACTTTTAAAGTTTTTTAGTTAAATGATGCTTATGAATATGAAAATTCAAATTTTTACAATAACTCGTTTTTTGAAAAAGTTAAAGATTTTTTTAATGAAATAATGGTTATGAAAATGAAATGTAATATTTTAATAAAAACAATCAATTTGGTATTAAAATATTTTTTTTAAACCATTGTCATCACGTGTTGCGTAGATTTTTTGCACTTTTAATGGTTTTTAGGGAATTGATACTAATGAATATGAAAAGTCATATTTTTCAATATAATTTTTTAAAACTTGATTTGTCATATCACGTTTTTTTATTGAATTATTTTTTTTTTTTTACAGTTTCTCATAAAATTTTCCCTTGTATATAAAAAATCCTATTTTACCAATTTATTTCATATTCATATAAAAAAAAACCCTTATATTATTGCCAAACATATTTTTTTTACAATAAATAAAAAAAAAACTTGATTTGTCATGGTTTTTATTTGAATTATTTCACTTTTATTTATTTATTTATTTATTTATTTATTTATTTTTTACAGCTTTTTATTAAAATTTTCCTTTGGATATACAAATTCCCATTTTACCAATTTATTTCATATTCATATGAAAAAAATCATATTTTTGCCAAACATGGTTATTATGAAACCTTTTTTGTTCACTTATTGCACTTTTTTCAACAGTTTTCCATGAAAATATTCTTCTGTATATGAAAATGTATATTTTGCAAATGAATTTAATCTTTATGTAAAACGTTGTAAGATATCCTTGATCACCAGTCCTAGATGAGTTTGACCAAGAACACTCAGTTCTCGTCTATATCCGCTCTTTATACGCTTACGCTGTGAGAACACCTTTTGGTATGGCTAATCCTCGCTTTGTTGCTTCTGCTAAACGAATAACATGAGATGTGGGATGTGGAGTTATTATCGTTAACCGTTTTTATGTTCTCACAGTATGGTAATATGTATCTTGTTGCCATTAGTAATTATAGTCATTCTGCTGTATGCTTCTAGAATAAACTTTTTGTGTATGTTTCTGTTGACCATACCCTGAACTATCCTTTTGTGGCATGATGTGTTACTTCGCTCGTACACACAAAGTGGTTCCTTTATTTCTGTTTTAGGCTTATCTTTTGCAGGCCCAACATGACCTTGTGGGATTGTCTCTCACACACACACACACACACACACACACACACACACACACACACACACACACACACACACACCTGGCAGCCCTCCCTTAAACTTCGGAACTTCTCTCTGAAAGCTGACTTGTGTGTTTCATTGAGACTTCCCAGTGCACGTAGGAGAGCAAAGATCGAGAAGAAAGGCTGAATTCAGGGGTATCCTGTCCAAGGGACAGAAGGCAATCCTGCCCATGCAGCAGAGGATAAAACATTCCTTACAGATCTTGGGGGCTCGTCCGGGATATCAGTGTTCGGGTAAGTGCTGATTTGGTATCTTGTCATACTGTTCAATGTGTAGGCACTTACCTTGTATTCGTAAGCGAACTTGTCGACGTTGTACCGTCGTGTAGCGCGCGCTGAACCGTCTCTGCAGTCACAGTAACTTGAGACATCGAAAATTTTATTAAACCGCCTTATCCATCTCGATCTCTGGCCTCCAACCTTTGTGTCTAACATTGTTAGACAGTTGTACCTATATTGGGTCATGGGTAATTCTGGAACTAAATATCCTAAACCAGATCCTGAGGAAGCCCCTCGGGACTGGATGAATCGTTGTGGTTTCACCTTTCATACCCCCTGACTAGACAATTTAGCAGGGTGGACTGAACCACAATCTCAATTTCTGACTTATCCTCGTGGTGGTACCTTTAAGTCTGAATACCTGAAGTCTGCACATTCCCAAATTTATGAAGGTTTGGGCGATCCTAACTGGGGTTATTCTTACATGGGTGATAGTTATCAAAAATGGGTAGAAATGAAACCAATCTGGGATGACTATCACTCCATACCGATCTCAAAAAGAGAGCTTAAGTCTCTGCACAAAATCGAAGCCAAGCCAAAACCATCTTTATTGCCAAATGCTCCACCCCCACCCTATCGGGATAGCGGGTTAGTGTCTCCTTCGGTCCCAGAGATCGATCCTCCTCCCACACTAACGCGGTATGCGTATGGTCAAAGTCGGCCCGTGGCCTCGAATCACATCCGCCATCGATCGGGGAACTTAGAGACATTATCAGGGTTCTTTCGTCCCCATCTAAACCTCTGCATTTCGTTGACATGCTGACACCCACCATAATCAGTTGACAGGCGCAGACTATAGGTTTATCCTTCATGCAGTACTAGGGGACAGTTACGATGAAATAATGCTTATTGCCGCGGTGCCCAGTTTACACAGTAGGAATGATGAGATTAAAATGGAAACAAAAACGGAGGTTGAAGATGAGGGGGAAGGGTCAAAGAAAAGTAAGAGCAAAACCACCCACTATTATTATCACTGGGCTGAGCAATTTGCTCTCCCAGCGTTAAAAAAGGAGTTGACCAAATTCCCACTCCAGCGGCAGCAGGCCAATAGAGATCTCTCTCAAGTAACTAACTTTAAAGAGGAGAAGGGTGAAACTACTTCCAAATATTTGACCCGATTTAGGGAGACTTGGACTTTATTGGGAGCGATGGAGTTAGAAGACGCAGACAGTAACCGTCTGTTCCTCACAAGCTGATCTGGATGTGCACATCGCAGAGTGTTCTGCTGCCCTGATTGATACACTGTCAAAACATTATGAACTGGTCTCTACATCTATACCTTTCATCTCTCTGATACCAACCCATCCCTTCCAGGTGGGGGATGCTGTTCTGGTTAAATCTCTAAAACCCAGGCGATTGGGTGAATGCAAATATGAGGGGCCAGCAGAAATAGTCGCGATCACACGCACAGGAGTATTAACTGACCTTTTTCCACAGTGGATCCATGCTACCAGAATCAAGAAATGTCCCACTGGGGGTGCTCCCTCTTAAATATTGTGTGTACATGTTCCCTGTGTATCACTATTTTTCTTTATGTTACAGAAGCATAGCCTCTTGACCTACCTATGAGTTCTCTAGGAGACGTGTATCGGTTCCTGTCATCATCTATCGAGGTTCGGTGACAACTCCTCAGACCCTTCTGTGCCGACTCTTCGGGCAGCCTCACAACTGCAGGACGTGTCAAGGAAAGCGGAACGACAATCTCTCATCAATCCAGGGAGGTAACACAACCAGTGACCAGTAGAGCAAAGATCGAGAGGAAAGGCTGAATTCAGGGTATCCTCTCCAGGGGATAGAAGGCAATCCTGCCCATGCGGCAGAGGATAAAACATTCCTTACAAACGTCATCATTTTGTCAAACCATGTTTTGTGATGTGAAATTTTTTCGTTTACATATTGCACTTTTTAATGAAATTATGCTTATGAATATAAAAATTACTATTTTCACAAAAACTCATATTTCAAAAGTTTTATAAAAAAGTTTTTTTTTATCAAATTATGACTATGAATATGAAATGTAATATTTATATTAAAAACATTTATTTCTATAAAAGAAATTCAGATTTGTTTCAAACCATCGATTAACATTTTTTGCTGAACATTTGCACTTTTTAATGTTTTTTGCTGTCTCAAACTCATTCTTGACAGCACGTAGAAGACTATGCCAAATATGTGCTAATTGTTCGATTTTGATTTTTTATGACTTTCTAACCAATTTTTATTCACTTTTTGCAGTTTGTGACAGTTTTTATGAAATTATGATTATGAATATAAAAATATATATTTTTGAAATAACGATAATATTTATAAGAGGAATGTCATAAATTGGTCAGAAAATGTTTTGTTTTATCATATCTCATCATAAACAAGTTAAATTATCATGGGCAAGTGCATGCTGTTTGTGCAAAAACTCTTGGTTTAAAAAAAACGCTTTCTCTTCGTCCTAGAAGCCTGAGACTTGCAGAATCGCATTTTCAGTGGATAAGAAACTCATTCTTGACAGCACGTAGAAGACTTTGCTAAATATGTGCTGGTGTTTTGATTTTGATTATTTATGACTTTCTAACCCATTTTCATTAACTTTTTGCTGTTTTTATGAAATTATGCTTATGAATATGAAAATATTTATTTTTGGAATAACTATAATAATCATATGAAGAATGTCATAAATTGGTCAGAAAATGTTTTGTTTTATCATATCCTGTCCACAAACATGTTTAATTATCATTGGCACGTGCATGCTGTTTGTGCAAAAACGCTTGGTTAGAAAAACCACTTTCTCTTCGTCCTAAAAGCCTGAGACTTGCAGAATCGCATTTTCAGTGGAAAAGAAACTCATCCTTGACAGCACGTAAAAGACTATGCCAAATATGTTCGAATTTGATTTTTTATTTAGACTTTCTAACCTATTTTCATTCACTTTTTGCAGTTTTCGACAGTTTTTAGGAAATTATGATTATAAATATAAAAATTCACCTTTGTCGTGACCTTTTTACTGTTTTCCTTCAAATTATGATTATGAATATGAAATAATTGTTATAAAAAATCATTTTTTTCAAACCATTGTTTGCCTTCACGTTTTGCGTTGAATTTTTGCACTTGTAAGGTTTTTAGTTGCTGTTAGTTGTTAGTAATTTTTAATGCTTATGAATATGAAGTCAAATTTTTCACAATAACTTGTAAAAACCTGATTTGTCATGTCACGTTTTTTATTAACTTTTTAACAGTTTTTAATGAAATTATTAGTATGAATATGAAAATGTTTATTTTACCAATGAATCTCATATTTCTATTTTAAAAAGTTATATTTTTCTCAGACCAATGTTTTTCATGTAAGTTTTTCTCTTGTAAGAAAGATTCCTTTTCTTCCCGTCTGTGTCTTTCCCTTGTTGAGTTCTAGGAGCTCCGGAGCAATGAGAGAACAAACCACACGAGTGAAATCAAATCTGGTTTATTCCACACAACTGCTCAGAGGACTGAGCTGCAAGGCAGGGTAGATATACACATCAGTACAAGCCATAGTGCGTAGGAAAGGCGGGGAGGTTATCGCGACACAGACAGATTTATCACGTGTTTACAGATATAGGGGTCCGCACAGGCGGATACAGGAAACATCTGTGCATATGAAAAAGGAACAGAATGTGCTTACAGCTATCTTCCAACTGAACTATCGCCCTTGGTCGTCTAACATCCTGTCATGTGATAGCACAAAATGTACAGATCAGCGAAGACAGGACCATCCTGTTTCCGCAGAGGTCAAGATATGATGGTTTACCAAGGTTACTAAAGAATACTTTTCCACAATCCCCTCTTTTATACTTAATAACTATCAAGTATAATTACACATGTGTATCAGTGTATTGATCATTAGATGGATTCAGCAAACGCATGTACTGCGGTTCTCGGAGAGCGATGGCAGCCATACCGGTCACTGCCTGCGCCCTTCCTGAGAAGAGGTTGGTACTCAGTCCCATGTAGTTTCTCCCTACACTTCTTACAGTGAGGAGAATGTCCAAAGAGACGACACAGGAAATTCTGAGGTGTAACTGAGGTCATCCACAAGCTGCCTTCCGCTTCCCCTCTTAGCAGGCTAGCCGAAAGGTACTCCCTTAGTTCTGTCGGGAGAAAAACTCTGGGAAGGGTCGTCAGTGCTTACTTCTGGTCACTAAAACACATAACAGGTGAGTATAAATTTTCATAACAATTATCACTTTGGGGCATGTTTCAGTCCGGCATGGATCCACTGTGGAAAGAGGTCAGTTAATACAGCCGTACGAGTCACAGCGATCACGTCTGCAGGTTCACTGTATGGGGTATCACCCAAGGGTGTTCCCATTTTGTCCAATTTCTTCACTAGGACTCGATCCCCTACCTTAAAGGGGTGAGTGTTTTTAGTCGGAATTGGGGGTCTCCTTGCATTTACCCGTGTCCAATAATCGTCTAATGTTTGCAGCAACCCTGCAGCGTATTCGCTGAGATGCACATCTAGGTCCCCCGTACCCACAGCTTGTTTGCCTCGTCGCCATGGGAGGGGAAATGGTCACCCCATTACAAGTTCATATGGTGAGAGATGATCAAGGGCCACTTGTGCGGTCATTCGCATATCGGCGAGAACGAGTGGGAGAGCATGCAGCCAATTTTTGGAGCCAGATGCGTGCATGGCTTTTCGAATTTTGTCCTTTATTGTACGATTAGCGCGTTCTACAATGCCTGATGATTGTGGGTGGTACGGGATATGGAAAAATACCAATTGATCTTCAGCTCCTTACATAGAAGTTGAGTGACCTTGGAGGTGAATGGAGTTCCTTTATCAGAATCAATTCCTACAGTGATGCCATATCTAGGAATTATCTCAGTAGTTAATTTTTGAACCACAACTCTAGCGTTTTCCTTGCTACAGGGGAAAGCCTCTACCCACCGTGAAAACTTATCCACCATTACCAAAAGGTATCTGAAAGGGCCCTGTCTTGGCATGTGTGTGAAATCGATCTGCCATTCCTGAAAAGGTGTCTCAGGTGTGGGAAGGTGTTGATGTATGGCACCCGGTTTGGAGATGTTATTTTGTGCACACGTTAAACACCTATCTAGAATATTGTTCACGTCTGTGTACAGGTGGTCTATACAGAAATTTTCAGTTAAGTCATGTAACACCCCTCTTCGTCCGCGGTGAGTGGAACCATGAAACTCGTGGACGAGGAATGGAGTACAGTGACGTGAAAGGCAAAGACGACCCTGCTTATCTACAATAATATCGGAATCAGTGGCACCTTGACTCGTCCAAAATTGCCGATCAGCAGGTGAAGCTGAAGCCTGCAGTGAAGGGAGGTCCATGTCAGGTAGAATGGCACTGATCATGGTGTTAACAGAGACCATGGCCGGAGACAAATTTGGTGGCAAAGGGCGTGAGGCAGCTGCTTGCTTAGCCATGCGGTCAGCGAGACTATTACCTCGCACCTCATCTGTATTACCAGAGGAGTGCGCCCTAGTTTTTACAATAGTCAATGAACGGGGCAGGTGGCAGACAGTGATTAGATCCTGCACTAACGATGCATGCGAAATAGGCTTGCCATCAGCGGCAGTGAATCCCTGAGATTGCCAGATGCGGCCAAAATCATGAGCTACTCGGAAGGCGTAACGAGAGTCAGTATAAATGGTGACATCAGCGTCCTCCGCGAGAACACAAGCACGAGTGAGAGCGAAGAGTTCAGCAGCCTGGGCAGAGGAGAAAGGGAGAGAAAAAGACTCAAGAACAGTGTTAGGTAGTTGACAAACAGCATAACCACAATGGTAAACAACATCTCTAGGTTTGGAGCAGGAACCATCAACAAAAAGAACATCACCCGTCTGTAGGGGAACAGAGGAGAGGTCAGAGCGAATACTGGTGTCATTGACAATTTCAGTGAGGCAATCATGGTCGGAGTCCCCCATGCAGTCATGCTGTGCGTTAAGAAGGCGCTGCAGGGCGTGAGCCACAGTGTCATGAGAAGATGATGGACGTATAGTTAAATGCTCAGTGGCCAACAAAACAGTCTCATACCCTGAACGACGTTGGGAAGACATGTGCTGTGTGTTTAGATTGCGTAAAATCTACGTTACCTGATGTGAGGTGTGCAGAATTAAAGGATGAGATAGAACGATCTTTTCAGCATCAGTTACCATCAGAGCATAGGAGGCAACGGCACGAAGACAGGCCGGCAAACCCTGAGCCACGGAGTCAAGGGATTTGAAAAGAAACGCACAAGGTCGCATGCCTCCCCCATGTTCCTGAACCAGCACCCCAGATGCTGTGCCTGGTTGAGTTGCGACGTACAGGTGGAAAGGAAGGCTGTAGTTAGGCAGTCCCAGTGTGGGGGCCGTACACAGGGCTCGTTTCAAGGCCCCGAAGGCGGCCAGCATATATGAAGTCCATGTCAAAGGTGCGGTTGAGGGATCAGAATGCTTCACCGCAGTGCGCAGACACTTGTCATACAAAGAACAGTCCGGAATCCACTGGCGGCAGTAGTTGATAAGGCCGAGGAAAGCCTGCTGTGCCTGTTTAGTGGCGGGCCGCTGAGTGCCCATGATGACTTGTATTCGTTCAGCAGTCAGTTTCCTGGAACCCTGAGAGAGTTCATAGCCCAGGTACCGGACAGTGTTCTGGCAGAACTGTAATTTCGTCTTGGATACTTTGAAACCCTTTGCAGCCAGGTGCTTGATTAGGGCCAGGGTGGCCGCCTGGCAGGTGTCATAGTCGGTAGCAGTCACCAGGAGATCATCAGCGTATTGTAGAACCAATGAATCGGGGGGAAGGCAGAGGCTCGACAGGGCGTTTTTGACCGTGGTCGCGAAGACTGCGGAGGAATCAATGTACCCCTGTGGCAGCCTAGTCCACGTGTACTGCTGCCCCCTGTGCATGAAGGCAAAGAGAGGCTGCGTGTCCTTCCCTACAGGAACACTAAAGAAAGCAGAACAGAGGTCAATCACAGAAAAGACTGTATGAGTACATGGAATTGAGGCTATAATGGAGGAGACGTCAGGGACAATTGGAGCGACTAAAATAATTAGTTCATTTATCTTTCGCAAATCTTGTGTGAATCTCCACGAGCCATCTGGTTTTGGAACAGGATTAACAGGTGTGTTGTATGGGGTGACAATGCCCTGTTGCAAAAGAGAATTCAAAATAGAGTCAATGCCAGCAGTTTTTTCAGGTGATAAAGGATATTGTCTAATGAATACAGGTGTCAAATGTTTAACCTTGGCCTCGTATGGAGGACAAGAAACAAGACCCACCTCATCCTTATGGTCAGCCCACAGAGAGGGATCCACAGACATTAAAACGGGAGGAAAGTTATTGTTGTGAGTAACACATGAAACATTCACAGCCGCAAGGTTATGGGGGAGGATAGCGTGGGAGAGCGCGTGAATGTCTGGTGAGGAATTATCTGCGGTCTGAACAATCATGTGAGAACCACTGAAAACAATTTGAGAGTCCCAAAAGACCCATCAAATCACGGCCTAGTAGGTTAAAGGGGCAGTCAGGCATGTAAGACAAAAGAGTGTGTGAAAATTAGAGAAGGATCAGAAGGACAGGAAACAGCTAGTGGGGGAGTGAAAGAGGAAGTGAAAGGGACCCCATCAATTCCCACAGAGTTAGCAGACCGTGTTGATAAAGGCCCTTCATAGGTCTTCCCCAAAGAAGATAAGGTGGCTCCTGTGTCTAGCAGAAAGAGATAGGAATTTTCTGTGGCTTGGGAATGGCCTTAAGGACCTTCTTTGGAGTGTAGATTTTCTTTGACTCGTCCCATACCGTTTTCATCTCATACCACCGTCCATAACTTTCCCGCATATAATTAAAATCGCATTGTAGATCTCCCAGTCTTTCGAAAATCATGCGATATGCGGAGGCCAAATACCCTGGATCAAATGTACCTTCTCTAGGGTATGATGGAAGCTGAGGGGTTGCCTCAGTCCAACCTGCTAAAGCGTCAAGGTAAGGAGTAACGTAATACGTTAAACCACAACGTTGCATCCAAATGGAAGGCGTCTCACCAGGCTCAGGCTTAGGATATGAGTTTCCTCATTAGTACAAAAAACCTTAACACTAATGAACACAACAATTGAGAGACACAGAGAGGCTTCTGTTATATATCTATAGCGGGCTCTGCTCAGTAACCACAATACTGAGGTTTTCCTTCCTTTCAGGGGCTATACGGGAATACCCTAATCCCGTACCTGCTCAATAACTTTAATACTGAGGTCTACCTTCCCCTGAAAGGAGCTGTCCGAGTTCATGAATACTGCCAACCAGGTAGTCAACCAAACAAGTCTTACCTGGTCGGGAGTATCACGTCGGGGTCACCAGATTGTAAGAAAGATTCTTTTTCTTCCCGTCTGTGTCTTTCCCTTGTTGAGTTCTAGGAGCTCCGGAGCAATGAGAGAACAAACCACACGAGTGAAATCAAATCTGGTTTATTCCACACAACTGCTCAGAGGACTGAGCTGCAAGGCAGGGTAGATATACACATCAGTACAAGCCATAGTGCGTAGGAAAGGCGGGGAGGTTATCGCGACACAGACAGATTTATCACGTGTTTACAGATATAGGGGTCCGCACAGGCGGATACAGGAAACATCTGTGCATATGAAAAAGGAACAGAATGTGCTTACAGCTATCTTCCAACTGAACTATCGCCCTTGGTCGTCTAACATCCTGTCACGCGATAGCACAAAATGTACAGATCAGCGAAGACAGGAGCATCCTGTTTCCGCAGAGGTCAAGATATGATGGTTTACCAAGGTTACTAAAGAATACTTTTCCACAATATTGCACTATATTTTTTATTAAATGAGAAAATTAATATTTTCACAATAACTATACATTTTGTTATGAAAAAGTCATATTGTTGTCAAAACATGAATTGCATTGTCACTTTTTAGTTTTTTTATTCACTTATGGCACTTTTTAAAAGGTTTCCTATATCATATGTTTTATATTTTCACAATTACTCATATTTTTATGGTAAAAGTTAGTGTTTTTTATGAAATTATGATTATGAATAGGAAATTATATATTTTAATAAAAACATTACATCATATAATTTTCAAACCATTGTCATATCATGTTTTATGTTGAATTTTTGCACTTTTAATGTTTTTTAGTTAAATGATTCTGATGAAAAGTCATATTTTTCACAAAAAAAATTTAAAATCTTAATTTGTCATATGGTGTTATTTTATTGAATCATTTAAATTTATTTAACAGTTTAACATGAAATTATTCCTTTGTATATAAAAATTCATATTTTAACAATTTATTTCATATTTTAACAATAATATATTCATACAGTGCCCTCCACTATTATTGGCACCCCTGTTTAAGATGTGGTCGTGGACTTCTAAAAATTCTCCTTTTTTTTAAAACAACATAGAACCCAAATGCAAAAAAAGAGAAAAATCCAACCTTTCATTTAAGTACATTACTTTGGTGGTAAAAAAAATCATACATTTAGAAAAAAAAAAAAAAAACTTGAAATCATGTGTCCCACAATTATTGGCACCCCTAACAATTCCTCTGAAAAAATTAAAAATTTTTTTTTTAATATATTTTTCTGTAGTTGCTAAGGTTGGTCAGGGTATCTAGGAACTTTTAATTAGTAATTCATGATTTCCTGTTTCCCTGGGGTATAAATATGACGTGACACAGAGGCCTAATTCTCTTACCCATTTGTCAACATGGCAAAGACAAGAGAACACACCATTCAAGTAAGGCAGATGTGTGTCGACCTTCATAAGTCAGGCAATGGCTACAAGAAAATAGCCACTCGCCTTAACTTGCCGGTATCTACAGTCAGAGGAATCATTAAGAAGTTTAAAACAACTGGAACAGTGACAAACAAGGCTGGAAGAGGTCCCAAGTTTATCTTGCCACAACGCACAGTGAGGAGGATGGTAAGAGAAGTAAAAAAATTTCCCAAGCTCACCGTCACAGAATTGCATCAAAGAGTGGCATCTTGGGGTCACAGAGTCTCCAAAACAACCATCAGACGCTCTCTACATGCCAACAAGCTGTTTGGGAGGCATGCAAGGAAAAAGCCTTTTCTCACTAACACTCACAAACGTAAACGTCTGGAGTTTGCTAAGCGGTACTGGGACTTCAACTGGGATCGTGTGCTTTGGTAAAATGAGACTAAGATTGAGCTTTTTGGCAACAAACACTCTAAGTGGGTCTGGCGTAAAACAAAAGATGAGTATGCCGAAAAGCACCTCATGCCCACCGTGAAGTATGGTGGAGGATCTGTGATGCTGTCGGCCTGTTTCTCTTCCAAAGGCCCTGGGAACCTTGTTAGGGTGCATGGCATTATGAACGCTTTGAAGTACCAGGATATTTTAAATAAAAACCTGATGGCCTCTGCCAGAAAGCTGAAGATGGGTCGTCATTGGGTCTTTCAGCAGGATAATAATCCAAAACATGTGGCAAAATCTACACAAAAGTGGTTCAGCAATCACAAACTCAAGGTCCTCCCATGGCCATCTCAGTCCCTAGACCTCAACCCAATCGCAATCTGTGCTTCCAAAAGACGAATGCCATGATCTTTGACGATGAGATCTTTTTTCAAGGCCTGGAACAATGAAATGGTGTCTCCCGTCTGAGGGTCAGTGTAGCCAGTGACAGCCTTCTCTGCAGAAAGTAGCTTGTTTTTCAGCTCGAGCCCCACGACTCCTTGATCCACAGCCTCCTCCACAGAGAGTTTTTCGTTCCTCAGTGGATCAATTATGAAGCCAGTAGCAGCCTGAGCCTCTAATAAAACCAGTGACGTTCCGGGTGTTAACAGGCCTTTGGATTTGGCTTCATAGATGCTCATAGTCAGTCTGGCGGACTGCACAAACACTCCTGCAATGCAGTCGGTTCCCTGCAGGTACTTGCGTACGGAGTCCATGTTGCTTACTTGATCTGCCGTGACTTTACCAGTGCTAAGGTCTTCAAATAATGTCTTGTCAATGATTTGAGATTCAAACAAGTTCCGAGCTGAAACTTGCTTTTTGATTCCCCGAAAGGTGGGCTGTTTTGTCGTAGTTGTGGTAGTAGTTACAGTCACACTGGAGGTTTTCTTGTGTACAGTTGTTAGTACATGCTCCAAGAAGCACCCAATTGTTATAGTGCCAGTCTTTAATTGCTGAACCAGATCTCGTTTCTTCTCCTCTTCGATGTAGTCAGAGTTTATGAGATACCACAAGGAAACCTCCTTTCCTTGGAATTTTCCCCCTGCTTTATTTGTGGTAGTGGATTGGAGGATTCTCTTTGTTTGTTCATCAATGTAGAAGTAAAACTCTCCCTTCTTCACGACAACGAGCAGCCTTAGGCCAGTTTGTGGGTCTTTCACACACCTGTCGAGCAGTTGCAAGTAGGTGAGGTTCTCCTGTGTGTTTGGGTCAAAGAAGCCCTTGGTGTCATCACCTGGGTCAGAAAGAATCTGGTTCATTTCTTCATCAAAATATCCTCTCTTATAAGCCACCTCCACAGGCACACGATGGCTGTGCACTGGATCAATGATGCCTCCCGTAGCAATCTGTGCTTCCAAAAGACGAATGCCATGATCTTTGACGATGAGATCTTTTTTCAAGGCCTGGAACAATGAAATGGTGTCTCCCGTGTGAGGGTCAGTGTAGCCAGTGACAGCCTTCTCTGCAGAAAGTAGCTTGTTTTTCAGCTCGAGCCCCACGACTCCTTGATCCACAGCCTCCTCCACAGAGAGTTTTTCGTTCCTCGGTGGATCAATTATGAAGCCAGTAGCAGCCTGAGCCTCTAATAAAACCAGTGACGTTCCGGGTGTTAACAGGCCTTTGGATTTGGCTTCATAGATGCTCATAGTCTGTTTGGCGGACTGCACAAACACTCCTGCAATGCAGTCGGTTCCCTGCAGGTACTTGCGTACGGAGTCCATGTTGCTTACTTGATCTGCCGTGACTTTACCAGTGCTAAGGTCTTCAAATAATGTCTTGTCAATGATTTGAGATTCAAACAAGTTCCGAGCTGAAACTTGCTTTTTGATTCCTTTAAAATTAGTCAAAGCCATTTTTCTTTTGCTCTTTTCTTGAAGGGACATTTTGCCGATCTTTTGTTGACCTGTAAACGCATAAAAAATTATTTAACATTTGAGCTGCCAAAAAATAAATTACCATCAATTATTACATTTCTTTCAATACGGTTTCTCAACTTTATGCCCATTTTGTCAATGTTCTTTAATCCTAGATCATATGGATGCTATTTGAATTTCAATATGACCAAGAAGTGGACTTTACCCAAAATAAAGTCCACTTCTTGTTCATTTATTTTGATCCAGATTATTTGGAATTAATAATTAATTATTTATCAATTATTAATGAATTGTTTTTTGAATTGATTTAGAATTTTAATAATTAAATGTATTAATTTTATTATTATTATTATTATTATTATTATACATATTAAATGGTATTATAGAAATAATAATAATCATCATCATCATCATCATAATAACAATATTATAATTATAACAATTAAAATAAGTTTAAAATAAGCATTTATTCTTTAAAAACCCAAGGCATTTATGCAACCCTTCACTCTTTTAAATGCCAATATTTCTTTTGTCACATTTGAATAATTAATTTGTGTTAATTTATGAATTTTTGTTGGCTAACTGTCTATAACTTAAATTTTCTTTAATTAATGCTAATATACAATTACTGTTTTTCCACAAACATTCATTTCACAAACATGGCTCTTAGACCCTGAATTAATATACTAGCATAATGATTTTTTACTTGTAACTTGCTCTGAATACCTTAGATAATTCATGCAAATTATATGATTTAAAGTCATTCAAGTGAAGGTTAAGATTAGTTTGTCTTTATATACATAAACCTGCACCCACTCAGGTGCATAAGTAAACAATGAAAAGTTATCAATTACAAAACTAATGACAAATAAGTCTGGTTGTGTCCAGTTTAATAAATTAGCTCTATTGTCTTGAAATAGGCTATTATTTAGTAGAGATTTTGGCTTATATTCAAGTAGACAGGGTTCAGATTGGAATTGTATGCAAGAGACAGCTCTGAGTTCTAATCAGCTGTTCTTAAATTATGAGCATGTTTCAATTTAGTCTTTTGACCAAAATATGACCTTCTTCATATTTTCCTCTGCCTTTTCTGAACTTTTTTTTCCACCAACAGAACACTGAATCATTTTTATTGCACCATGGCTTTAGAGATTTGTTGTATGTGAAATTCCCAGGAGATCAGCAATTTCTGGAGTACTTAATCTAGCCCATCTGGTACCACCATCCATGCCATTAACTATAATGCTTTATGTGATTTTAATGCCTGAAGCTCTTGAACTGTATTTGCATTTTTTAGCATTGTTCTGCTGGCACACAATGGTTGATTAGATAACTGAATAGATATGTAGGTGTCCATGTATTTCTAGTGAATTAGATAGCAAGTGTACATGTACTGTGTATGTAATACTTATTAGATATTATTTTATACAACTATATTATTGGCATATGTTTTCAATACAGAATAATTCCATTCAATTCATTAGTTAAAATATATAGGATTTACATGTCATTGGCTACTTCAGGGTAAGATGGCTTAACATTTCAACCATAGAGTTGTATAATCACAGTATGTGTTGCAACTTGCTATTTTCTCACTTAGAAATTACATGGTGACATTTCTCTTGCATACCCTTGCACAGAAATACAAAGTTGGCAGGCGATTGTAGTGAACTGCATTGCATTATTGTTATTTATTTGCAAACATCCAAATATTTCACACTGGCTTTAATGACATGACACCTGACATAATCTAGCAACTCGGATTCTGTCAATGTGAAAGTTTTACAGCATTTTTCCATATACTAATTTAAAATATTATACACTTAATTTGTGGGGGTGGCAAAATGAGTGCACATATGAACAGTATGAAAAGTATTGGGACACCTGACTTTTCCAACCAAATGTTGTTCTTTTCCAATACACTTGTATAGGACGTCTTCCATTCCATTTCATTCAATTCCATTTTCCCTTTATGTGAACTAGGAGATCAAACCTGTTCCAGCAATGCCCCTATCCACAAAGCCAGCTCCATCAAGATTTGCTTGATATGGTTTGGAGTGGAGAATCTTTAGTGGTCTGCTACTGAGAATAGACCTCAACCCCATTGATCACCTTTGGGGTGACCTGGAACACTGACTGCACCCCTGGCTTCCTCACCTCATATATAAGTACCAAAGAAGAAAAAAAAAAAAACAGTCTTCTTGATATTTTGTTTGTGTAGCTAACTAGCTATTTTCTATAATTCAGCCAGAACAAGATCCAATAGGTTTTCCCAGTGTTATGCTTTTGCTGAAATCTGTTGTTTGCACTATATTATCATTGCACATGTTAACAAATGCACGCAAAAAAAAATTTATCCAAATCCTAAAAAAAGTATTCTCTCATCAAAAAGCTAGAATCTTTAAATAATTTCTAGCAGAACTGGTCTTCTAACACAGAATGAAATCCTTGTAACCAACAGGTTTCAGTGTGCTAGCTTAGCAATAACCAACATTCTTTCCTGATGATGTAAAAATGTTTCTCATCACCTAAGTTGAATGGGGACGGAAATGACCAATTCAATCATAGTTTGTTTAGATTTATTTTGCATGTGCATATTTCCATATTACCAAATATAATCCAAAATGATAATGTTAAATCATAGAGCATAGAGGCTGAACTAAGGTAATTTAGATCATTTACATTTAATTTATATAAAAACCTGTTACCAAAAATAAAAATCAACTTGTGAGACATCAATAGACAGTTAATGTGTTACAAAATCATGGTAAATTATTTTCTCTTCACTTCATTAACAAATACCTTTCAAAATGATTTTGAACAGTGCCTGCAATCCATTTCATTTCTCTGTATCTTTTTTTTTTTTATCATGGACTGTATGCCACTGTTGGTATTACCTCTTTATTGCAGGGAGTAACTGTACAATCCTATCAACATGATGACACAACACTGACAGTTATTGTTAATCATTTACACAACTTTACAACTTTAACTAATTCATTGACACTCTCTCTGTTCAACTCAGTATAAGTTTGGTACTTAACAGTATTAATAGTTGTAATTAAAATATGTACAGTGTTCAAATATTAACTCCTACCTCAGTTTATGTGTGTGATAGATGATTCAGGTTTATCAGGAACAGAAACAGAAATGTTTTTTCTGGCAAAGCCTAGACGAGGTGGATACACGCTGGCAATAGCAGGATCAGAGCAATAGTTTTAGTATTCCTCGGTGAGAATTTATCTACATGAAGAAGACTCCACCCCAAAAACACGCCTTTGTTTGAAAAACACCAGTGAAAGAATGTCTTTCCTGCTTGGACATGAGCTAATGTTACAAGTGGTACAATGCAGGACGTTATTTATTTATTTATTTGTTGTTGGTTTTTTTGGGACGGGGTTAAAGGTAAATTGGACGTTGGTCTCTTTTAAAATTTGAGAGGTCATTCTTTTTGAACAGCTAATACAGAAAATATCCACAGCTTTGTTTATAATCAGTTAAAATGTGTTTTTAATTTAATTGGGTTAATGTCAATGGTTTGTTTTCTATTATTGAAAAATGCAAAGTCAGTCTGTGAGAAGGAGTCTTCAGTGTTCTCTGACACAGCATATTTTGGAGAAGACAGAGGGGCTTTTCATATACAGGGTTCTTGGGAATATGACAATGTTTTTGGCTTACTAACTTAAAGAAAAAGAAAAATTATAAGCCATTTATTAGACTCTCACTGAGATCTACCTATTAAACATTTGTTTTGGAGTTCAATGCATTAAACTCCGTCAAGTGAAATTTTTAAATCTAAGTCCCAATTTGCAACACAATGACAAGACTTTTAACCCTTTTACTTGTTAATGACAAGTATTCTAACCAGGACCGTCTCACAGGCGACATGGGCAGTAGTTTAGGGCGCAAAATGACTGGCGGACTCTGCACCAGATTTTTTTTGCTGGTGAAAGTGCGCCCTCCTGTGACCACCCTGCGCCTTAACACGATTTTAGTGCTGATCAAATTGACATCAACGGACGATTATAAGATTTGATAAATATGTCAGACTTAGATTAAACTTTCTGCATCATGACGTGATTATAAAACATCACCATAAAGCATTAATTCTGCATAGCGGACACACAGTTACCATACATATTAGTTTAGCCATTTATGTGCACTTTAACAATCCTTTCTAAAAAAAAAAAATTGTGAAAAAAGACAATCTGGTATAGGGCACCAGGGCCAGCCCTGCTTGTAAATCAGGTGCTGGTGTGTCCTCTTATCTCTGTGTAGGTGAGAGTTATTTTTCCCTTTCACAAGAGAATGCAGTCTTACATCTGGTCTTACCAGCTCCTTTGCAATGTTGAGGGATGGAGGATAATTATCCCACAGACCATGCAAAACCGCACCCTTCTCTTCTTATTCGTAAGTATTTCAGTAAAACATGTCTCCACAAATCACTGACTGTGGAAATAAATATATTTTTTTATTAATTATGTTCGGAGGTGCCAATACTAACAAAAAAACAACAACGCTATTTTCCAAAGAAAAGAAGTTGATGCGATGATTTGTTGATATGTCTTTTCTTTGTCAAGTTTCACCAGTGTTAGTTTTTTAATTTAAAAACATTTATCTATAAAATTACATGCAGTCCCATCTGAAAAATATGGAATGGCAAGACCTGTTCTTTTACTTTTACTTTACACTAAAGTAAAAAGATCCGCGATGCGCTTTGGGAAGAAAAGCGCAGCAGTTGAGAGAGTGCCGGTGGGAAGACACGTACCGGGATACGCATGAGCGATAACAACGACCGCCGTGAACCAACATATACCAACAATAACGGACAGTGAGAGTGTGGAAGTTTAAATAGGAGCTGGTGATGATGATAAACGAGCACCATATGTGCGCGATTGAAGCGGAGCTTCAGAGAAAGCGGCCGAGAAAACACCTGACACGCTGAAGGGGGCCGAAGGGGGCGTGGCAGGTGGATTCCTGACAGATAAACATGTACTGTATGTATTTTTATAGCATGCCTTCATCAAACAAATCGCGGCAACGCTGTTGTGTAAAAAACCCTTCAAAAACACGTGCATGCACATTCTCATTTAATAACGCACATCATGTACATAAAGAAATTTCAAGCACGTTAATATACTGCCGCCATTTTGATTTTCGTTTATCTCGATCATCGGTTACCTCGATGCTTTTTGGCGACCCCCTAGGACATCGACATAACCGGGTTCCACTGTATTTTAAATGGTTTGTCTGTAATCTACCAGCAAATCTGATGCCAACTGCCTCCCAGCCAACATGTCCATGTGGGCCCCACATGGGTTTTATCTGGGTTTGATGGGCTGTATGTGTGCCCCAGCTTAGTCAGGGTTGTGGGCCCCAGTTAGGCTGCCCATTTTGTTTATTCGAGGGCCCTGTAAGGGCCACATTTGGGCTATATTTAGCTATATTATTCAATTGATGATAAATTCAATTGATATGTTTTTTGCGTGTTTTATATGATCGAAACAAAAATTGTATATTTTAACAATAACATTCTGATTCTGAAGAAATGGTCATCACTCGCTACACAGGAGCACCTGACCTGACCTGGAGAACCTGACCTGGATGACCTGACCTGGAGAACCTGACCTCTCTGTCACGGTAAGAAATTTTCTTTTGTCTTAAATTAATCACATTTTACTGTTGTTTTTATTTAGTGTATACTTTTGAAAGATTTGTGGTAATTAAAGTTACAGGCACGATATAGGGAAGGTAAGTGTGGAGAGTGAACTGGTTTACCTCAGAGATAAACACCTGTGGAAAACTGAACATTCTTAACGATTGGCAAATAACTAGGAAGTTGTCTACTAAAATGTGGAAATAACGACTTTTCAAACCATTTTCACCTGTGTTTTCTCCATATAGTGTCCTCATGATAACAGGAGGGTGAAACAGTAAAAGCACTGTGGAGTCTCTTTCTCTTTCACTACCTTTATAACATGTGTATATACAATACACAGAGAAAAGCTCTGAGGAGATTGTGACAAAACTTAACATTATTTTAATGTGATTTAGGTGAAATAGGTAGAGGTGATTAAAAACGTTCATATTTATATTATTTCTGAACATTAATAAAAATTTAATACGTTATGATTACGTTAAAGATAATGTAATTTTGCGCCATTCATAAAGTCAGTCAGACGCAATCTCCCCCCCCCCAAGCTCTCGGCTCCGAGGCTTCACGCATGCGCAGATGTGTTTGACTTGAAGCTGTGCAGTGCAGACAAACAAATTCGAGAGCAGACAACTCCGAATTCTTCCGAATCACTTTCACGGTATTTTTATGTCAATCACGCTTCGGTTTGTGCAGTCAAATCCAACACTTGCTGTGTTAGCTCCACTAAGGTTTAAACTAATGTTACAGTAGTCAGTTCAAATTCACGGTCCAAAGTGAACCAGTATGAATTTAATAATCGATCTGTGTTCAAGCCCCCACTAATTATTCAACACATTAATCACAACAAAGCCTGAAATTCACCATATTGATGCATTTAACTTTTTGCATGGTATTGTGTAATTTTAACATCATTTACTCAGATCAGTTAACAATTTGGGCAAATGGTGGATTAGACGGTGCTTACTTTGTGATTTTTTGTCTTTATTTATTTTTTTGACTAACCCAGCCATTAGGGAGGCACAAGCCAGTGCATTCTTAGTGCCGGTCCCAAGCCCGGGTAAATGAGGAGGGTTGTGTTAGGAAGGGCATCCAGCGTAAAACATGTGCCAAATCAAATATGCGGATCACAAATGAGAATTTTATACCGGATCGGTCGAGGCCCGGGTTAACAACGACCGCCACAGGTATCGTTAGCCGACAGGGTACCGGTGGAAATTGGGCTACTGTTGGCCGAAGGAGGAAAAGGAGAGGAGGAAGACGTCTACAGAGACGGCAGGAAAAGGAGCAGTGGAGGAGAGTAGAGGTTAGGGTTGGTACTTTAAATGTTGGTGCTATGACGGGTAAAGGGAGAGAAGTAGCTGATATGATGGAGAGGAGAAAGGTATGCTGTGTGTTCAGGAGACCAAGTGGAAAGGGAGTAAGGCCAGGAACATTGGAGGTGGATTTAAACTGTTTTATCATGGTGTGGATGGAAAGAGAAATGGTGTAGGGGTGATTCTGAAGGAAGAGTACAGTAAGAGTGTAGGGGAGGTGAAGAGAGTTTCTGATAGAGTGATGATCGTGAAGGTGGAAGTTGAAGGGATGATGATAAATGTCATCAGTGCCTATGCTCCACAAGTTGGCTGTGAGATGGAGGAGAAGGAAAGATTCTGGAGTGAATTAGATGAAGTGGTAGATGGTGTACCTAGGAAAGAACGGTTGGTGATTGGGGCGGACTTTAATGGGCATGTAGGTGAAGGGAACAGAGGTGACGAGGAGGTGATGGGTAGGTATGGTTTTAAGGAGAGGAATGTGGAAGGGCAGATGGTGGTAGATTTTGCTAAAAGGATGGAAATGGCAGTGGTGAACACTTATTTTAAGAAGAAGGAGGATCATAGGGTGACGTATAAGAGTGGAGGAAGGTGCACACAGGTGGACTATGTGCTATGCAGGAGATGCAACCTAAAGGAGATTGGCGACTGTAAGGTGTTGGCAGGGGACAGTGTAGCTAGACAGCATCGGATGGTGGTCTGTAGGATGGTTTTGGAGGCGAAGAAGAAGAGGAGGAGAGCGAGGACTGAAAGAAGAATAAGATGGTGGAAACTGAAGGAGGAAGAGTGTAGTGTGAGGTTCAGGGAAGAGGTCAGAGAGAGGCTCAGTGGTGTTAAGGAGGTGTTGGATGATTGGGCAACTACTGCAGGAGTGATGAGGGAGGCAGCTAGAAAAGTACTTGGTGTGACATCTGGAAATAGAAAGGAAGACAAGGAGACGTGGTGGTGGAATGAGGAAGTGCAGGAGAGCATAAGGAGAAAGAGGTTGGCAAAACAGAAGTGGGATAGACAGAGTGATGAGAAAAGTAGGCAGGAGTACAAGGAGATGCGGCAGCAGGTTAAGAGGGATGTGGCGAAAGCCAAGGAAAAGGCATATGAGGAGCTGTATGAGAGGTTGGACACTAAGGAAGGAGAAAAGGATTTGTACCGATTGGCCAGGCAGAGGGACCGAGCTGAAAAGGATGTACTGCAAGTTAGAGCAGTAAAGGATGGAGAGGGAAATGTGTTGACTAGTGAGGAGAGTGTGTTGAGAAGGTGGAGGGAGTATTTTGAGCAGCTGATGAATGAGGAAAATCAGAGAGAGAGAAGGTTGGATGATGTGGAGTTGGTGAAGCAGGATGTAGATAGGATTAGGAAGGAGGAAGAAAGAGCAGCGATTAAGAGGATGAAGAGTGGAAAGTCGGTTGGACCAGATGACGTACCGGTAGAAGCGTGGAGATGTTTAGGAGAGATGGCAGTGGAGTTTTTGACCAGATTGTTTAACAGGATTTTGGAAGGTGAGAAGATGCCTGAGGAATGGAGAAGAAGTGTGCTGGTACCGATCTTTAAGCATAAAGGAGATGTGCAGACCTGCAGTAACTACAGGGGTATTAAGTTGATCAGTCACACCATGAAGTTATGGGAAAGAGTAGTGGAAGCCAGGCTGAGAGAAGAGGTGACCATCTGTGAGCAACAGTATGGTTTCATGCCGAGGAAGAGCACCACAGATGCCTTATTTGCTTTGAGAATGTTGATGGAGAAGTATAGAGAAGGACAGAAGGAATTGCATTGTGTATTTGTGGATTTAGAGAAGGCGTACAACAGGGTGCCAAGAGAGGAGTTGTGGTATTGTATGAGGAAGTCAGGTGTGTCAGAGAAGTATGTGAGGGTGGTGCAGGACATGTATGAGGACAGTGTGACGGCAGTGAAGTGTGCAGTAGGTACGACAGACTGGTTTAGAGTGAAGTTAGGACTGCATCAAGGATCGGCCCTGAGCCCTTTCCTGTTTGCAGTGGTGATGGACAGGTTGACGGACGAGGTCAGACAGGAGTCTCCCTGGACTATGATGTTTGCGGATGATATTGTGATTTGTTGTGAGAGTAGGGAGCAGGTTGAGAAGAGCCTGGAGAGGTGGAGATATGCGCTGGAGAGAAGGGGAATGAAACTCAGTAGGAGTAAGACAGAATACATGTGTGTGAATGAGAGGGAGGGCAGTGGAGTGGTGCGGTTGCAGGGAGAAGAGCTTCAGAAGGTGGAGGAATTCAGGTACCTGGGGTCAACAGTGCAAAGTAATGGAGAGTGTGTTAGAGAAGTGAAGAAAAGAGTGCAGGCAGGGTGGAGTGGGTGGAGAAGAGTGACAGGAGTGATTTGTGATAGTAGGGTATCTGCAAAATTGAAAGGAAAAGTTTATAGGACTGTGGTGAGACCTGCGATGTTGTATGGTTTAGAGACAGTGGCATTGAGTAAAAGACAGGAGGTGGAGCTGGAGGTAGCAGAGCTGAAGATGTTGAGGTTTTCGTTGGGAGTGACGAGGATGGATAAGATTAGAAATGAGTTTATTAAAGGGACAGCGCATGTAGGATGTTTTGGTGACAAGGTGAAGGAGGCGAGATTGAGATGGTTTGGACATGTGCAGAGGAGGGACATGAATTATATTGGTAGAAGAATGCTGAGAATGGAGCCACCAGGTAGGAGGAAAAGAGGAAGGCCAAGAAGGAGGTTCATGGATGTGGTGAGGGAAGACATGCAGGTAGTTGGTGTAAAAGAGGCAGATGTAGAGGACATTGTGGTATGGAGACGGATGATCCGCTGTGGCGACCCCTAATGGGAGCAGCCGAAAGAAGAAGATTTATTTTTTTGACTGATAGTCTTATGCTCATGTAACTTGCATGTATACAAATAATGGATTGTGCCCTGGTTGATACAGTAGCATGCGCTACTTTATTTTCATTATTGTGCTTTACAGGCAGCCTGAAGCAGAACCGTTTGCTGAAAACTGTCAGTAAGAAAGAGCTGGAGAAAGCGCTTGGTAAATGGTTCACAAATGCAAGAGACAGAGAAGGCAACCGTGCTTTGAGAGCTCAGCGAAACATGATCGGAGGGCAGTACAGCCGGAAGTGTAAGTCATATAACCTATAGCTAGGGCTGCACAATTAATATTATTTTATCCTGATCACTGTTTTTGCCTCTGTTTAATTAAAGGAATACTCCACCCTGAGATGAAAAATATCTTATAAATTACTTATCCTCAAGGCATTCTATACGGTGGCTGAGAGAGCTCAACGTGCTGCAACTTAAGAAAACATGTGCAAATAGAAAAAAACACCAGCAAATAAAAAAAGAAAAAACAACGTTATCAGTTTGACAACACATGTGCTGCAACCCCTCACAATGCAACCAAACACAGAAACATGCTGCAAATCCTCACAACACAACCAAATAGCACAGATCACAAAATTAATGTTTCAAGGGCACCGCAACAAGTGACAAACCCGTCTGGGACTGCTTATTGTTCAACGTCTATTCGTCAGTTGTGTTGATGTGTGTCGATGACCTGAAAGGTGAGTTGTTTGTTTATTTTATCATTGTTTGTTTATGATTTCTTGCCATTTGGATATTATTATCCTAAATAATCTGATGAAATACACAATTAACTGTAAAACGTTATTATGTTAACTAGCAAAGCCAAGGAATCATGATCAGGATGTTAAAAAAAACAAAAAATCTCACCTTTGAGATCATCAACAACAACACCAATGATGAATAGACACTGAACAAGCAGTCCCGGGGTCTTCACTTGTTGGGGTCCCCATGAAACATTTATTTTGTGGTCTGTGCTATTTGCAGTGCAAATAAATTGGTTGTGTTGTGAAGATTTGCAGGACGTTTCTGTATTTAGTTGCATTGTGAGGATTTGAAGCACACGTTGTTTAACTGATGAAGATGTTTTCTTAATTTGCTGGTGTTTTTTGTATTTGCTAGGTTTTCTTCAGTTGCAGTGCGTTGAACTTCCTGGTCCACTGTGATCCTAGGTGTGACTTACATCTTTCAGCTGATCAGAATCATTGTTCAATCACTGAATTTTGGCAATGGCCAAATATTCGTTTAAGAGTTAAGTTCAGACGCAAGGTTGATATTTTAATTGTTACATTCATAAGTTTTGGATTCCATGACTGGTCCCCCGGCATAAGTTATTACTGTGTGAGGCAGAGGTGGGAACAATTCACTGATGAGATTCTAGGATCTGTCTTAATTATATTGATGCATGTTTTTTTAGATGCTGCTGTAAATGGTAGTATTTTAAAATGTACTAAATTGCCTTTTTTGTCTTCTCTTTCTTTACTGTTTTGTAGGTGTGCAGCCGAGGAATCTGCATAGACCCACCAGTGAACTATTCTACTTTAGTAATTCTGTTATTCCTGTTTTTTCCTTGAATTAATTTAAATTAAAAGTGATTTACACATTCTGAGTTGAAGTAATTTCTTTTTCACAGTTCAAATACTCAACCATGTAATTTTAAACATATAGCAGCACATAAAATCAACTAATATTAGTTATTTGTTTGTTCAGGCACAGTTTTACAATTTAACTGAGGTTTGAAATGGTTTGACAGTGGATTTTTTGGACAGTGGCCCACATGTAGCCCACTTTGGCCCCACTTTTAACTATTTGGGACCCAAATGGGCCCATATAAAGAACATCTATACAGGCCCCACTTAGAGCCCACCATGGACCCTTCAGTTACCCTTCTGGGCTAACACACATGGGGCCCATGTGGCTCCGATGGACAAATTTCTCTGGGCCCCATTTGGGTTGCCCATGCAGGGCCCAAGTGACAGCCCATCAAAAACCCTCATGAGGCCCACATGACAATGTTGGCTGGGCTGTGATCTTGTTAGGACGACCGCAAGACTAATACCTGAGGTTATGCAGTGCCACCCTGATGAATTATTCTCTTAGACCTTTTCACCACTGTCCAACATCAAAACATACATTTTTGTGCAAATCTTCATGAAACATCAAAAATCCTCATCATGTGTAAATGGTGTAGTTTAATGAAGTGTTATTGTGTAAACTGTTGGTTTGTAACTTCAGGAAAGTCGCTATCTGGCTCAAACGACCAAAATGTAAGGAAGTTTAATATCCGACTCAAAGGATTAAATATAAGGAAGATTATCCGGTGTGCGCTGATCTGGAGATTGTACTCGCCCCAGTGTGTCAGTTAAAACACGGTACAGGATTCACAACACTCAAACTTTACTGGGTTTAGGATTTGATTGTGTAAGGCAGGGTATAAATTGTGTATAAATAATGAAATAATTTACACAAGTAACTCAACCAAAATTGGTCCCAGCTGTCAAAGAGCTCTCAAATCTCTCGCTATAATAGCTGATTTTGTTGCGTGTGGCAAACCTTTAAGGCATAGGGGGACATCCCTCTTGCATTAAATACTAAAAAGAAATAACCACAATTAAAATAAAAATACACAACTCAAAACATAACCCTTCACTCATAACTACAAAAAAAACACAGCAAACTTAAATCCCATACACAGAGGGATGCGCGCGCGCGCACACACACACACACACACACACACACACACACACCACACACACACACACACACACACACACACACACACACACACACAGAGAGAGAAAACAAGCACCATGAATTAAGCTGGCGACATAAGGCTGGGAAGGGGTGTCATCAATAGAAATAAAAAGAAAAAATACAAAAAAACCAAAGCCCCGACCAACCGGGCTTGTACACAAACAATTCACACGATACATGTGCTGCCACCATGCGGCACACTCCTGAAACCGGCCAACCAGGGGACCAAAAGCAATTGACAAACCTAAAACAGACAATACATCATATGCTTTATTCAGACACTAAACATTTTCTTAAACACAATTACCAACTGCCTTATTTCATTTTATTAACTTAACCACATTTACCTTCATCGGCTACCAAAAATGGCAACCAATCAGGATTTCAGCCTTCCTCCACATCTAAAACATTACAAAAAAACACTAAACATTTAAAACCATGGTTACCAACTGCACACTCACTTTTATTTAATTAAAATATTAAATAATTTACCTTCATTGGCAGATAGCAGATGTTCAAGCATTTATCCAGATCTGAATCAAAACACATTCCCAAAGAGAAATACAAAGAAAACCTTTCATGCCATCTTATTTAAAACAAAAAAAAAGACAAAGCCCATATATTTACCTACACCAGCAGCTGTCAACATATACAGTCAGCATTGCTCAATTGATCTGCATCTAAATAAACAAAAACAGTTTTCCCATACAATCAAAATAAATCCCTCTAAATAAACAAACTTGGCCTACCTCCTCTGGGGCGAATTCAAACACAACCAAACAAGGCAGCACTATATCCAATGTGCTTTTAAAACAAGGCCCACATTTCGAGGCCTCTTGCCCAGTGCCTGCTTAAAAAGTCTTGGAATAATTAGCCAACCACACCCCTACTGGTAGGCGCTTGCCTGGCTACATGTGTATTAGAGCTGCCCGCCAGTGTATAGCGCATACACCGCCAATACTACAAATCTCAGAATGCTTTGTTAGTGCGGTGGCGCATCAGTCGAGACCACTGAAAAACTCTGCGTACTCAGCACTAAATTTACCCGGCGATTTACCGACTTTGAAGCCCAGAAATGCAGATTTGAACTGCTCAGTAATCTGTTTGTGGTTGACGTGAAAAGCGCACCAACCAACCTCCAAATGGAGCTGATTGAACTCCAGTGTAGAGACACGCTAAAGTCAAAGTACGACTCTGTGTGTGCTGCAAAGTTTCCATGTTTCCTCCCCGACACACTGCCCAACTCCGTGCCCAAGCTGCTCAAACGCTCTCTATGATCGGCAGCACATATCTGTGTGAGAAACTGTTCTCTTTGATGAAGATGAACAAAACACCACTCAGGAGTCTTATTGATAAACACCTTCACTCCATCCTGAGTATTTCCTCAGCTCAGAGCCTAAACCCAGACATTGATGCACATTGGCTTGAACCAATGTGCATCAGAGTAAATCAGAGTGTAGCAAACTGAGCTTGAATGAATGTTGTCTTTATGCACTTTTTCTACTCCAAGGCATGAACTGTTAATAGTTGAAAGATTTATTTATTTTTTTAATTAAAGGAAATTATTATTATTTTCGGGTGTTGTTGTTGCCCTGTAAAAAAAGATTTACATTAAAAAGTAATTTGAAAGGCTATAGATAGAGAGAGAGACATAATAAGAAACAAATACCACTGATGTGTGTTTTATTTAAAATTTTATTTCTCATGTGTTTATAATAATAATCTTTGGTTGTTCCAGATTCAATGTTTGTGCAAAACTGAAGTTTGAAATATGAAAAGGTTCAACATAACTAACACATCTGGAGAGAAGGGAAAACATGCACAATTGCAGTAAATTTTTCAATAAAAATTGAGTTTGGCCCACGACTTCGTCCCATGTTTTTAATTTTGGCCCACTGTAAATTTGAGTTTGACACTCCTGGTGTATGGTGTGATACTTGCTGTCATCTGCCAGCTGCTGTTAAATGCTTTGCAAGATGTCATATGATGACTGCTGCTCAGTGTTCTGACCTTTTAAACTCTTGGTCAAGAATGGTGCACTCCAATGTCACAGAATAAATTATCATAAAGGATAATCTGGGAATAACCCTGTGGTGGTAAAGAGTGGAAATACAACCAAAGTTGTAGATTTTCTTTTTGTACCTTTAGATTTTGGATTACTTTTGGATTACTGGTTCTTTGATTTTTATTTTTTTATTTTTTTTACTTTTTTAAAACATGGAGCTTTCAACAAGTATGAGTTTGTCTCTGCACTTAAGTTTACATGTTCCCCTGTGGCACAGATATAACTGATGCAGCCAACCCTAGTTCAAGCCCCAACCCTGACAATTACTTTCAGTTGACTTCTTTGTTGGTTATGTCTGGACAAGTCCAATTCCTTGCATGTTCTGGTTAATAATACATATCTGTGTTGAATGAGAAAGCTAACATTTTCTACATTGTTAATTCTATTTATCTACAACTATTCAATATCTGTTATTAAGTAAGTGTCCCATCTTAAAGCAGGCTTGGCTTTCATTTGATGTTATGTGATGTTTTGTGAGAGACAGTATAAAATGATTATACAGACAAGATCTATATTTTCTGCAATATGTCTAGTTAGATATATTGATTAAAATATTTGTAAGTTTGAACAACACAGATGAACTGTTAACAGTCTTTGGAAGTGTATGGTGAATGTTTGTGGACTTTCCGTTGGCTCCGTCTCGACTATTTTTGCTGTCGGAAGAGCGCTTTTTTCCCTGTCTGAGGGTTTAAAAGCAGTGAGTGAAGGACATTCACCAGAACTACGAACACACACTACAGTAACCACATTAAGGGTACGTAATTTCTCTATTATGGCGAACATCCAGTTCACTCAGTGTGTGAAGTGTGACATGTTTATCAGTCTTTCTCCGTTGTTAGCGATAATTTTATCTGTGAGAAGTGTAAGCTAGTTTGCTCTTTGACGGAGAAGATCTTAGCATTAGAGGAGCGCATCCAGAGTCTAGAGAGAAGTAGTGAGTGTGAGAGCAGTCCAAGTTCTGCAGGGGAAAGTCTGGATGCCCTAGGTGAAGGTACTATTCCCCCGACTCCGGCATTAGAGCCCTCGCAGCGGGGCGAATGGGTGACGACTCGGCGGCATACTCGCAAAGCCAAAGCTAACGCTAAGGCTCGCCCACGGGAGCACCATTCCTCTCCGCTTCGCGTGTCCAACAGGTTTGCTCTCCTCAGTGAAGCACCCGCTGAGAAACCTGAAAGAGCTCTGGTTTTAGGAGACTCCATTCTGAGGCACGTGAAATTAGCTAGACCTTTAGGGGCACCAGCAGCACAGGTTATGTGTATACCGGGAGCCAGGGCGCCGGACAAAGCAGGTCAGCTTAGATTCTTAGGAAAGCACAGGTTCTCTAAGATAGTTTTTCACACAGGAGCTAATGATATACGCCTTCGACAGTCAGAGGTTACTAAGAGTAATGTTATAGAGGTGTGTAAATTAGCGAAGGCAATGTCCGATGCTGTAGTATGCTCTGGCCCCATCCCAATGCGACGTGGCGATATAGCCTACAGCAGGTTATGGTCGCTGAACTGCTGGATGTCTGAGTGGTGCTCCAAAAACAATGTGGGCTTCATTAATAATTGGAGCATTTTTGAGGGCAAGGCTGGCCTGTTAGGGCGGGACGGTGTCCATCCCACCCGGGAAGGTGCTGCTCTCATTTCTTGTAGTATAGGTCATAGTCTCAGAACAGCACTAGTTAACAAGTGACTGTCTAGAGCCAAGGCCAGGGAGCAGACAGACAGGCTAAACCGACCGTCTGCTAGCTGCACAGAGTCGTCACTCAGGATCCACCATATTGAGACTGTAGGAATAATAATAATTCTGATAATATAGGAATTATCAGAAAGTCTGTTTAAGTAACTTGATTAACATTAAATTAAATAGGACTGAACGCACAGCCAGCACCTCTGATCTAAAAATAGGATTGTTGAATATTAGATCTCTCACGCCAAAAGCGCTGACTATAAACGAAATTATTACCGACCAGGAGTTTAATATAATGTGTTTGACAGAAACGTGGATTAAATCGAATGAATATGTAGCATTAAATGAGGCGAGTCCTCCTGGGTATAGTTATATACACCAATCCCGTCTAAATGGCAGAGGAGGTGGAGTAGCAGCTATTTATAATAATAATCTAAACGTCACACAAAAGACTAAACACAAATGTAAAACATTTGAAGTTCTTTACACCAACATAAAATATTCAGTGTCCGAAAGCAGGTCAAGTCAGTTAATTCCACTAATTATTATTTATAGACCCCCAGGGCCCTACTCTGATTTTCTGAAAGAATTTGCAGATTTCATTACAAATTTAGCTACTTCTTTAGACAAAGCATTAATTGTTGGAGACTTTAATATTCATTTTGATAATCAGGAAGACTCCTTAAGAGCAGCAGTTGTGTCCATTCTAGATTCAGTTGGAATTAATCAGAATGTTATAGGACCCACTCATAGTGGCGGACACACTCTCGATTTGTTGTTAACATTTGGATTAAAAATAAAAAACTTAGTCATAATTCCACAGTCTGAAGCTATTTCAGACCATTATCTAATCTCGTTTAAAATTTGCCTAAGTCATTGCATTTCTACCTCACCACGTTACCGTGTTAAGCGTACTTTCACGTCAGACCCCGCAGAGCACGATTGGGCCACTGAACATCTAGAAACAACGTTACATTACACTCTAGATGATGTACCTCCCCTTAAGACCAAAATGATCAGGGAGAAAAAATTAGCACAGTGGTATAATGATCATACGCGCACCTTAAAACAGAACACTCGAAAATTAGAACGTACAGTGCCCTCCACAATTATTGGCACCCCTGTTTAAGATGTGGTCGTGGACTTCTAAAAATTCTCCTTTTTTTTAAAACAACATAGAACCCAAATGCAAAAAAAGAGAAAAATCCAACCTTTCATTTAAGTACATTACTTTGGTGGTAAAAAAAATCATACATTTAGAAAAAAAAAAAACTTGAAATCATGTGTCCCACAATTATTGGCACCCCTGATGTTAATACTTTGTACAACCTCCTTTTGCCAACAAGACAGCACTTAATCTCCTCCTATAACATTTCACAAGATTGGAGAACACAGAGAGAGGGATTTTTGACCATTCTTCTTTGCACAATCTTTCTAGATCATCCAGTGTCCTGGGTCCTCTCTTATGCACTCTTCTCTTTAGCTCGCCCCACAGGTTTTCGATTGGGTTGAGGTCTGGGGACTGAGATGGCCATGGGAGGACCTTGAGTTTGTGACTGCTGAACCACTTTTGTGTAGATTTTGCCACATGTTTTGGATCATTATCCTGCTGAAAGACCTAATGACGACCCATCTTCAGCTTTCTGGCAGAGGCCATCAGGTTTTTATTTAAAATATCCTGGTACTTCAAAGCGTTCATAATGCCATGCACCCTAACAAGGTTCCAGGGCCTTTGGAAGAGAACAGGCCCACAGCATCACAGATCCTCCACCATACTTCACGGTGGGCATGAGGTGCTTTTCGGCATACTCATCTTTTGTTTTAGCCAGACCCACTTAGAGTGTTTGTTGCCAAAAAGCTCAATCTTAGTCTCATCTGACCAAAGCACACGATCCCAGTTGAAGTCCAGTACCGCTTAGCAAACTCCAGACGTTTACGTTTGTGAGTGTTAGTGAGAAAAGGCTTTTTCCTTGCATGCCTCCCAAACAGCTTGTTGGCATGTAGAGAGCGTCTGATGGTTGTTTTGGAGACTCTGTGACCCCAAGATGCCACTCTTGATGCAATTCTGTGACGGTGAGCTTGGGAAATTTTTTTACTTCTCTTACCATCCTCCTCACTGTGCGTTGTGGCAAGATAAACTTGGGACCTCTTCCAGCCTTGTTTGTCACTGTTCCAGTTGTTTTAAACTTCTTAATGATTCCTCTGACTGTAGATACCGGGCAAGTTAAGGCGAGTGGCTATTTTCTTGTAGCCATTGCCTGACTTATGAAGGTCGACACACATCTGCCTTACTTGAATGGTGTGTTCTCTTGTCTTTGCCATGTTGACAAATGGGTAAGAGAATTAGGCCTCTGTGTCACGTCATATTTATACCCCAGGGAAACAGGAAATCATGAATTACTAATTAAAAGTCCCTAGATACCCTGACCAACCTTAGCAACTACAGAAAAATATATAAAAAAAAAAAACAATGAAATTTTCAGAGGAATTGTTAGGGGTGCCAATAATTGTGGCACACATGATTTCAAGTTTTTTTTTTTTCTAAATGTGTGATTTTTTTTACCACCAAAGTAATGTACTTAAATGAAAGGTTGGATTTGTCTCTTTTTTTGCATTTGGTTCTATGTTGTTTTAAAAAAAGGAGAATTTTTAGAAGTCCACGACCACATCTTAAACAGGGTGCCAATAATTGTGGAGGGCACTGTAAATGCGTCAAACAAAATTAACAGTATTTCAAATAGCATGGAAGGAGAGCCTCCTAAATTATAGAAAATCTCTTAGTGCTGCTAGATCAGCATATTTCTCCACCCTCATAGACAATAACAAACATAATCCTAGATTTTTATTCAGCACGGTAGCAAAATTAACAGGGAATAAAAGCACTGCACTAACATGCACACCACCAATAGGTAGTAATGATTTCATGAACTTTTTTAATAATAAAATTGAAAACATCAGGCAAGAAATCCAGACGGTTAATATAAATCCAAATTATTTTACAAGTAACCCTGTAGACAGCAGTGTAATTATAACGGATAATCAACTACAAAGCTTCACTCCTATTCAAGAAAATGACTTAATTTCATTAATCTCCTCATAAAAATCATCAACCTGCATTCTCGATCCCTTGCCTACTAGTTTCTTTAAACAAATAACTCCAGAGATAATCAAACCTGTTTTAAAAATAATTAACTCTTCCATTAGCACTGGTTATGTACCTAAATCCTTCAAACTGGCAGTTATCCACCCCCTTATTAAGAAACCTGACCTTGACCCATGTCAGTTGTCCAACTACAGACCGATATCAAATCTCCTCTTTATATCCAAAATTTTAGAAAAGGTTGTAGCACAGCAGTTATGCTCACACCTACTTATGAATAACATTTTTGAAATGTATCAGTCAGGATTTCGGCCTCATCATAGCACAGAGACGGCGCTAGTTAAGGTGGTAAATGACCTGTTATTGGCCTCTGATCAGGGTTTTGTCTCCTTACTTGTTTTGCTCATGTAGGAATAAAGGGAACAGCTCTCTCTTGGCTCAGGTCTTATTTGACTGATCGCTATCAGTTTGTGGATGTAAATGGTGAGTTCTCCACACTCTATGAGGTAAAGTTTGGTGTTCCTCAAGGATCTGTCTTAGGCCCACTGCTTTTCTCTTTATATATGCTGCCTCTTGGTGAAATCATTCATAAACATGGGATTCGCTTCCATTGCTATGCTGATGACACACAGCTGTATATTTCAGCAAAGCCAGATGAGCTAGATCAGCTTAACAATGTTGAGAAGTGTGTAAAGGACATTAGACAGTGGATGCTTAAAACTTTCTTCTGCTCAACTCAGATAAGACGGAAGTACTTTTACTAGGACCACATGCAGCTAGAAATAAACTTTTCGATTACGTAGCATCTCTGGATGGTGTTTCTGTTTCAGCGTGTACGGCTGTCAAAGACCTTGGTGTGATTATTGACCCGAGTCTTTCCTTTGAGTCTCATGTCGGAACTCAGAGCCCGTCTCTGAGGCGACACATCGAGGGTGGATTTCTTTGCTCAGAGGATTCCCAATAATGCCCAGCCAATTCTAGAAAAAAACACAATATAATAGACACAAACCGCCAATGAAGGATCCTCAGTCTCAGATGAGTAAAAGCAAAACTTCTTTATTCCATACAAGTTCCAGTGAGCTCAATAGAAGAGGGGTACCACACACACAATGAACAGCACATCAAAAATGATAGAGCACGCCAAAGTGAGGAAGTACACTGACTGTTTGTTCACGCTCGTATTTATACCCTGTAGCCAACGTGTCTTTCTATTTTTTCTAATTCCTTGACCTTGAATAATTCCCCTTATGTCTCGGATCTTGCCTTCTTTGTCAGTAATTCCCCTTATGGATTTTGCCTTCCTTGTCAATTCCCCTTATCTTTGCCTTGGTGTTTTCCAACAACACCATATTTGGAGTTCCTGTTTTTTCCGTTTCCCTTATTTCCGGCCCATAATTTTATATTAAAAAAATATATGAGTGAGTATAAAGCCCTTATTCTCTGGATTCAACCATACGTTCTTCAGTCTCCCAAGTGTGAACAACCTTTTTGCGGCCTATTTTGTCCTCCTGCATTTGCAATGGGTGTTATGCTTTATTCTTTTATAATGCTTAGCTATTTACTTTCATTTAATTGAGTTATATCATTGTATTAGATTATACTGTGCTTGATTATAATACTTTTAATTAATAGTTTAAATTAAATAAATGTGATTGTTACATAGTGTATAGAATTTTTTCTTGAGTGTTATCCTTTGCCTATACCGCTGTCACTGATGTTCCCTTTTTAACATCTTATCTCTGGTCTCTTTTGCTCAGCTCCACCACGCCTATCAGCTCCACCACGCCTGCCTCCTAGAGCATCTCCGATGGGTATTCTTCGCAGACAATTTCGCCAGTTGCAGCTCTCCTCGCTTGCTGCTGAGCTTACTCATTTTCTTGAACAGCTCTCCAGCCCAAGTATCCCAGTTAATGCCTTCGTGCCTCCTCGCATTGTGCGCGGAGCGTTTCTACGCGTGATGGGAGCTCACAGACTTCTCCTGACCTCAACAATCGTCGCGAATGTTCCTGCTTACCTGACACAACAACAGTTTTCTCCCTATCCTTCACACTGGTCTCCCACTGATTATACCCCTACGTCTCCCGTTCCGCCAAACCAACGTGTTCCTGTGCCCTTACCCGTCCCTGGGCCAAGCTACTCCTTCATGTCTCCTGCAGCTGCAGAACCCGCGCCCTGCTATTTCAATAAAGATGCTTAAATTCCCTCAAGTTTGTTTCCTGTCTTCCTTTGTCTATTCCATACACTCATAACATTCAGTCAGACTCTATCCTACTCACACATGTAAATACCTTATTATTATTTTATACTTAATGTAAATTAATGTTTGATTACCATATAGATTAAATAGGTTTGTCAGATTACTTCTATTGTCTCTAATAAGTTCTATATTTAATCAGGTTAATTAGGTTATTTTAGTTTGATTAATATTAGTTTGAGTATAACACACGCTAGATATGGTTGATTAAAATATTTTTCTCGACATTACTCCCCCCTCTGAGACTTTATAGTCTCACACTCCACTTATATTTGCTAATATCCATTTCTCAATCATACATGTCATGTAATACAGCAGTAGAACAAAGTAAAAGTCTTTGACTTCTTTGGCACATGTAGTTTTCTTTGACCCAGATACTTTGCGTATCGCAGGGGGTCTTGTTGGGTGGAAGAGGTTACTAGCATTTACAGCATCGTGTTTTGATATCCACGTGAATATGTTGGTCCAAGGAAAAGGTCCATTTAAGGTTAATATCCACAGTGATCAAAATGCAATTGAAAAAATGTGAATAAAGAATAAAAGAAATAAAGCAAAAATACTAAGAAATAAAGTAAAAAATATAAAAGAAATAAAGCAAAACATACTAAGAATAAAGTAAAAACATATTAAGAAGCATACTCGTCGGATACTCCCTCACGTAATGGGTGCGCTGAACCACAAATTGATGAATAGGAGTGGGCGAAAACCTGTAGACATTATGCAGGGAAATTCCACTCTGCGGAGGGGCGACAGTGGAATCAACCAAGGTCACCTCAGTCGTGGTTGTACATGCAGCTAATGTGATACTAAAAGAATAAAGACTAAGAAGAATAAAGACTAAGAAACTAAACAGTATGTTCGCATAAAGCCAATGCGGTAAGGGAGCGGATATATGGCGACCAGTCCGTATTGCAAACCACACAGCGTTGTACCATTTAAGGCGAGAACGTCTACCATCATTGTGATACTTCCGAGTCTATGGCACGCATACGGCATCTGCGAATCAGAATGGGGCGACAATGCCATTCCGCTGTTTTGCCGGTTCCGTTGTCCATAGAACATAGCCTCCTAAGGTAATGTGTAGTATGTAACAGTAGTGCGTTGCATAACGAAGGCCGTACGCAGGAACTATGGGTGTTTTGGGCTCTTGTTGAGAAGGAAGAACCCCAAATGATTCGGCCAGAGAGATAGTGAAAACACGGGTGACCATCTGGAGTCCACCAGGAAGATCATAAACAGAGTTCTGAATGGAGTCTAACCACATTCCCTCAGGAGAAAACGTTAGCATGACGTATGATGGCGGCACAGGTCTACGCTGGTCTCATCTGTTTCCCAAGCAAACTCATCCCTTTGTGTAGGATAACGAACACTCATGGGGTCCATCATAGCACCGGTCACCCAAAGGACAGTCGTCACAGCCCTGGCACACAAGCAATGTGTCTGAAGGTCAAGGGTTAGGGCTGCACACGCCTCACAGGGACCCCTGAATGTGTTGAAGGCGAAGCGATATCCTCATAACATGTTTCTGCGAACGCACACACCAGGAAACAGCCGCAGATTCGGCTGTAGCCACTGGGTTCACCAGCAGCCATGTTCCTGCACACAACATAAAGAACTCACACAACAACATGGTTCAGCATGGTAACCATCAGGCACAGATGGATAGATGGCTAGACAGATATATATATATATACATAATAAAAAGGATATTAGTAAAAGGATATGTTGGTGAACGTTATTCGTGTCCTTCGTTCAAAGCCAAAAATTCTGCTTTCATGTCCACGTAGACGTTATGGTCCATAGCAGCATAGATGTGTTCTGTAGTAGATTCCTGCTCCATAACAGCCGTCATTGGGAGCTGTACATCTTGTCCGAACAGTGAGTGCACAGTCTTGCTGATAAGAGCACGGAGACAGGGAACTCCACAGCAAACAACACATGCCACGGCTGCAAGAATAATGGCAAGTGTAGTTACAATACGTAGCAGTCCTGCAAACCAGCTTGAAGAAAAAAGCCAACTTAGCCAACTGGTAAGTGTGGATTCCTTCGCATTATTGGAGACCATTTCATCCCGATCTTTCTCCATTCGGTCAAGTAGAGCGTGTAGCGGACCTGCGGAGCCAGTGTAAAGAGGAATAACCGTACAACAGTCCTCACCAATAAAATGGCATACACCTTGGTCTGGGCCAAGCATTTGTCAATCGCGAACCTATTCTGTACAGCCATTAATGTAGTGGCATGAAGTTGTTCTGATATCAGTTTCAAGGCTTCAATTGTGTGATTAATAAAACGTTGTTGGTTGTACCAAATATAATTTATCCAGGCCATATTGCGATCTATCTGAATCCAAGGGAGAAACAATGTCAATGCCTTGGAGGTGCCCTTGTCCAGAGCAGCAAATTCAACCGGAACACCTACTGGAGTGCCCTTCCAACTTATATAGATTTCAGGATCCGGGCCCCATGAAGGTAGCCTAGATTTATTAGTGATCGTGAGATACTTGTCCTTATAATTATTCATGATACTAGATAAAGTTTTTTCAACGTCATCCTGAAGAGTGCTTCGACGTCGTCTTGACCTAACCATGTCATTTAAACGAGTCTCATTTACCGCCATACAATGAGACGTCCTTCTAGAATTACAGGTGCACAGCGACCATGCCATAGGCTAGGTAGAACCTGCAGCACTTCCTTTCTGCCACAGAACCAGAATATGTCTGCTAGGGGCAATGTGCCCCTTCTCAAGCTTGGGACATGAATTGACTATTTACTTTAACGTCACACTTTTGTGTGGAGGAATTACAAGACTGCCTTAAGTTAAGTATGTGAAAAGTTGCATCAATCTGTTGGTCGCATGTCTCTCAGGCAGTGATCCACAGTAATTACTCCTCTTGCACGAAGGCACAATGGGAAAGTTTGTCCTGGATGCACAATCACCCGCAAATCATCATTACTAAGCGTAGCCAGGGGCTGATATTCACATGCAGCACTACGTGAGCGCATCCAGTCGGCTCCATAATCAACAGCAGCTGAACCCAATAGACATATAGCTGGACAGAGATGAGTGGTGTCATAAGGTGCTTTATCACATGCCTCTAACCTTACTGTCGGCATAACACGAGGTGGACGTCGAGATCTTCTGTCACATACAATACATGTAGAGTTAGGCACTGCTGCACGCCCTGAATCTACTAACCATTGTCTGTATAGGTTTAGGTTAGGCTGCATGTTTGAAGCTTCAGTATATTGTTTTACTGATGTTACATTGAACCTTTAGTACATCCGACACAATTGGGGCTTTTGGGTTGGAGGGATAGCTGGGGTTCTTGTATCTAAAACTAAGTTGTATTCTTGGTAGGTTCATTCCTTCCTGCCAGTTAGGGACATATATTAGAAGCTTATATAAATCAGTCCCATACACTAGAGATTCTGCTGAGGTCCTTTCGAACGTGTCATGCGGGATCCCTACATGGGGAAAACCATAATACCATAAAACGTGATAGCAACGCAATTGCGGTAGCCCATCCTACGATCTACTACTACAAGGGGTACTCCTGTGACCACTATAATATCTGTTCCCTTCTCTATGTCAGTTATTCGAGCCTCAAGTCTCATCTCATATTTGGGGGTGTTTGCTGTCTCTGTTGAGTTGTGAGGATGAACTAGGGATATGGTATATGTCACAAATATATGTTGTGCAGTTACAGAAAGGAATGGTAGGACCTTGGTGTTATTTAAAACGCCCAGTGCACACCGGAATTGTTTTGCAAGCACATTCTTGCCAAATTTCAGAGACCCTAGCAGCCTCTGCTGAAGTGAGACTGGTTTTAGCAAGGCGGTTTGGAACTTCTGTTAAAGTGAGACTGGTCTTAGCAAGGTGTTTTTGAGCTTCTGCTATGAGATTGGTTTTAGCAAGGTGTTTTTGAGCTTCGGCTATGAGACTGGTTTTAGCAAGGCGATCCCGAGCTTCTGCTAAAGTGAGACTGGTTTAGCATTAGCAAGACGATTTGGAAGCCTAGTGTTTAGATCTTTGTGTCTGTATGTGGACGTATTTTGTTTTTCTGGATATGCTGCCGCTGAGAGCAGTTATTTAGAGAAATGTTAGACACAGGGACTGACACATCTGCTGGTTGATGATGATATTGGGTAAGGGAATGTATGTACAAATGAACCATACTACTAAAGCCATGACAAGTACTGCCCAGTCTCTTTTGGTGGGGTGAGTCTGTTGGGTTTTGGGGAATTCTTCATCATGGTTCCAAAGGTAGGTCCAAAGGCAGGTCGATATCTAAGTCTACTAGATCTTGTAAATTAAGGGTGTCAAATTGTTCAGGTGGAGTGACAGTGTCTTCTTCGCTGCCTAATAGTCTCTGTACAGTCTCTTCCAGTTTGTCAGAGTCTAGTGTGTCATGCGGTGGTCGTGAATCAACCTGATACGAACAGCCTGCCTTCGGTTCTCCTTCAACGGGTTGTGGCTGTGTTGGTTCCCCTTCGACTGGCCGTGACTGTGTGATTTTGGCACGTGTCCTGTATGCTGGTCCTCTGTCCTGTGCTGGGCCTGCGCCGCCGTCGTCGTCCTCTGAGTCGTCAGAGTGGGCGCAGTGTGCCAACTCAGCCTGAGACTTCCTCCACTGTGGTCCTTTCACTGCAGCTCTGCAACAATGGTTAAGATGATACTAGTATTCCTTACCTTCAACCTTGACTGCGGTAGGAGTCGCTAGTACCACCTTGAATGGGCCTTCACGTCGTGGCTCACTCCAGTGTTTCCTTTTGAACACTTTGATATACACGTAGTCACCTGGTTGCACCTGCTGCAGTGGCTCATCAACCTGTACCCGTGTGTGGCTTCACGGACCTGTGAATATAAAGTTCTGTGTATTTGCGTCAGATGTTTGCAATAACTAGACATGTCTGCTTCAAGTTGGTCAAGTGAGGAGCCTGTGTAGGGTCCTTGTGTAAAAGCCACTGGCATGGGTCATCCAGTCAGCAGCTCATGTGGTGTTAGGTGTGTATTGCGATTCGTTTGAGAGCGCATTTTCATCAATGCCAGTGGAAGAGCCTGTACCCAATTCAAATCTGTGCTTGCACATATTTTTGCTATTTTCTCTTTCAACACCCCATTTGCTCTCTCAACCATTCCCTGTGACTGTGGATGGTAAACACACCCCATTCTTTGCTTGATACACAAGCTTTTGCAAATGCCTTGATCACATTATTTACAAAATGTGGTCCATTGTCAGAGCTCAGTTTGTCAGGTATCCCGAACCTTGGAATCACTTCCCTGATCAAAAACTTAGCTACGGTCTTTGCGTCATTCTTGGCAGTAGCTGTTGCCTCCACCCATCTGCTAAAACGATCTATCACTACCAAGATGTATCTTTTCCCTTCCTTCCTGTCTGCCATGTCCACAAAGTCCATCATCAAATGTCGAAATGGTCCCCTTGGTTCAGGAATGTGACTAATTGGTGCTGTGAAATGTTTTCTGACATTACGTGCTGCTCATAGCTCACAGGACCTCAGGAATTTGTCCACCATACTGGCCAGATATGGTGACCACCAATTCCTTCGGATTGTGTCTATGGTCTCCCTACGATTACAGTGATCTACCCCATGTGCTTCAGTAATGAGCCTTGGTAAAAGAGCTAACGGTGCCACCCACACTCCATCAATACTTCTCCATAACCCTGTGTTGGGATCTTGTACTGCACCTCGTTTCTTCCACCTCTCTTTCTCTTCCCCACTTGCTACATCCTGATATTCCCCAAGATCTTCCTCTGTTACCTGCCCTCGTACTTCCTCATGTTCTTCATCCTGCACCATCATCACTTTCACACAGTCTTCTTCTACTGCTGCACTCTTAGCTGCCTCATCTGCTGCTGCATTACCTCTACTGACCATATCCCCATCAGATTTGTGGGCTTTTCACTTCACAATGGCTAATGCCTTTGGAAGCATCATCGCTTTGAGCAAATCAGAAATTGCAGGACCATGAAAAATGGATGATCCATCAGCTCTCTGGAAACCCCTTTGTTCCCAGATGGGTCCAAATGTGTGACATACCCCATGTGCATATGCTGAATCAGTGTAAATAGTACACCTTCCTCCTGCTCCCAGCCTACATGCTGCTGTTAAAGCTTTTATTTCTGCCAATTGGGCAGAACAAGGTTGTGGCACACTTACACTAGCTAGTACTCGAAACGAGTCATCTTCCTCATTGTGCATGACCACAGCATATCCTGCTTTATTGCCATCATTTGCACGATAGCAAGAGCCGTCCACAAACAAAACAATTTGGGCATCTTGCAGTGGTTGGCTCTCTAGGTCATCTCTAGCTTTTAGAAATTTCTCTGCTTCTGTAGTGCACTCATGGGGAAGTCCCTCATCTGATAAGACCACTTGATCAGCTGGATTGATTGTGAGGCATCTCTCAATTGTTAGTTCTGGCGCAGACAGAGTTACATCATATCCTGTTCTACGTGCATTCGTGATCACAAACTTTTGACTTGTCAGTAGAGCATGTAATGCATGAGAAGTATACAGGGTCACTGGATGACCCATCGTGATTGTTGATGCTTTTTGATAGGCAAATGCTGCCGCTGCCAATCCTCTGTAACAGGTGGCATGTCTTTTTCCACATTGTCCAAAGCTGTACTATAGTATGCAATTGGCTTCTTTCCCATGCTCTGTTGCTGTTGTGCTAAAATGGCTGATGCAAAACCTCGCCTTTCTGACACATAGAGGTGAAATGGTTTTGTGTAGTCTGGACAGGCTAGTGCAGAAGCAGATTTTAGATCACTTTTGATAGTTTCAAAAGCCTTTTTTCCTTCCTCTGTCCAGATTAAACGTGCGCTAGATTTTGTCTGATCAGCTGCTTTCATCATGTCTCTGAGAGGTTGTGTTTTTAACGCAAAATCACAAATCCATGGTCTGCTAAAACCTGCTAAACCCAGGAATGACAACATCTGTTGCACTGTTTGAGGTTGTGGTGTTTTCTGAATTGCTTCTACATGTGAGGGCGAGATTTTGCGTGTAGTGCCTTCGAGCACTCTACCCAAATATTCTACCTTTTGTTGGCAGAATTGCAATTTTTCCTTACTGACCTTGTGTCCATTATGAGCTAGGGTTTCCAGGACCTTTAATGAGTCCTTCATGCACTGTTCTTTAGTTTGACTACAAATCAGTAGGTCGTCCACATATTGGAGCAAACTGCTTTGAATGTCTAGGTCTGCCAGGTCTCGCGCTAACACCTGGTTAAAAATTGACGGACTTTCACAATACCCTTGTGGTAGACGTGTATAAGTGTATTGTTTTCCCCCGTATGTGAATGCGAACAGAAACTGAGACTCAGGATGCAGAGGTACACTAGAAAATGCTGAGCATAAATCAATCACAGTGTACCATTTAGTCCCTTCAGGGATGTTTGTTAACAGTGTGTGTGGATCGGGTACTACAGGATTTTCTGCTACCACCACACGGTTTATTGGTCTTAAATCATGGACCAATCTCCACTTATCTGAATTTGGTTTTCTGACCGGAAAAATGGGTGTGTTGCAAGGGCTGTTTGTTGGAATTAACACTCCTGCTTCAACTAGTCCCTCAATGGTTGGTCTTATTCCCTCTATCGCTTGTTGCGACAATTGGTATTGTTTCTGGTAAGGTAATTGCACATTGGGTTTTAATTGAATTTTCGCCAACCCTGATGACTTAACTAACCACCATGATCTGTCTGATGTTTAGTCCATAGCTTTTCCGGAATTTGTTTCAGTACCTGTTCTTCTTCAATTCAATTCAATTCAATTCATTTTTATTTGTATAGCGCTTTTAACAATGAACATTGTCTCAAAGCAGCTTTACACAGATAATGTGGTGATTAAATGTAAATATGTTCTTTATAAGTATGTTTGTCCCTGATGAGCAACTGTGGCAAGGAAAAACTCCCCGAGATGGCATAAGGAAGAAACCTTGAGAGGAACCAGACTCAAGAGGGAACCCATCCTCATCTGGGTTGCACCAAATGTCCATTTGAAGCATATATACAAAGTTGCGGGGTACAGTAATGATGATCAGAAGCAAACTGCACTCCCGAGTCAGTGCAGCAGACCGCCGACACCAACTACAGTCCAATCCATCCTCAAAGCACCCGTTCTACTCCGGAATTTAATGGAACCACCCAAGGTGTTGATGAGATACCGTCCCAAGCTGCACAGAAGTGTGAAGATCCACGGAGGGTAGACGGGCAGGAACAGTGGTCACTGGAGCCTCAGGAGCATGTTTAACTCGATCAAGAGAGAGAGAGAGAGAGAGAGAGAGGGTGACGGGAAGAGAAGGATATGGATTATTAAGTGTAACTATTGGTGTATGAAAGTTAATGTCACTGTGCAGTTTGGACTCCGGCAAGACTCGCTATGGCAGCATAACTAAAAGGGAGAACCAGAAGGTAACACAGACATGAGGGATCTCTGGGATAAGAGACGACCCACCACACCACCGTCAACAAACCTGAGTTACCGTGTGAATGTGAGGGGACGACAGCATACAAATATACCAGTTCACCAAACACTCTATATCCATGCTCCCTCCAGATCTGAGCCTTTACCTAAGAAAAAAAAAAAATCTACTGATAAAAGGCTTGACTAAATAAATAGGTTTTCAACCTCGACTTGAACACTGAGACCGTGTCTGAGTCCCGAACACTGATTGGAAGGCTGTTCCATAACTGTGGGGCTTTATAAGAGAAAGATCTGCCCCCTGCGGTAGTCTTCATTATTTGAGGAACCAACAGATAGCCAGCACCTTTTGATCTAAGTAGGCGTGGAGGATCATACTGGTACAGAAGTTTACTCAGATACTGCGGTGCGAGACCGTTAAGTGCTTTATACGTCAGTAGTAATATTTTATAATCAATGCGAGATTTGATTGGGAGCCAGTGTAGACTGATTAAAACAGGGGTGATGTGGTCATATTTCCTAGATCTGGTGAGGACCCTTGCTGCTGCATTCTGGACTAACTGAAGCTTATTTATGCACTTACTCGCACACCCAGACAGTAAAGCGTTACAGTAGTCCAATCTAGAAGTAACAAAAGCATGAACTAGTTTTTCTGCATCCTGTAACGACATCATATTTCTAATTTTAGCAAATTAGAAAAAAATTTCTAAGGTGAAAGAAGGCGATCCTGGTGATATTGTTCACGTGAGACTCAAAGGAAAGACTCGGGTCAATAATCACACCAAGGTCTTTGACAGCCGTACATGCTGAAACAGAAACACCATCCAGAGATGCTACGTAATCAGAAAGTTTGCTTCTAGCTGCATGTGGTCCTAGTAAAAGTACTTCCGTCTTATCTGAGTTGAGCAGAAGAAAGTTATTAAGCATCCACTGTCTAATGTCCTTTACACACTTCTCAACACTGTTTAGCTGATCTCTCTCATCTGGCTTTGCTGAAATATACAGCTGTGTGTCATCAGCATAGCAATGGAAGCGAATCCCATGTTTATGAATGATTTCACCAAGAGGCAGCATATATAAAGAGAAAAGCAGTGGGCCTAAGACAGATCCTTGAGGAACACCAAACTTTACCTCATAGAGTGTGGAGAACTCACCATTTACATCCACAAACTGATAGCGATCAGTCAAATAAGACCTGAGCCAAGAGAGAGCTGTTCCCTTTATTCCTACAACGTTCTCAAGTCTAGCAAGCAGTATAGTGTGATCAATGGTGTCAAAAGCTGCACTAAGGTCGAGCAAAACAAGTAAGGAGACAAAACCCTGATCAGAGGCCAATAACAGGTCATTTACCACCTTAACTAGCGCCGTCTCTGTGCTATGATGAGGCCGAAATCCTGACTGATACACTTCAAAAATGTTATTCATAAGTAGGTGTGAGCATAACTGCTGTGCTACAACCTTTTCTAAAATTTTGGATATAAAGGGGAGATTTGATATCGGTCTGTAGTTGGACAACTGACATGGGTCAAGGTCAGGTTTCTTAATAAGGGGGTGTATAACTGCCAGTTTGAAGGATTTAGGTACATAGCCAGTGCTAATGGAAGAGTTAATTATTTTTAAAACTGGTTTGATTACCTCTGGAGCTATCTGTTTAAAGAAACTAGTAGGCAAGGGATCGAGAATGCAGGTTGATGATTTTGATGATTTTGATGATTTCTTCTTGTTCAGCCTGTTCTACCTTCTGTTGCCATTGTCCTACCTGCCCTACTTGTGTTCTCAATTGCATCTGTCTGTTGATCAAAATAGTGTGAGCTATCACACTATCTTCAGCTGTTAGTTTTATTTTGAGATATTTCCTGTCTGATGTCATGCTCATATCTTCTTCCACTGGTATCCATTCAGTTATCTGACTTGCTTCTCTGACCATTGGCCCTAAGTCTTTTGATTTAAAATTTTGTCCGATCATTAGGGAGACATGTGGAACAGAGTTCTTGACTGAATACCACTGTGCAACGTGGTCTGGTAGTTGTACTGTTGCAGCTATCCCTTGGAGACCAAGTATCACGTTTTCTGCTTTGAGACTGTACTGGTTCCCTTCTACATGTTCTCCCCACAACGTCTCATATTCTTCATCTTGTCCCCCCTCATCAAACCTCATTGTGCAGTGCCATGGTTTTCTGGTTTCCACACAATCTGGACGCATGTTCGTGAACCACGTTTTCCAGTGGTCATACAGCTTGTGAAGTTCTGAGGATGTCACGTCGAGTTCCAGCCAATAGACTTTATCCAGTGTTTGTTGTTCTATCTTCCTTTCTACCATCACACACTGTTGAGCTAGGATTTCAGAAAGTTCGACCCACACTCCTGTAGGTCCACAGAAGATTTTATAATAGATTTGCTGGGGTATCAGGGGAATACAACAATGGTGCTTGTATTGTGATTCCTTCTACTGTTATGTCTTGTGGCTCTGTGAAATGCAAAGTTTGAGTTTTACCCGAGAAGCCTACTGTCTTTACTGCTTTGCGTGAGAGGGGGAGCTTAGAGCCTTCTTTTCCAATGCTTGTGAATGTTGCTCCTGTGTCAATCAAAAACGATGTCTGGAGCTGGTTACTCACATCCACCATTATGGTTGGTTCTTGTGCAGGGTACAGTGAGGTGGGGCACTGTACCAGCTCCCCCTCTGGCTTCTCTGGGCATCTTCACATGTTACCTTGAGGTGGTCCCGGAGGGCCGCCTCTAAAGTTTGCCTGAGTTTGTTGATTCTGCTGGTTCTGCTGAACCTGGCCCATCCATGGTCCTGTCCAATTTCCGGGGTCTTGCCAGCTTTGATTTTGTTGCTGGTTTCCTTGCTGTTGTCTTATTGGATATGGGCAGTTTCTCATCATGTGATTGGGATCTTGACAGTTCCAGCATCTTCCTCCTCTTGGTGGTTGATAATTTCTTGGTTGAAACATTCCTCCTCTTCCTCTGCCTCTTCCTTGTCCCCACCCTCTGTTTTGTGGTGGATATTGTTGATACGTTGGATAGGTCATTATTGGTTGTCCCACAGGCATTAGTTGCTGATTTCCTTGATCTGGTATGGTTTGACTGGCTGGATCCTGCTGTGCAGTTGTTGGTATCATCATGACTGCTGCTTGTTTAGCTGAACTTTTCTCTTCTTTGCGTTTTTCTTGATTTTCTTGTTTGCTCCGTGCTATCTCTCCAAGCTGTGCTTTGTGCAGCAATGTTATTAAATCTTCTGCTGCTTGTTTATTTGCTTCCTTCTTTTTCCTGTGCATTTCCACAGCATGTGTGACATTTGCCTGGAAAGCTGCCCAGGGCAGGGCATTAAGTCCCACAACTGATTCAAGCTTCTCTTGCACTTCACTTGGAAGTGCCCTCTTCAACATTATCTTGAACAATGTGAGGTTAGCCGTTGTCTCATCCCATGCTGACCCCATCTCTTCAGCCCATGCTTTCTGTAATTTAAGAATGAAGGCCGCAGCTCCTTCTTTTTCGTCCATTTTCAGGTTTTCCACCTTGGTTAGATCAGATTGAGTTGGGTATGCGGATCGAAGTGCATTCCACACGTCGTTTCTTTTTACTCCAAATGTCCAGCGATCATACTTTTGATCCTTCCCCACGTCTCCTAGTTGTGCCTGATCCAATATTTCTATCATCTTAGCTTTTCCCAATGACTGTGTCAAGATCGCCTTGATATCTCCCATAGCCAGCATCTGATCCATGGTTTGTTCTTCAAAGCGTGTTATCCATCTTTGTGCTCCTTCACATATGTTAGGCAGTCGGCTTATTAGTCCCGTAAGATCCATAAATGACCATGGTGTGTATACTGATTCTGTGCCTTTTATAATGACTGGCATCTGTAAAGATCTTTGGTAATTGGGACTTGTCCATTCTCCTTCTTCCATGTCTTTTTCCTCATCATCGTGGTCTTTTCTCTGTACTTGTGACCTTGTCATCCTTCGATCATATGGACAGTCCGCTACGGCTTCTTTTGCTTTTTTCTGCTTTTCCTTCCTTCCAGCCTTTACATTGGTTTTTGGCTGATTCATTGATAGTTGAGATTCTAGCTCATTAATATATTGTTGGCACTGGTCCATTCTTTCTGCGCTTTTCTGTTCTGCTCTCTGTATCTCTGCGTCGAGTTGGGCATGTTCATGTTGGTATAGCTTCACCTTTAAGTGATGATTTTCACCTGTCACCTTCGTTATGATCTCCTTTGTCTGGTCCATTTCTCTTCGAGTGTCTTTTAGAATTTCCTCCATTTTCTCCATCCTCTTTTGGGTTTCTGCCAGTTCTTGTCTGTTTGTTGCATTTTCTTCTTCCTGAAGCGTCATTTCTTCTTTTAGAGCTTTCACCTCTGTGCGCAGTGGATCACTTCTCAGTGGCATTTTTGGTGTCATTTCCAATATTTCATGAACATGCACCTTTTCCCCTTTTTCTGGGTTCAGGACAACAAAATCTTCTTCATCCTTGCATTCTTCTGAGTTTGAATCTTCCTTCCTTTCATTCTTGTTTCTGACGTCTGGAAGAGATGTGGCTTTGCTCAATCTTTCCTGTACTTTAGGTGTGCTTTCACACCTTTCTTGCCTTCGTGTTTGCTTTTTCTGGTGATGTCTTTGATTCTGGTCGTACTCAGGTGGTTCTAGTTCCTCTCGCTCTCTTTCCCATTCTTCAGGTGGGATATCTAAGTCATAATCATGTTCATAATCATATTTCCCTTCATTGCCGCTTTCTTCATCATCTCCCTCTTCTCCTTCAAGATTCTGAAATAACACTCTGTTTGTTTGTCTTGCTCTTCCTTTGTTTATTTTGTTGTCTGAAGCTGGTAATTCCATCCACCCTTCAATGCGTCCTCCTGTTATGTCTAGTTGTATGTCGTGATACTCTTTTTTTCCTAGTACTGGGTAGAAGCTAATCACCTTTGGCTTCTTTACTTCAGCATATGGTGGTGGTTTCTTCTGTTCCTCAAACTCCTCCAATGGTGGGGCTGAGGCCTTTTCTGACCCTTTTCCCTCCTTACTTCCTGTTCCCTTCTCTGTCTTTTCTTTGTGCACTTTTAACATCTCCCCCTCATGCTCAAACCACTCAATGATGTCTAATTTCCGTTTTGTCTTTTCCTTCTTTTCTTTTTTTATTTCTCCCCAATTTCTTATTCTGGTCTTCATTGCATCACACTTTTCTTTATTAAATGTTCCCCTTTTCTGGCCATTGCAAATCCCCAGTTGTCAGGTTTTTCCATTTCTTCATGTATTTTTTGATCTCCTTTTCAGCCCCTTTATGCCTTATAATTATCACATCTACAGGTGTAATTGGGGATTCCTCCGCGCTCATGATGCACCCTTGTCTCGCTCTGTGTGCCTCTCCACGGTGGCCTGGGTTTCTATTTTGAGCAGACCACTTTAAATAGACGTTTATCCGTCTCACTGTTTTACAAGGTCGTGTTGGATTTTTCCGACTTTGTCCACTTAACGAGTTGATTTTATCAACTAGAATTGAGGTGGCTTCACCTCTTTCCCACACCACCTTTTTAGGTTCCACTACAACAGTTGCTGTCAGTCCCGAGCAATAATTAGATTGTTCAGGTACTTCTGCGTTTAATTCTATCAATGGTTCCTCGTCTTCGTTGTTTGGGTCTGCTATGAAATCAAACAGGTGTATCACGGCTTTACTAGGTGTAGGGGCTTCCACTAGGGTGCGCAATACTGGGCTTAACAGTTGAGGTTTCCAGATGCTTTTTATTTTTTCGTACCAGTTTTCCTCTGGGAATATCTGGTGTAACACCTCTATGCCATGTAAACGTGTAATTGCCCACAATTTGTCTTGTATCTGCTTCTCTGTCTGCCTCCTCTCTATACCGTTTCTATCTTTATATGTTCTTTCGTCCCAGAAATGAGTTCTAAGTCCGTTCATTTCTATCTCTATGTCCATCAAATCCACATTTATTTTAGCTATATTTTCTTCTATTTTTATTTATTCGTTTATTCGCACTGTGTATGTCCGAGTGTATGCATGGGGGTGTGTGTGTGTGTGTGTGTTAGCGAGCGAACACTATGTGGGTGCTATACTCTGTGCGCCTATGCGCATGCGCACCCCCCTTCGTGCGCTCCGTGTCTTTACGCGCGTGCTCGTGCCCCCTCCTTTTCTGCTCCGTCTCTCGTCCACGCGCAGCTCTCCTGTGCTTCTAATGTGTGCGCGTATATACCATGCTATTTTATCAACAATACAGGTATGCGAATAATAAGAGTATAATCACAATCTCAGCATCATCCCTATCAGCGTAAGCAAACAGCAAGCAATGGCAAATACACAAGCATATATATAAATTCACAGACAAAACATTAGCATACATGAAAAGCACAATTTCAATCTTTCACGAACAATATGACAACAACACTTACACAACTGCAGTTACAACATTTCTCTTTTTTACCGTACATGTACACATGGCCATCACTTCATCTCAATAATCTCAATATCCTCGGGTCCCACTCCGTACTCGTTACGGTGACTCTCCGAGCCTTTTACTCTTATACTGACAACTCACAACCTTTTAAATGTACCCTTTCCACCCCAGGTTACGAACCTGGATCCCCTAGTAAAGACCTATGGTATCTTTCCTGTTTTTAGACTATATGAGAAGTGTTATCTTCTCACATCGGGACTTAACCCCGAATCACCAAGACTTCACTTTTGGGTTTGCACGATTTCGGTCTGCTTAGTCTGCAACCTAATTAGACCATATGGAAAGTCCGACAGACTAATGTACAAATAATTAGCCGTAGTTTCACGTGGGTCCCACCCTGCGTCTCTATACGCAGTGACTCTCCACCTCACAACTTTATTCACGTTTGCTTATACTCATCCAACACTAATTTTCCACCCGATAGTTTTTTGGCCCTAGACCAGTAGTCTATACCCTCCCCGGGGCCGACAACCTCATAGGCATACAGTTACTAATTACAGACTTTGAGTATAACAGGTGTCTGCTTACCTTTTTTTCTCTGAATTTTGTTTCCAGCGGCTGTAGCCCACAGGATGCTCGGTCCCCTGTTCAGGTTTTCGACCTTTGTGCTGACCTTCAGGGCCCCACGTTGGGCGCCATTAAATATGTCGGAACTCAGAGCCCGTCTCTGAGGCGACACATCGAGGGTGGATTTCTTTGCTCAGAGGATTCCCAATAATGCCCAGCCAATTCTAGAAAAAAACACAAATGAAGGATCCTCAGTCTCAGATGAGTAAAAGCAAAACTTCTTTATTCCATACAAGTTCCAGTGAGCTCAATAGAAGAGGGGTACCACACATCACAATGAACAGCACATCAAAAATGATAGAGCATGCCAAAGTGAGGAAGTACACTGACTGTTTGTTTCACACTCGTATTTATACCCTGTAGCCAACGTGTCTTTCTATTTTTTCTAATTCCTTGACCTTGAATAATTCCCCTTATGTCTCGGATTTTGCCTTCCTTGTCAATTCCCCTTATCTTTGGCCTTGGTGTTCATTCTTCCAACAACACCATATTTGGAGTTCCTGTTTTTTCCGTTTCCCCTTATTTCCGGCCCATAATTTTATATTAAAAAATATATGAGTGAGTATAAAGCCCTTATTCTCTGGATTCAACCATACGTTCTTCAGTCTCCCAAGTGTGAACAACCTTTTTGCGGCCTATTTTGTCCTCCTGCATCTGCAATGGGTAAGTGTTATGCTTTATTCTTTTTATAATGCTGTTTTGCTATTTCTACTTTCATTTAATTGAGTTATATCATTGTATTAGATTTGTTTGTATACTGTGCTTGATTATAATACTTTTAATTAATAGTTGTACATTAATTGTACATAAATGTGATTGTTACATAGTGTATAGAATTTTTTCTTGAGTGTTATCCTTTGCCTATACCCAGCTGTCACTGTGATGTTCCCTGTTTTAACATCTTATCTCTTTTGGTCTCTTTTGCTCAGCTCCACCACGCCTATCAGCTCCACCACGCCTGCCTCCTAGAGCATCTCTGATGGGTATTCTTCGCAGACAATTTCGCCAGTTGCAGCTCTCCTCGCTTGCTGCTGAGCTTACTCATTTTCTTGAACAGCTCTCCAGCCCAAGTATCCCAGTTAATGCCTTCGTGCCTCCTCGCATTGTGCGGAGCGTTTCTACGCGTGATGGGAGCTCACAGACTTCTCCTGACCTCAACAATCGTCGCGAATGTTCCTGCTTACCTCACACAACACCACAGTTTTCTCCCTATCCTTCACACTGGTCTCCCACTGATTATACCCCTACGTCTCCCGTTCCGCCAAACCAACGTGTTCCTGTGTTCCCTTACCCGTCCCTGGGCCAAGCTACTCCTTCATGTCTCCTGCAGCTGCAGAACCCCGCACGCCCTCCTATTTCAATAAAGATGCTTAAATTCCCTCAAGTTTGTTTCCTGTCTTCCTTTGTCTATTCCATACACTCATAACATTCAGTCAGACTCTATCCTACTCACACATGTAAATACCTTATTATTATTTTATACTTAATGTAAATAAAGGTTTGATTACCATATAGATTAAATAGGTTTTGTCAGATTACTTCTATTGTCTCTAATAAGTTCTATATTTAATTAGGTTAATTAGGTTATTTTAGTTTGATTAATATTAGTTTGAGTATAACACACGCTAGATATGGTTGATTAAAATATTTTTCTCGACACTCACGTGAATAATATTACCAGGATCGCCTTCTTTCACCTAAGAAATATTGCTAAAATTAGAAATATGATGTCGTTACAGGATGCAGAAAAACTAGTTCATGCTTTTGTTACTTCTAGATTGGACTACTGTAACGCTTTACTGTCTGGGTGTGCGAGTAAGTGCATAAATAAGCTTCAGTTAGTCCAGAATGCAGCAGCAAGGGTCCTCACCAGATCTAGGAAATACGACCACATCACCCCTGTTTTAATCAGTCTACACTGGCTCCCAATCAAATCTCGCATTGATTATAAAATATTACTACTGACGTATAAAGCACTTAACGGTCTCGCACCGCAGTATCTGAGTAAACTTCTGTACCAGTATGATCCTCCACACCTACTTAGATCAAAAGGTGCTGGCTATCTGTTGGTTCCTCAAATAATGAAGACTACCGCAGGGGGCAGATCTTTCTCTTATAAAGCCCCACAGTTATGGAACAGCCTTCCAACCAGTGTTCGGGACTCAGACACAGTCTCAGTGTTCAAGTCGAGGTTGAAAACCTATTTATTTAGTCAAGCCTTTTATCAGTAGATTTTTTTTCTTAGGTAAAGGCTCAGATCTGGAGGGAACATGGATATAGAGTGTTTGGTGAACTGGTATATTTGTATGCTGTCGTCCCCTCACATTCACACGTTCACTCGGGTTTGTTGACGGTGGTGTGGTGGGTCGTCTCTTATCCCAGAGATCCCTCATGTCTGTGTTACCTTCTGGTTCTCCCTTTTAGTTATGCTGCCATAGCGAGTCTTGCCGGAGTCCAAACTGCACAGTGACATTAACTTTCATACACCAATAGTTACACTTAATAATCCATATCCTTCTCTTCCCGTCACCCTCTCTCTCTCTCTCTCTCTCTCTCTCTCTCTCTCTCTCTCTCTCTCTCTCTCTCTCTCTCTCTCTCTCGGTCGAGTTAAACATGCTCCTGAGGCTCCAGTGACCACTGTTCCTGCTCCTCTACCCTCCGTGGATCTTCACACTTCTGTGCAGCTTGGGACGGTATCTCATCAACACCCTGGGTGGTTCCATGTAATTCCGGAGTAGAACGGGTGCTTTGAGGATGGATTGGACTGTAGTTGGTGTCGGCGGTCTGCTGCGCTGACTCGGGAGTGCAGTTTGCTTCTGATCATCATCACTGTACCCCACAACTTTGTATATATGCTTCAAATAGACATTTGGTGCAACCCAGATGAGGATGGGTTTCCTCTTGAGTCTGGTTCCTCTCAAGGTTTCTTCCTTATGCCATCTCGGGGAGTTTTTCCTTTCCACAGTTGCTCATCAGGGACAAACATACTTACAAAGAACATATTTACATTTAATCACCACATTATCTGTGTAAAGCTGCTTTGAGACAATGTTCATTGTTAAAAGCGCTATACAAATAAAAATGAATTGAATTGAATGTTTGTGACATTTTTAATTGACAAACTGGTTGGAAATGAGGAATAAGTTGTTTTGTAAAAGAAGCCTTCCTGGGTTATTTGGATGTGCGCATCCATGTCGTTATATTGCATACAGTATGTTTTCTAGAATCATTCTGTTCACCTTATACTGTATATTCACACATACTAACCCATTCACTTAAGTCTTCCAAGTCTGGTGTGTGTTTTGTTTCCCCATCAAACCTTCACAACTGTCATTGCTGAAAAACACACAAGTTTCACATGGATTTTAATCAACATTAAAGGCCATATAAAAAACAAAAGGCTTTTCTAGAAGAAATTCACTTACATCAACACGGCTGCATTTTACATAAATGTTTGCTTGATTGTGTAATTCGCAGTTGATAAATGCATTCATTGTACCTTTTTTCTTGAATAGTGTAAGAATGACAGAATAACATATATTAATATAATAAAAATTTTAACCTGAGAAAAAATTTTGAACAAGGTCTTTCTCTGGAGATGTTGGAATAAACAGTTAAAACAGTCTTTACACAAAATAACAAAGTAAAAAACAAACTTTTTAAACCATTGGCTTGCAACAGGAAACTAATGAAAACACTGGAGAAACAGGAAAACAAATGTGGGAAAAGGACCACATAACTTCTACAACAATCAAGTAAAGAAACAGAAACAAAAGTGGAATTTAAATACACAGAGGGTCAATGGCACTCAGGTGGAAACAATAGGACAAAAATTTAAAAATGAGGGATACAGGGACACAATGGCAACATCTGATGGGTGAAAATGAAAAAAAGAAAAGTTAACTTATCCTGCAGCTTCTGACCACCAAAGGCGTGATAGTAGGGTATCTGCAAGAATGAAAGGGAAAGTTTATAGGACTGTGGTGAGACCTGTGATGTTGTATGGATTAGAGACAGTGGCTTTGAGTAAAAGACAGGAGGTGAAGCTGGAGGTAGCAGAGCTGAGGTTGTTAAGGTTTTCGTTGGGAGTGACGAGGATGGACAAGATGAGAAATTAGTTTATGAGAGGGACAGCGCATGTAGGACGTTTTGGTGACAAAGTGAGGGAAGCGAGATTGAGATGGTTTGGACATTTGTAGAGGAGAGACATGAGTTATATTGGTAGAAGAATGCTAAGGATGGAGCCACCAGGATGGAGGAAAAAAGGAAGGCCAAGGTGGAGGTTCATGGATGTGGTGAGGGAAGACATGCAGTTAGTTGGTGTGAAAGAGGCAGATGTGATCCGCTGGGCGACTCCTAATGGGAGCAGCCGAAAGAAGAAGAAGAAGAAGAAGAGGAGGAAGATGATGCTTATGAATATGAAAAAGTCATAATTTCACAATAACTTGTAAAAACCTGATTTGTCATAGCACGTTTTTTTTTTTTTTTTGCACTTTTTTCATGACATTATTCCTTTCGATATGAAAATTAATATTTTACCAATTAATTTCATATTTATATGAGAAAAGTCATATTTATGTCAAAACATCTTGAAATCTTTTTTATTCACATTACACTTTTAATTATTTATTTGTGAAATAATGAATGTGAATATGAACATTCATAATTTCACAATAACGTAAAAACCTGATTGGCATTTCACGTTTTCCATTGAATTTTGCACTTTTAATGAGTTTTTCATTAATTAACCCTAGATGAATAGCAGAATTTATATTTTACCAATCAATTTAATATTTTTATTTTTAAAAAGGTATTTTTCGCTCAAATCATGTAGGTTTTTCGCTTACATATTGCACTTTTAACGTTTTTTCATTAAAAGCTGCTTATATATGTAAAAAAATCACATTGTTAACTTTCACAAATTTCTAATGAAAAAGTCATATGATGCTTATGAATATGAAGTTATATTTTTCACAATAAATGTAAAAAAACTTGGTTATATTATTTCATGTAAGGTTTTCATATTTCAAGTCGCCTACATATTGAACTTTTGACCGTTTTTTTAATGAAATCATGCCTATAACCAGTGTTGGGGGTAACGCGTTACAAGTAACGTGCATTACGTAATAATATTACTTTTCTGGAGTAATGAGTAAAGTAGCGCGTTATTTTATAAATTTACACTATTATCTGAGTTGCTTTTTTAAAAAAGTAATGCGAGTTACTTTTCAGTTAAATTATTTTGCATAAAAAAATAAATACTGAATTAAAATGAACGTAGTCACGTAGAATCGCGCACTCATACGTGCGAGCCGCGGGAACAGAAGCTGGTCAGAAGCGGAGATTACAAACAAGAGAATTACATTACTGTGATGGAAGTGTTCTTATTATTTTGAAATAGTCGAGGATTATGCAATGTTGCATGTATGGAAATGGAGACAGAAATATAGAAAACTTTTGCCGACTTTCCACCACTGCAGATCTATGGACTGCTCAGAATAATAGTTTTCTGTGGGAGACACATGCACGATGCCATCACAGTGAAGAAAGAGAGTAAATTCACAGCTCATTTGCTCTTTGTGGGAAGATAATCTGCCACGGTCACTGATAAAAGCGCAAACTTTGTAAAAGCGTTCAGAATGTTTCAAGCTGTTGATGAAGCAGGGAATGATGTAGACGAGGATGAGGTCATATTTACGGAATTGCACGAAGTTTTACGTGATGACAGTGAAAGGTATGTTCTCCCTCCACATCACCGGTGTGCAGCCCACACCCTTAACCTTATATACACGAACGATAGTTACATTCCTGACAGCGAAGGCAGATTGCAAAGCAGTGTACAGAAGTGCGACTGGAAAGTGTTCAGCCTTGTGGTCAAAATTTAGTCGATCATCTTATTGTTCTCTAAGAAGTTATTAAGCATTTTAAATGTTTAAGAAATGTCTTTTGCTCTAATATAACTGATTTCTTAATGGCAATTATCTATATTACACCTGTTACACCTGTAAGGCGTGAAAGAGATACAAGTAACGCAAAAGTAACGCAAAAGTAATATAACGCGTTACTTTACATAAAAAGTAACTAAGTAACGTAATTAGTTACTTTTGGGGGAGTAACTCATTATTGTAATGCATTACGTTTAAAAGTAACGTTTCCCGAAACTGCTTATGAACATGAAAATGTATATTTTTACAATAACTGTAAAAAAAAACTGTATTTGCTAATGAATAGGAAAAATTGCTCATTCTTGACAGCACGTAGAAGGCTTTGCCAGATATGTGCTGTTGTTATGTTTTTGAATAATTATCACGTAAAGCCATTTTCATTCACTTTTTGCTGTTTTTATGAAATTATGATTATGAATATGAAAATATTTATTTTTGAAATAACTATAAAAGTTATATGAAGAATGTCATAAAATGGTCAGAAAATGTTATGGAATATTATACCACATCAGAAACATGTTAAATTATCATGGGCAAGTGCATGCTGTTTGTGCAAAAACGCTTGGTTCGAAAAATCGCTTCTTCTTCGTCCTAGAAGCCTGAGACTTGCAGAATCGTATATTTAGCTGATAAGAAACTCATTCTTGACAGCACGTAGAAGACTTTGTTAAATATGTGCTGTTGTTTCGATTTTGATTAATTATGACTTATTAACCCATTTTCATTCACTTTATCAAGTTTTTATGAAATTATGATTATGAATATGAAAATTCTTTTTTTTTTAAATACCTTTAATTTTCCTGTAAAAAATTATAACATTTTGGTAAGAAAATGTTTTGTTTTATCATATCTCATTATAAACATGTTTAATTATCATGGGCAAGTGCATGCTGTTTGTGCAAAAACTCTTGGTTCAAAAAAACCGCTTGCTCTTCGTCCTAGAAGCCTGAGACTTGCAGAATCGCATTTTCAGTGAATAAGAAACTCATTCTTGACAGCACGTAGAAGACTATGTTAAATATGTGCTGTTGTTTGGATTTTGATTATTTATGACTTTCTAACCCATTTTCATTCACTTTTTGTTGTTTTAGACAGTTTTTTTGGAATCATGATTATGAATATGAAATTTTTTTTTTTTTTAAATACCTTTAATTTTCCTGTAAAAAATATCATATTTTGGTCAGAAAATGTTTTGTTATATGATATGTTATTATAAACATGTTAAATGATCATGGGCAAGTGCATGCTGTTTGTGCAAAAACTCTTGGTTTTAAAAACCGCTTTCTCTTCGTCCTAGAAGCCTGAGACTTGCAGAATCGCATTTTAAGCAAATAAGAAACTCATTCTTGACAGCACGTAAAAGACTATGCCAAATATTATTTTTGAAATAACTATAATATTCATATGAAGAATGACATAAATTTGTCAGAAAATGTTTTGTTTTATCATATCTCATCATAAACATGTTAAATTATCATGGGCAAGTGCATGCTGTTTGTGCAAAAAACGCTTGGTTCGAAAAACCGCTTTCTCTTCGTCCTAGAAGCCTGAGACTTGTAGAATCGCATTTTCAGTGAATAAGAAACTCATTCTTGACAGTGTCGGAACTCAGAACCCGTCTTTGAGCAGACACATCACGGGTGGATTCTTTGTTTCAGTTAATTCCCAATGTAGCACTCTTAACCTAATAAAATTAAATGAAATGGACCTCAAAAGCCAATAAAAAATCTTCAGTCTTGAATGAGAAAGAGCAAAAACTTCTTTATTTACGGCCTTTTCTCTATGTCACTTAAGAAAAGAATGTGTATATAACTTTCACCCCCTCTGGTACAGCCAGGCACCGCCCTCCTGCTCTCAGGTTTTTTGTGTGGACAACCATTTTGCGGCCTATTTATCTTCCCTACATCTACTCTGTGTAAGTGTTCTGCTTTTATAATGCTATTTGCTATTCCATTTTTATTAAATCAAGCTATATTATTTTACTTAGATTGTCTATTTGTATATGTTTAACTACATTATACTACGTGGTTATGTTAGTGTCTAGGTCATACTTAATTTATATTATCTGAACTGACTGTTGCATAATGTGTTAAGCTTCACAACTATAACGATTGTAAGCTTATTACTTTTGTTGTTACATGCACATATTAATTGTATGTTTTTAGTTATTGTTGTTTCTTTTATTCAGCTCCAACTTACAGACATCCTGGGACATCTATTAGGAGCATTCTTCACTAACAGCATCGTAAATCTCACCTCTTCTCTGCACAATAAACATGCTTAAGCCTTGTATGTTGTTCTTTCTTGTCTATCCAACACAATCATAACACCAGTCAGACTCTACTCTACTCTATTTATTAATATCTGATCGCTATAGTTAATTATACTTGGAGTACATAGACTACATGAGACTGATTAAAACACAGACTAAATAGGTTTAATGAAGCTGCTTCTATTGTATCTAATACGTTCTATACTAATTATCAGGTCAATTTATTGGATTAAAACACACTCTAGATAAGGTTAATCAGAACATTTTTCTCGACATCACTCTCGACATCATGTTCTTTGGCACATGTAGTTTTCTTCTGACCCAGATACTTTACGTATCGCAGGGGTCTCGTTGGAGCCCTGGAAGAGGTTACTAGCACTTTACCAGGTGCTCGTATGTTGACATCCATCAACTAAAATTGAAAACAGCAATTAGAATACAAAACAAAAACTTGACTAAAAAAATCGCCTAAATCAGTGAAATCGACTAAAATCTTTGAAAATGCAAAAAAAAAAAAAACATTGACCGAAATCGACATCACTCCCCCGTCACGACAGCATCGAATAAGCCTAATCACAACATGATGAACCAGGAGTGGGCGAAAAACCCTGACAGCAGCCAATTTTCAGGGAAAATTCCCACCCTGCCCGCCACGCGACAGTGGCCTCACCACCAAGGTCATCCTCAGTCGTGATTGTACAGGTAGATAAAAGATAACACATAAGGAAACAAAACAAAACGAAAAATTACGCAGTCCAGTGCAAAGTGGTGGAACTATGGAATGGAAGACATGCATTTGATCCAGTGCGGCAGGAGAGAGAACATAGCCACAGAAGGTGATAGTGTAGAACGTCACAAAGGTGCGGTGCATGACAAAGTCCGGGAACAGGAAACCGTGAGCGCCCGAGACTCCTAGTAACATCGCAAGCACCGCACGGACCTCTGAATGCAGCCATGTTCCTGTACACAACATAAAATACTCACAACAACAACATGATTAATACGATATTATCATAAACAAAACATATGAAGGATATAGTGTTTTCGATCAAAGAGAGTGATATAGAGTAGAAAAATCAGTAGTCATGTCACTACATCAAAAATTAGTAAAAAAACAAGTGTATATACATTCAGAAGGATACGTTCAGTAAAAACCTTTTTACTTATTCATCCCCCTTTTTTTTTTTTTTTTTTTTTTTTTTGACTAGGGCTAAAGAAACCCTTCCACATCCACGTAGATACTCTGATCCAAAGCTGCAGAGCCGTTTTCTGTAGAAGACTCCTGTCCTGTCACTTTATACACTGGGAGCTGTATGTATTGTCCAAACAATGAGTGCACAGTCTCGCTAATGAGAGCGCATTTTCATCAATGCTAGCGAAAGAGCCTGTACCCAATTATATCTGTACTTGCACAAATTTTCGCTATTTTCTCCTTCAACACACCATTGGCTCTCTCTACCATTCCCTGTGGTTGTGGATGATAAACACAACCCATTCTCTGCTTGATACACAGAGCTTCTGTTATTGACTTAATCACGTTATTCAGAAAATGCGGTCCATTGTCAGAACTCAACTTATCAGGTATACCAAACCTTGGAAATACTTCTCTGAGCAAAGACTGTAGCTAGGTTTTTGGTCAGAGAAGTATTTCCAAGGTTTGGTATACCTGATAAGTTGAGTTCTGACAATGGACCGCATCACCAAAAATGTATCTCTTTCCTTCCTTCCTGTCTGTCATGTCCACAAAATCCATCATCAAATGTTTCAGGTATGTGACTGATCGGTGCTGTAAAATGTCTTCTGACATTACGTGCTGCACATAGCTCACAGGACCTCAGGAATTTGCCCACCATACTGGCCAGGTATGGGGACCACCAATTCCTTCAGTTTGTGTCTATGATCTCCCTACGATTACAGTGATCTATCCCATGCGCTTCATTAATAAGCATTGACAAAAGAGCAATAGGTGCCACCCATACCCCATCAATGCTTCTCCATAGCCCTGTGTTGGGATCTCGTACTGCACCGTGTTTCTTCCACATCTCCTTCTCCTCCCCACTTGCTACATCCTGGTATTCACCAAGATCTTCCTCTGTCACCTGTCCCCATTCTTCCTCCTGTTCCTCGCCCTGCATCATTGCTTTTACACAGTCTCCACCTACCGCTGCTTTCTTGGCTGCCTCATCTGACCATCTCACCATCAGTCTTGTGGGCTTTTTTTTTTCACAATGCCTAATGCTTTTGGAAGCATCATTGCTTTGAGCAAATCTGAAATTGCAGGATTATGCACAATGGATGATCCATCAGCTCTCTGGAAACCCCTCTGTTCCCAGATAGGTCCAAATGTGTGACACACCCCAAATGCATAAGCTGAATCTGTGTAGACGGTACATGTTCTCCCTGCCCCTAACCTACATGCTGCTGTTAGTGCTTTTATTTCTGCCAGTTGGGCAGGACAAGGCTGTGGCACACTTATGCTAGATAGTACTTGAAATAAATCTTCTTTGTTACCATCATTCGTGCGGTAGCATGAACCATCATCGAATAAGACATGCTGGGCATTTTGCAGTGGTTGATTATCTAGGTCATCCCAAGCTTTTAGAAATTTCTCAGCTACTGTAATACACTCATGGGGAGTTCCCTCATCTGGTAGTACTACTCGGTCAGCTGGGTTGACTGTGAGACATCTCTCAATTGTTAATTCTGGTGCGGACAGAATAACATCATAACCTGTCCTACGAGCATTTGTTATCACAAACTTTTGACTTGTCAGTAAGGCGTGTATCGCATGAGAAGTGTACAGGGTCACTGAATGACCCATTGTAATTGTCGATGCCTTTTGATAAGCAAATGCTGCAGCGGCCAACCCTCTGTAACATGGTGGCATGCCCTTCTCCACATTACTGTAGTACGCAATTGTCTTCTTTTCCATACTTTGTTGCTGTTGTGCCAGTATGGCTGATGCAAAACCTCGCCTTTCCGATACATGAAGATGAAATGGTTTTGTATAGTCAGAACAGGCTAAAGCTGGGGCGGATTTCAAATTGCTTTTTATTGTCTCAAAGGCTTCTTTACCCTCCTCTGTCCAGACCAGACGAGCGCTTGATTTTGTCTGGTCTGCTGCCTTCATCATGTCTCTAAGAGGTTGTGTTTTCAACGCAAAATCACAAATCCACGGTCTGCGAAAACCTGCTAAACCCAGAAATGACAGCATCTGTTGCACTGTTTGAGGCTGTGGTGTTTTTTTTTAATCATCTCTACATGTGAGGGTGAGATTTTTCGTGTAGTGCCTTCGAGCACTCTACCTAAATATTCTACCTTTTGTTGGCAGAATTGCAAATTTTTCCTACTGACCTTGTGTCCATTGTGAGCTAGGGTTTCTAGGACTTTTAGCGAATCCTGCATGCACTGTTCTTTAGTTTGACTACAAATCAGCAGGTCATCCACATATTGGAGCAAACTGCTCTGAATATCTAGTTCTGCCAGATCTCGTGCTAACACCTGGTTAAAAATTGAAGGGCTTTCACAATACCCTTGTGGCAGCCATGTGTAGGTGTATTGCTTACCCCCGTAGGTGAATGCAAACAAAAACTGAGACTCAGGGTGCAGCGATACACTAAAAAATGCTGAACATTAATCAATCACAGTGTACCATTTAGTCCCTTCAGGGATGTTAGTTAACAAAGTGTGTGGATCAGGCACTACAGGATTTTCTGCTACCACAACACGGTTTACTGGCTTAAAATCATGGACCAATCTCCATTTGTCTGAGTTAGGTTTTCTGACCGAAAAAATGAACGTGTTGCAAGGGCTTTTGGTTGTGATTAATACTCCTGCCTCAACTAGTCCCTCAATGGTTGGTCTTATTCCCTCTATAGATTGTTGTGACAACGGGTATTGTTTTTGAATGGTTGGTCTTATCCCCTCTATAGATTGTTGTGACAACGGGTATTGTTTTTGAAACGGTAATTGCACATTGGGTTTTAGTTAATTTTGCGCCAACCCTGATGACTTTACTAACCCTACATATGTCTGATGTTTAGTCCATAGTTGTTCTGGAACCTGTTTTAGTACCTGTATTACTTCCTGTTCAGTTTGTTCTGAATCTTCTATCCTTTGGGGCCACTGTCCTACCTGTTCGATTTGCGTTTTCACCTGCAACTGCCTGTTAATCAACACAGTGTGAGCTATCACACAATCTTCAGCTGTTAACTTTATTTTGAGATATTTCCTATCTGTTGACACACTAATATTTTCTTCCACGGGTATCCACTCGGTTACCTGACTTGCTTCCCTGACCATTGGCCCTAGGTCTTTGGATTTAAAATTTTGCCTGATCATTAGGGAACAGAATTCATGTGGAACACAATTCTTGACTAAATACCACTGAGCGATTTGGTTTGGCAGCTGTACTGTTGCTGCTATCCCTTGGGGACCAATGATCACGTTTTCTGCTTTGATACTGTACTGGTTTCCATCTACATGTTCTCCCCACAAAGTCTCATATTCTTCATCTTGTCTCCCTTCATCATACTTTATGGTGCAATGCCATGGTTTTCTGGTTTCCATACAATCAGGACGCATGTTTGTGAACCATGTCTTCCAGTGGTCATACAACTTGTGAATTTCTGAAGATGTCTTCTTAAGTTCCAGCTAGTAGACTTTATCCAGTGTTTGTTGTTCTGTCTTTCTGTCCACCATCACATATTGTTGAGCTAGACACTCAGGAAGTTCGACCCACACTCCGGTAGGTCCACAGTAGATTTTTGCTCCTAGCTTGCATAATACATCTCTAGCTGAATTTTTCTCTTCTTTTCGTTTTTCTTGATTTTCTTGTTTGCTGCGTGTTAGTTCTCCCAGCTGTGCTTTATTAAGCAGTATCACTAACTCATCTGCTGCCTTTTTGGTTGCTCTCTCTTTTTTCTTATATAATTCCACAAAGTGTATAACATTTGCCTCAAAAGTTGCCCAGGGCATCGTATTAAGCCCAACAACTGTTTCAAGCTGCTCTTGAACTTCACTTGGGAGTGCCTTTTTCAACATCATCTTAAACAATGTGATGCTAGCAGTCATCTCATCCCATGCTGATCCCATCTCTTCTCTTCAGGCTTTCTGTAACTTTAGGATGAATTGAGCTACTCCCTCGTTTTCATCCATTTTTTGCTTTTCCACCTTGCTTGGATCTGCTTGAGTTGGGTATGCTGATCGAAGAGCATCCCATATTACATTTCTTCTTAATTTAAATGACCAGAGATCATACTTCTGATTTTTTCGTATATGGCCTAGTTGTGCTTCTTCCATGATTTCTATCATTTTAGCTTTTCCCAAAGACTGTGTCAAGATTGCCTTGATGTCTCCCATGGCCAGCATCTGACCCATCGTTTGCTCTTCGAAGCGCGTTATCCATTTTTGTGCTCCTTCACAAACGTTAGGCAGTCTGTTTATCAGTCCTGTAAGATCCATTAATGACCATGGTGTATATATTGGATCTGCTCCTTTCATTACCACTGGCATTTGCATATGGTTTTGATGCCTGTTTCTTGTTACCTCTTCCTCTACTTCTTCTTCTTCATCCTCTTGATCTTTTCTTTCTGTTTGTGGCCTTTTTCCCTCATATTCAAACCATTCTATGATATCTAATTTCTTTTTTGTCTTTTCTCTCTTCTCTTTCTTCATTTCTCCCCAACATTCTAACCTGGTTAATCACACTTTTCTTTATTAAATGGTACTTCTTCTGGCCATTGCAACTCTCCTGTTGTCCGGTCTTTCATATACTTTCTGATCTCACTTCAGGTGGGCGATTACCCGTCCCACTTTTACACAAGGTCGTGTTGGATTCTTTCGACTCTATCCCCCTAATAAGTTAATTTTGTCCTTTTTGTACCTCTTTCCCACGACAACTCTCTATGTTCCACTACAACAATTGCTGTCAGTCCTGAACAATAATTTGACTATTCAGGTACTTCTGCATTTAATTGTACCTCTGCTTCTTTGTCTTCAGTATTTGGCTCTATTATGAAATCAAAAAAGTATATCATTGCTTTTTTAAAAGGTTTAGGGGCTTTTACTTGGGTGTGCAATATTGGACTTTGAGGGTTCGAGGGTTCCAGACGCTTTTTATTTTCTTATAGCAGTCTTATTCTGGAAATACTTGCTGTAACACATCAATGCCATGGAAATATGTAAAAGCCGACAATTCTTGTATTTATTTCTTTGTTTGCCCCCTTTCTATACCGTTTTTATCTTTATATGTTTTCTTGTCCCAAAAATATGTTCTAAACATACACTAATTGTACTGCAGCCCCTATTCTTCTCCACTACTCAATCGCACCGTGTGTGTGAGTGAGCGGGTGACGTCACTATGTGTGTGTGTGTGTGTGTGTGTGTGTGTGTGTGTGTGTGTGTGGTATGCTCCGTGCGCCCCTGTCATGCATTCCTTGTGTATGTGCGCGTGCCCACATATACTACACATATACTAACAACTCATGACCTTTCAATGTACCCTTCCCACTCCAGGTCACGAATCTGGATAATTCAGTAAAGACTTGGTATCTTCACACTTTTAGCCCATATGAGAAGTATTACCTTCCCACACCGGGACACGAACCCGGATCACCACAGCTTTACACTCAGGTTTTAACGCTTTGGTCTGCCTAGTTTGCCATATGGGATTTAGATCATATGGGAAGTCTATCAGGACTAAGGTACAAATAATCAGTCGTAGTTCTACTTGGGTCCCACCCTGCTTCTATATACGCAGTGACTCTCCAACACACAACTTCAATTCACATTTGCTTGTTCTCATCCAACACAATTTTATTGTTATTTATTTATTTATTTTTTTATTTTTTTATTTATTTATTTATTTTCCACCCAATAGTTCTTCACCCGAGGTCAGCAGCCTATACCCTCCCCGGGGCCGACCCTCCCGTGGGCATACAGTTACTAATCACAGACTTTGAGTATAACAGGTGTCTGCTTACCTTTTTTTCTGAATTTAGTTGCCAGCGTCTGCAGCCCACAGGATGCTCGGTCCCCTGTTCAGGTTTTCAGTCTCTAATCTGACCTTTCGGGTCCCTTATGCGTGGTCGCCATTAAAATATGTCGGAACTCAGAACCCGTCTCTGAGCAGACACATCACGGGTGGATTCTTTGTTTCAGTTAATTCCCAATGTAGCACTCTTAACCTAATAAAATTAAATGAAATGGACCTTAAAGCCAATGAAAAATCTTCCGTCTTGAATGAGAAAGAGCAAAAACTTCTTTATTCCAGACACGTTCTTATGAGCCCATAGAAGGTGGTCACTTCATCACATCAAAATGATCAAGCGCACACACACTTTGCACACACTCATTCTTATACCCTGGTGTTACATGACTCTTTTACTTTTTTTCCTATTTTTTTCATCCTAGCAAAAGCCCCTTCCTGTGATTCCATATTTGGGTTTTCCTGTTCCCCCATTACCCTTATTTACGGCCTTTTCTCTATGTCACTTAAGAAAATAATGTGTATACAACTTTCACCCCCTCTGGTACAGCCAGGCACCGCTTCTTCCTGCTCTCAGGTTTTTATGTGTGGACAACCATTTTGCGGCCTATTTATCTTCCCTACATCTACTCTGTGTAAGTGTTCTGCTTTTATAATGCTATTTGCTAATCCAATTTTTTTAAATCAAGCTATATTATTTTACTTAAATTGTCTATTTGTATATGTTTAACTACATTATACTACATGGTTATGTTAGTGTCTAGATCATACTTCATTTATATTATCTGAACTGACTGTTGCATAATGTGTTAAGCTTCACAACTATAACGATTGTAAGCTTATGTAAAATTATCATGGGCAAGTGCATGCTGTTTGTGCAAAAACGCTTGGATCGAAAACCCGCTTTCTCTTCGTCCTAGAAGCCTGAGACTTGCGGAATCGCATTTTCAGTGAATAAGAAACTCATTCTTGACAGCACGTAGAAGACTTTGCCAAATATGTGCTGTTGTTTGGATTTTGATTATTTATGACTTTCTAAACCATTTTCATTCACTTTATGCAGTTTTCGACAGTTTTTAGGAAATTATGATTATAAATATAAAAATTCACCTTTGTCGTGACCTTTTTACTGTTTTCCTTTAATTTATGATTTTGAATATGAAATTTAATATTTTAAGAAAAATCATTGTTATAAAAAAATCATTTTTTTTAAACCATTGTTTGCCTTCACGTTTTGCGTTGAATTTTTGCACTTGTAAGGTTTTTAGTTGCTGTTAGTTTTTAGTAACTTTTAATGCTTATGAATATGAAGTCAAATTTTTGTATACAATAACTTGTAAAAACCTGATTTGTCATATCACGTTTTTTATTAACTTTTTAACAGTTTTTAATGAAATTATTAGTATGAATATGAAAATTTATATTTTACCAATTAATCTCATATTTTTATTTAAAAAAGTTATATTTTTCTCAGACCAATGTTTTTCATGTAAGTTTTTCTCTTACAAATTGCACTATATTTTTTATTAAATGAGAAAATTTATATTTTCACAATAACTATACATTTTGTTATGAAAAAGTCATATTGTTGTCAAAACATGAATTGCATTGTTACTTTTTAGTTTTTTTTATTCACTTATGGCACTTTTTAAAAGGTTTCCTATATCATATGTTTTATATTTTCACAATTACTCATATTTTTATGGTAAAGGTTAGTGTGTTTTTTATGAAATTATGATTATAAATAGGAAATTATATATTTTAATAAAAAACATTACATCTTATATAAAAAAAAGTCATAATTTTCAAACCATTGTCATATCACGTTTTATGTTGAATTTTTGCACTTTTAATGTTTTTTAGTTAAATTATTCTAATGAAAAGTCATATGTTTCACAAAAAAATATTTACAATTTTGATTTGTCATATGGTCTTATTTTATTGAATCATTTAAATTTATTTAACAGTTTTACATGAAATTATTCCTTTGTATAAAAAAATTCATATTTTACCATTTATTTCATATTCATATGAAAATAGCCATATTTTTGCCAAACATGGCTTTCATGAAAATATGCTTCTGTATATGAAAATTTATATTTTACTAATTAATTACATATTTATGTAAAACGTCATAATTTTGTCCAAAAATTGTCATGTGAATGTTTTTCGTTTACGCACACGTTTTAATGGTTTTTAATGAAATTATGCTAATGAATATAAAAATTCATATTTTCTCAAACATTTTTATGAAAATTTTACTTTTTTAAAATGAAATTCTGGATATGAATATGAAATGTAATATTTTAATAAAAACTAAAAAAATGTTGTAAAAGAAAGTCAGATTTGTTTCAAACCATTGTCATATAAATATTTGCAATGAATATTTGCACTTTCAACGGTTTTTAGTTAGATGATGCTTAACACAGCCATTAGGGAGGCACAAGCCAGTGCACTCTTAGTGCCGGTCCTAAGCCCGGGTAAATGGGGAGGGTTGCGTTAGGAAGGGCATCCAGCGTAAAACATGAGCCAAATCGAATATGCGAATCACAAATAAGAATTTCATACCAGATCGGTCGAGGCCCGGGTTACCAACGACCGCCACAGGTATTGTTGGCCAACAGGGTACCGGTGGAAATTGGGCTACTGTTGGCCGAAAGTGGAGAAGGAGAGGAGGAAGACGTCTACAGAGACGGCAGGGAAAGGAGAAGTGGAGGAGAGTGGAGGTTCGGGTTGGTACTTTAAATGTTGGTACTATGAGAGAGAGATAGCTGATATGATGAAGAGGAGAAAGGTAGATATGTGGTGTGTTTAGCAGACCATGTGGAAAGGGAGTAAGGCCAGGAACATTGGAGGTGGGTTCAAACTGTTCTATCATGGTGTGGATGGAAAGAGAAATGGTGTAGGGGTGATTCTAAAGGAAGAGTACAGTAAGAGTGTAGTGGAGGTGAAGAGAGTTTCCGATAGGGTGATGATCGTGAAGCTGAAAGTTGAAGGGATGATGATAAATGTTATCAGTGCCTATGCTCCACAAGTGGTTTGTGAGATGGAGAAGAAGGAAAGATTCTGGAGTGAATTAGATGAAGTGGTAGATGGTCTACCAAGGAATGAACGATTGGTGATTGGGGCAGACTTTATTGGGCATGTAGGTGAGGGGAATAGAGGTGATGAAGAGGTGATGGGTAGGTATGGTTTTAAGGAGAGGAATGTGGAAGGGCAGATGGTGGTAGATTTTGCTAAAAGATGGACTATGTTCTATGTAGGAGATGCAACCTGAAGGAGCTTGGAGACTGTATGGTGTTGGCAGGGGACAGTGTAGCTAGACAGCATCGGATGGTGGTCTGTTTGGTTTTGGAGGTGAAGAAGAAGACAAGGAGAGTGAAGATTAAAATAAGAATAAGATGGAGGAAACTAAAGAAGAAAGACTGTAGTGTGAGGTTCAGGGAAGAGGTCAGACAAGGGCTCGATGGTGGTGAAGAGGTGCTGGATGATTGGGTAACTACTGCATGAGTGATGAGGGAGGCAGCTAGAAAAGTACTTGGTGTGAAATCTGGAAATAGAAAGGAAGACAAAGAGACGTGGTGGTGGAATGAGAAAGTGCAGGAGAGCATAAGAGAAAGAGGTTGGCAAAACAGAAGTGGGATCGACAGAGTGATGAGAAAAGTAGATAGCAGTACAAGGAGCTGCAGCAGCAGGTAAAGAGGGATGTGGCGAAAGCCAAGGAAAAGGCATATTAGGAGCTGTATGAGAGGTTGGACACTGAGGAAGGAGAAAAGGATTTGTACCGATTGGCCAGGCAGAGAAACCGAGCTGGGAAGGATGTGCTGCAAGTTAGAGCAATAAAGGATGGAGATGGAAATGTGTTGACTAGTGAGGAGAGTGTGTTGAGAAGGTGGAGGGAGTATTTTGAGCAGCTGTTGAAAAAGGAAAATAAGAGAGAGAGAAGGTTGGGTGGTGTGGAGTTGGTGAAAAAGTAAGTGGATAGGATTAGTTAAGAGGAAGTGAGAGCAGCGATTAAGAGGCTGAAGAGTGGAAAGTCAGTTGGACCAGATGACATCCCGGTAGAAGCATGGAGATGTTTAGGAGAGATGGCAGTGGAGTTTTTAACCAGATTGTTTAACAAGATTCTGGAAGGTGAGAAGATGCCTGAGGAATGGAGTGTGCTGGTACCGATCTTTAAGAATAAGGGAGATGTGCAGGCCTGCAGTAACTACAAGGGAATTAAGTTGATCTGTGACACCATGAAGTTATGGGAAAGAGTAGTGAAAGCCAGGCTGAGAGAAGAGGTGACCATCTGTGAGCAACAATATTGTTTCATGCCGAGGAAGAGCACCACAGATGCTATTTGCTTTGAGAATGTTGGTGGAGAAGTATAAAGAAGGTCAGAAGGAATTGCATTGCGTATTTGTGGATTTAGAGAAAGCGTACGACAGAGTTCCAAGGAAGGAGTTGTGGTATTGTATGAGGAAGTCAGGTGTGTCAGAGAAGTATGTGAGGGTGGTGCAGGACATGTATGAGGACAGTGTGACAGCAGTGAAGTGTGCAATCGGAACGACAGACTGGTTCAAGTTGAAGGTTGGACTGCATCAAGGATCAGCCCTGAGCCCTTTCCTGTTTGCAGTGGTGATGGACAGGTTGACGGACGAGGTCAGACAGGAGTCTCCCAGGACTATGATGTATGCGGATGATATTGTGATTTCTGTTGAGAGTAGTGAGCAGGTTGAGAAGAGCCTGAAGAGGTGGAGGTACGTGCTAGAGAGAAGGGGAATAAAAGTCAGTAGGAGTAAGACAGAGTACATGTGTGTGAATGAGAGGGAGGGCAATAAAGTGGTGCGGTTGCAGGGAGAAGGTGGATGAGTTCAGGTACCTAGGGTGAACAGTGCAAAGTAATGGAGAGTGTGTTAGAGAAGTGAAGAAAAGAGTGCAGGCAGGGTGGAGTTGGTGGAGAAGAGTGACAGGAGTGATTTGTGATAGTAGGGTATCTGCAAGAATGAAAGAGAAAGTTTATAGGACTGTGGTGAGACCTGCGATGTTGTATGGATTAGAGACAGTGGCATTGAGTAAAAGACAGGAGTTGGAGCTGGAGGTAGCAGAGCTGAGGTTGTTAAGGTTTTCGTTGAGAGTGACGAGGATGGACAAGATGAGAAATGAGTTTATTAGAGGGACAGCCCATGTAGGACGTTTTGGTGACAAAGTGAGTGAAGCGAGATTGAAATGGTTTGGACATGTGCAGTGGAGGGACATGAGTTATATTGGTAAAAGAATGCTGAGGATGGAGCCACCAGGAAGGAGGAAAAGAGGAAGGCCCAGGTGGAGGTTCATGGATGTGGTGAGGGTAGTTGGTGTGAAAGAGGCAGATGTAGAGGACAGGGGGGTATGGAGACAGATGATCTGCTGGGCGACCCCTAATGGGAGCAGCCGAAAGAAGAAGAAGAAGAAGAAGAAGAGGAAGAGGAAGATGATGCTTATGAATATGAAAAGTCATAATTCCACAATAACTTGTAAAAACTTGATTTGTCATAGCACATTTTTTTTTTTTTGCACTTTTTATTATAAAGTTTTTCATGACATTATTCCTTTCAATATGTAAATTAATATTTTACCAATTAATTTCATATTTATCTGAGAAAAATCATATTTATGTCAAAACATGGTATTTCATGAAATCTTTTTCATTCACATTACACTTTTAAAGATTAACTTGTGAAATTATGAATGTGAATATGAACATTCATATTTTCACAATAACTTGTAAAAACTTGATTTGTCATTTCACGTTTTTCATGAAATTATTCTGAAGAACATTTTTATTTATAACTATTTTAGCAATTAATTTAATATTTTTATTAAAAAAAGGTATTTTTTGCTCAAACCATGGTCTTTTATGTACGCTTTTCACTTACCTGTTGCAGTTTTTTACTGTTTTCCTTTAAATTATGCTTATGAATATGAAAAATTTATATTTTCATTTGAACTATCATATTTTTGATGAAAATGTCACCTTTTTTGTCAAAACATGGTCATTTTTTGTTTTTGATTCACTTATGGCACTTTTGTAAATGTTTTACATGATCATATGATTTATATTTTCACAATTACTCATATTATTATGGTAAAGGTTAACGTGTTTTATGAAATTAAGATTTTTTTTATGGAAAATTAGATATTTTAATAAAAACAATCCATTTTTTATAAAAAAAAAAAAGTCTTTTTCAAACCATTGTTTGTCATATCAAGATTTGCGAAGAATTTTTGCACTTTTAATGGTTTTTAGTTAAATGATGTTAATGAATATAAAAAGTCATATTTATCACAACTGTTTTTTTAAAATTTGATTTGTCATATCACAATTTTTTATTAAATGTTTTCACTTTTTTAACAGTTTTACATTAAATTAATCCTTTGTATTCAAAAATTCATATGTTACCAATTTATTTCAAATTCATATTTCAAAAATTCATATTTTTGCCAAACATATTTTTCACAATAAATTTTTAAAACTTGATTTGTCATGTCAGGTTTTTTTATTGAATTATTTAAAAAAATTTTTTACAGCTTTTCATTAAATTTTTACTTTCGATATAGAAATTCCTATTTTACCAATTTATTTTATATTCATATGAAAAAAAATCTTATTTTTGACGAACATGGTTATCATGAAACCTTTTTCGTTCACTTACTGCAAGTTTCCAATGGTTTTCTATGAAAATATGCTTCTGTACATAAAAATGTATATTTTAGTAATTATTTGCATATTTATGTAAAACATCATAATTGTGTCAAACCATGGTTTGTCATGTGAAAGTTTTTTGTTTACGTATTGCACTTTTTAATGGTTTATAATGAAATCATGCTATAAAAATGTATATTTTCACAATAACTCATATTTTTATGAAAAAGTTTTGGTTTTATGAAATTATGGTTATGAATATAAATTTGTAATATTTTGTAAAAAGTCATATTTGTTTCAAACCTTTGTTTGTCATAACAGTTTTCGCGATGAACATTTGCACTTTTGTTAGATTTTTATCATGCCCAAACTTAATTCATAGAGAGGTTTTCCATACAAATTACGAAGCTCTGTGGTGCCTTTTCTGATATCAGGGAAGAATCACACATCACACAGAATGGAGCAATGTTCTTCTTCAGTTTATTTATGTATATTTATGCAACAGACAAGTATATATATATATATATATATATATACTTGCTAAATGCAGCCAATGTAAATGTTATTGTGAATGAGAACCATCTTAACACTAACAATGTGCAATTTAAATCATTTATGATTTAGCATCACACACCAATAAAATAGGATCTTTCCTGGGAACAGGATCGGTGATATAAACTGCAAATGAAAAGATAAAGACAAAACAAAAACAACAGATTTCATTTAATCGAGACCTTTATGGCCTGTCTTACCATCGTCATCAAACATGACAACATACAAAGTACAATTCCAACAATCAATACAAGAATCAGTCCTAATACAAAGTAGTGTTCAACACTTGTGAATAAATTCTTCTCAAAAAACTTTGTCAGCAGTTATTTCATCTTCTCCAAGACATCATGGGACAATTGTTACTCAGTGCTTGTTTAATATGTCTATAAGCAGTAAGATCAGGTATACTGTCGGAACTCAGACCCTGTGCCTGAGCGGACACATCAATTAAGTTGCTCTACGTTCAAATCAGTTTCGAGCAATTACTAATCAGTTACCAATAAGTCTAAAAATACCAATTATTAAACCAAATGAAGAATCTTCTAGTCACGAGATGAGAATGAGCAAATCAATTTATTGCAGTCAATTTAACCCGGTCCTAGAAGGCCTTTCAGAAGTGAGCTTTCTTAACAGCAATACTACCCGGAAGGAAATTTCTAATTTACATGTACTCTAAACATCTGATGGTGACTTTTCCTTCTTGTAAAAAATCCCCTGATCATACATTTTACCACAAAACACCCATATATATATATATATATATATAATATTTGATTATAGTTAACGCATGTTGCCTGCAAGTTGGCTGCAATGCCCATATTATATTATGAGTATTATCGTCCATTTTCCACTCTATATCAATTATATTCTTGTTTTTCACTTTTCCTTTCTTTTCACCCCTTCTTCCATTAGCTTCTCTAACGAGGCATATCTTGGGCCAACGCCCTTTGTGTGGTGCATGTAGCCGCCGCCACTACCTACAGGCCATGGCGCATATTCACCTTTTGTGACGACTTGTTGTACCTTGTGTGCATCCCTACTTGCCTTCCACTGTTCATACCCAGGATGCTTCAACCCAAACTGAGCCTAAACTACTGTTTGAGCCTTTTTTTCTCTGGCTCTCCTCTTTCCAATTATTCTCCAACCACTCCCCTGTCTCCTGGAGACGAACCTGGTCCTTCCTATACCTCAGGACCTGACACGGTTGTTATCTCACCGTGAACTTTTTCTTCCCCAGCAAGTCGTTTTTATCCTAACTTCCTTCTCTAGGCTCTAACTTCGTCCACCAGCTTCAACTGCTCTTTCAGCCTTCAAAATATAAGGATGACAAACTGTATATGCATAATTAAGGATGGTGATGATATAATGTATGCTGAGCTTTTGTGTATATTTTTAACTAATTTTATTTCATTTTTATGAACTATTAATGCTGAGTAATGGTTATATGTATTAAGCTTGGATTTAAACTAATATAAGCAGTGTTATATGTTATATGTTTTTATTATTTTGGTATTCTACTCTATTTTTATAACTAAAACTAGCTAAATTTCTCGACAATACAAAACAGTTTCTTCTCTCTGAATATTGTGTTCAAAGAGAACTAAGAAAATTCGGAGTGTAATTACAACTATGCAAATATTGTTAAGGAATTTAGACCTAGAGCAGGTATCAGGGTGAGATATACAAAACAGTCATGTGAGTCAGTTCTTAACCCTGGAGTTGGCCCCCTTTCTACTATAAAGAAAGAATCTTACCGTGGGCTCTCAACTATTTCAGCCCTAAATACTCACTTAGGCAGGCTTCTTAGGCCAACAGACCAATTAATGCACAGATTAAGGGGGTGATGTTTTATTCCTGCTTGCATGTATCCACTGTGGCTGATAATCAGTCAGAACTCCAGTTCTGGTTACAGCTAGAACAGTTGCTGGAGCCCGATACTTCGGCTCACCGACCTTGGTAGGCTTCAAACTTTGTATCCGGACATGCTGATTAGGCACGAAAGGGTGTGTTGGGTTTTATGTGGGCAGAGGAAGAGTAAGTGAGACATCAGCACTAATAGAATTAAATTTTTTTTTTAACCAGGGCAGAAATGTAGTTTTGTTTGTTCTCTGTAAATTGCGAAGTTCTAGAGTTTTCGCCGAAGGGCGTGTCCTTGGCGGTCTGACAAATTTTGACGATTCGCCATGAAAACGGAAGTTGCTATAACTCGGACATACAATGTCCAATCTGCCCCAAACTTCACACGATTGATAAGACTCCTGATCTGAACAGATCTACATTTCCATATTTAGTACTAGTCATAGCGCCACCTGCTGGCAACAGGAAGTGGCATGTTTCACTGTGCAATGAACTACTCCTAGAAATGTAATGCCATCCCATTTTCTATTTGGTCAGTCTTATCTTAAGGCCTTTCTGCTAGTGACTTGTGAAGATCTTGAGCGTTCGTTAAAGGGCGTGCCCATGGCGCCGCGACAAGTTTCAGTGTCTCGCTATGGGAAAAACAGTTGAGATTTGTTCAGATCAACACCAAATTTGGTAGGTATAATCTAAAGGCCTTTGCAATGTTACATTGCAAAGTTACATTGCAAAGATCTAGAGTTTTCGTCGAAGGGCGTGTCCATGGTGGTCTGACAAAATTCGAGGATTCGCCATGAAATAGGTAAGTTGCTATAACTCGGACATACAATGTCCAATCTGCCCCAAACTTCACATGATTGATAAGACTCCTGATCTGAACAGATCTACATTTCCATATTTAGTTATAGTCATAGCGCCACCTGCTGGCAACAATAAGTGTGGCACTTTGAAATGACTGTGCCATAATTCTCCCGTCTTTACTCGCTTACATGCACCTCGCCCCACTGTTCACTGTTTTCCTCAGGCCACCGGGTGGCGGTGAGCCCGGCGAGGGCCCGTTCATCGCTGCTTGCAGCTTTAATTTATTAGGGCCTGAGCACCGAAGGTGCCTAGGACCCTATTGTTTTCCTTCCGTTTATTTATTATTATTATTTGCATTTTTTTTCATCGAAAACTCACGAAACTTTGCGTACACAGCAAACAAAGTCGAAAGATTAGGTACGCCATGTTCCTCGAAAGTGGATGTGGCAGAACCGGCTCAGTAGCGCCACCTATACACGTTCAACGGTGTGTGGCTCAAGCTATGTTTCATGTACATATCTGAAAATCGGTACAGACATGTAAAACACTAAGACCTACAAAAAGGTCTCTTGGTACAAAATTCGACACCCAACAGGAAGTCGGGTATTTTGAATTGTACGAGCAAATTTTTGGTCGATTTTGCCATTCGCACATGTCGTATTTGAACGAACTTCTCCTAGAGATTTGTTCAGATCAACACCAAATTTGGTACGCATAATCTAAAGGCTTTTGCAATGTTAAATTGCGAAGATCTAGAGTTTTCGTCAAAGGGCGTGCCCTTGGTGGTCTGACAAATTTTGACGAATCGCCATGAAAACGGAAGTAGCCATAGCTCGACCATACAATGTCCAATCTGCCCCAAACTTCACATGATTGTTAAGACTCAAGATCTGACCAGATCTACATTTTCATTTTTAGTAATAGTCATAGCGCCACCTGCTGGCAACAGGAAGTGTCATGTTTCACTGTTCAATGAACTACTCCTAGAAATGTAATGCCATCCCCTTTTCTATTTGTTCAGTCTTATCTTAAGGCCTTTGTGCTAGTGACTTGTGAAGATTTTGAGCGTTCGTTAAAGGGCGTGCCCATGGCGCCGCGACAAGTGTGAATGTCTTGCCATGGGAATAACAGTTGAAATTTGTTCAGATCAACACCAAATTTGGTAGGCATAATCTAAAGGCCTTTGCAATGTTACATTGCAAAGATCAAGAGTTTTCGTCGAAGGGCGTGTCCATGGTGGTCTGACAAAATTCGACGATTCGCCATGAAATAGGGAAGTTGCTATAACTCGGACATACAATGTCCAATTTGCCCCAAACTTCACATGATTGATAAGAATCCTGATCTGAACAGATCTCCATTTCCATATTTAGTTATAATCATAGCGCCACCTGCTGGCAACAATAAGTGTGGCACTTTGAAATGACTGTGCCATAATTCTCCCGTCTTTACTCGCGTACATGCACCTCGCCCCACTGTTCACTGTTTTCCTCAGGCCACCGGGTGGCGGTGAGCCCGGGTGCGGGGGCCCGTTCATCGCTGCTTGCAGCTTTAATTAGGGCCCGAGCACCTATGGTGCGTAGGACCCTATTGTAATTGTGTCGTTTTTTTTTCTTATTATTAGGGCCCAAGCACCAAGTAGGACCCTGTTGTTTTTGTGTCGTTTATTTATTAGGGCCCGAGCACCAAAGGTGCGTAGGACCCTATTGTTTTTGTGTCGTTTATTAGGGCCCAAGCACCTATGTTGCGTAGGACCCTATTGTAATTGTGTTGTTTTTTTTTCTTATTATTATTATTTGACTTTTTTTTCATCAAAAACTCACGAAACTTTGCATACACAGTGAAAAAAGTCGAAAGATTAGGTACGCCATGTTCCTCGAAAGTGGATGTGGCAGAACCGGCTCAGTAGCGCCACCTATACACGTTCAACGGTGTGTGGCTCGAGCTATGTTTCATGTACATGTATGAAAATCGGTAGACACATGTAACACACTAAGTCCTACAAAAAAGTCTCTTGGTACAAAATCCGACACCCAACAGGAAGTCGGGTATTTTGAATTGTACGAGCAAATTTTTGGTCGATTTTGCCATTCGCACATGTCGTATTTTAACAAACTCCTCCTAGAGATTTGTTCAGATCAACACCAAATTTGGCACGCATAATCTAAAGGCCTTTGCAATGTTAAATTGCGAAGATCTAGAGTTTTCGTCAGAGGGCGTGTCCTTGGCGGTCTGACAAATTTCGACGATTCGCCATGAAAACGGAAGTTGCTATAACTCGGACATACAATGTCCAATCTGCCCCAAACATCACATGATTGATAAGACTCCTGATCTGACCAGATCTACATTTCCATATTCAGTAATAGTCATAGCGCCACCTGCTGGCAACAGGAAGTGACATGTTTTACTGTGCAATGAACTACTCCTAGAAATGTATTGCCATCCCCTTTTTTTTTGGCCAGTCTTATCGTAAGACATTTGCGCTAGTGAATTGTGAAGATCTTTAGCGTGCGTTAAAGGGCGTGTCCATGGCGCCGTGACAAATTTCAATGACTCACCATGGGGATAACAGTTAAGATTTGTTCAGATCAACACCAAATTTGGTAGGCACAATCTAAAGGGCTTTCCAATGTTAAATTGCGAAGATTCAGAGTTTTCGTCGAACGGCGTGTCTATGGTGGTCTGACAAATTTCGAGAATTCGCCTTGAAAAAGGAAATTGCTATAACTCGGACATTCAATTCAATTCAATTTCAATTCATTTTTTTTTGTATAGCGCTTTTAACAATGAACATTGTCTCAAAGCAGCTTTACACAGATAATGTGGTGATTAAATGTAAATATGTTCTTTATAAGTATGTTTGTCCCTGATGAGCAACTGTGGCAAGGAAAAACTCCCCGAGATGGCATAAGGAAGAAACCTTGAGAGGAACCAGACTCAAGAGGGAACCCATCCTCATCTGGGTTGCACCAAATGTCCATTTGAAGCATATATACAAAGTTGCGGGGTGCAGTGATGATGATCAGAAGCAAACTGCACTCCCGAGTCAGTGCAGCAGACCGCCGACACCAACTACAGTCCAATCCATCCTCAAAGCACCCGTTCTACTCCGGAATTACATGGAACCACCCAAGGTCTTGATGAGAGACCGTCCCAAGCTGCACAGAAGTGTGAAGATCCGCGGAGGGGAGAGGGGCAGGAACAGTGGTCACTGGAGCCTCAGGAGCATGTTTAACTCGACCGAGAGAGAGAGAGAGAGAGAGAGACAGAGAGAGAGAGAGACAGAGAGAGAGAGGGTGACGGGAAGAGAAGGATATGGATTATTAAGTGTAACTATTGGTGTATGAAAGTTAATGTCACTGTGCAGTTTGGACTCCGGCAAGACTCGCTATGGCAGCATAACTAAAAGGGAGAACCAGAAGGTAACACAGACATGAGGGATCTCTGGGATAAGAGGCGACCCACCACACCACCGTCAACAAACCCGAGTGAACGTGTGAATGTGAGGGGACGACAGCATCCAAATATACCAGTTCACCAAACACTCTATATCCATGCTCCCTCCAGATCTGCACCTTTACCTAAGAAAAAATCTACTGATAAAAGGCTTGACTAAATAAATAAGTTTTCAACCTCGACTTGAACACTGAGACTGTGTCTGAGTCCCGAACACTGATTGGAAGGCTGTTCCATAACTGTGGGGTTTTATAAGAGAAACATTTGCCCCTGCTGTAGTCTTCATTATTTGAGGAACCAACAGATAGCCAGCACCTTTTGATCTAAGTAGGCGTGGAGGATCATACTGGTACAGAAGTTCACTCAGATACTGCGGTGCGATACCGTTAAGTGCTTTATACGTCAGTAGTAATATTTTATAATCAATGCGAGATTTGATTGGGAGCCAGTGTAGACTGATTAAAACAGGGGTGATGTGGTCGTATTTCCTAGATCTAGTGAGGACTCTTGCTGCTGCATTCTGGACTAACTGAAGCTTATTTATGCACTTACTCGCACACCCAGACAGTAAAGCGTTACAGTAGTCCAATCTAGAAGTAACAAAAGCATGAACTAGTTTTTCTGCATCCTGTAACGACATCATATTTCTAATTTTAGCAATATTTCTTAGGTGAAAGAAGGAGATCCTGGTAATATTATTCACGTGAGACTCAAAGGAAAGACTCGGGTCAATAATCACACCAAGGTCTTTGACAGCCGTACATGCTGAAACAGAAACACCATCCAGAGATGCTACGTAATCAGAAAGTTTGCTTCTAGCTGCATGTGGTCCTAGTAAAAGTACTTCCGTCTTATCTGAGTTGAGCAGAAGAAAGTTATTAAGCATCCAATACAATGTCCAATCTGCCCCAAACTTCACATGATTGTTAAGATTCCTGATCTGAACAGATCTATATTTCCCTATTTAGTTATAGTCATAGCGCCACCTGCTGGCAACAAGCAGTGTGGCACTTTAAAATTACTGTGCCACAATTCTCCCGTCTTTACTCGCTTATATTATATTATATATATATTTTTTTTTTTTTTACACACATTGGTCATTAGAGGTCCCTTAACATACTCGAAAACTCTTGAAATTTGGCACAAACGTCAGAGTCCTTTGTCACTAGAGCTGGACAAAGGGTGGAATATGGGCATGGCAGGGGGGTTCTGTAGCGCCCCCTGTAATTTAAAAACAAATATTGGTGCACAGATCGGGCAAACATGTACGCACATGTACAAGAGTTAGTAGGCCTATAGATCTCATTGACCTGAACAACTTTCACAACCAAACCTATTAGCTCCACCCAACAGGACGTCGGCCATTCTGGATGGTTTAAAAACTTTTAAATACTCCTCCTAGGGAATTCATGCGATTGACATCAGAAGTGGTGAACATGATGCCGAGACATTGCACTTGCTAAATTGCGAAGGGATTTTTAATATCTCGAACGGTGCTGCCATGGCGAGGCGACAAATTTATGGCGAATTCAGGGAAACAGGAAGTGTCTAATATCTAAAGCAAAAAATGTCTTATTTGGATGATGCGTGGTGTGTATGTTCGGCCAAGGATTCCGATCGCATCGATGTGCCTATTATGAATCTCGGACATAGCGCCACCAACAGGCGCCAGGAAGTGTGTCAGTCAAAAAAGGTGCATTTTTTGACAGTTGCATGTGGTGAACTTTTAAATACTCCCTTATGGGATTCATACGATTGTCACCAGACTTAGTTAACATAATGGTGACACATTGCAGATGCTAAATTGCTAACAGATTTTTGATATCTTGAACGCTGTTCCCATGGCAAGGTGTCAAACTTTACTTTTATTTTCAGGCATATTTGAGGCTTACACTTGCATGCGGTCAACTTTTAAATACTTCTCCTATGGGATTCATATGATTGTCACCAGACTTAGTGAAAATTATGCAAAGACATTGACTTTGCTAAATTTGTTAACAGATTTTTGATATCTCGAATGCTGTTGCCATGGCATTACGTTAAAATTTACTTTTATTTAAGGCATATTTAAGGCACTTGGCATGTTTAGATTATCTTGAAATTTGGCACACACATCACAGTTGTCGGCTGTTAAGTGTGGACAAAAAGGTCAGACAAAGGTGTGTCTCTTTAGTGAATCACTAGTGCCCCCGTTTGTCTAAAATGTGGGATTTCTTTTACCTACAGTCCCCAAATGAGTCAGTAACAACATAAAATAGTCCACTGATATTTACCCACTTGATGCACTTGCCCACCGTGCATTGTTTTCTGGAAGATGACATATTTTGGTAGGTTGTTTTTTGAATAAGCTTTGACAATACTGTAACTATACCCAAGCATGGAAATAAGGTACGTGTAAATTGAAATTTGAACATTTTTACAAAGCATGATATAATGATTATTTGTTAAGAAATCAAAGTTATGTTTGTAATATCAGAAGTGTTTTCCCGGTTAATTTGTCCCTAGCAGCATACAATACAGACTCTTGTCTCAGGTATGCTTCAATATGGATTCTCAAGATGTTGCAAAAGCAGAGGGTGTGCAGGGCCTGATGTTATTTTTTTAAGACTAGGGCACAGTTCACTGGCTCAAATCAAATGAGATAATCAAAGAAGAACCAGCACAAACATAAGAACAGTGCTTAACCATGTCAATAAGATAATACAATAATGTCCGATTGTAAGCGATAGCACACTGGGTCTCATTCATTAAGCATGTGTACGCACAAACTTCTGTGTGAGATGTGCATACAGTTGTTTTCACAAACAAATAGTGATTCAACAAAAACTTTCCTATTAAAATTCAACAAAGACTAAAACCACTCGTACATAATAATCACATAGGCTATAATCAAATACTAGGCTATAATGTTTATAATAATGTTGACATATAAAATTGTATGATTATATTTTATATTATAATAGAATATTTTCTGTATTATATATTATTATACATGATCTATATTATTATTATTATTATTTTAAACATTATATTATACATTATTATAGCCCTCTTGATTTACTGTCTTTTTAATTTTAGATACAGATGCGCGTCTCTGTCATATTACTTAAATGGCATATATTTGTTACCGCATCTAATATTTCTTTAATGTTACTCCGGTCGGGGGACCGCAGGGGGGCCAGCGACAGCATAACCTCCCAAATAAAAAATGCAACGCATAAATACAAAAAACGTACGCACTTATTAGCGAATGAGACCCATTGTATTGAAATATAAACTCAAATTGTAACAGGAAGTCAGTGCAGATCACTTTACAATGAAGATATACTAAAATATTTCCTTGTGCCAACAGTCTGTATGATGCAATTTGTATCAACTTCATCCTTAGAAAACACAGAATGAATTACAGGAATACAGTCAAATGTTCTGTCTCACAACACTAGCTGTGTTATTTTCTTTGATGAAATAAACTTTTATTATCAACATTTTTACACTTAAAGTTATATGGTGTTTTATTTACTTTTGTGTGGAGTCTATAACAACACATTTTAGTATTATCGTAAATAATAACAAGCAAGTACACTGCAGGGACTTGAACCCCATCCAGGTGGTTGACCTGGAGTACCATTACCAGTGCATTTTTGCTTTTTGTTATCATTTATATTATAGGGAAAGCAAAAGTTTGTATTAGCAACAGCATGTTTTAATAAGGTATGCACAGTACTCACAATAACTGTTCTGTTATTATGTTACTCTACAAAATCCATTATTTTGTTATATAGCAGAACACATTGCAAGTAAAAGCTAAATGGTTACAGATGTGTTTACTATGCAAAGATCATGCTGTTGCAATGCAAGAAAAAGAAACCTTTTGTAGGAAACTATTTTAAATCCTAATGGTTTTATAAACCTAAAGCCGAATGTACATGATTATTTTGTTAATGTAAATGTAATAAAATTTTAATCTGGTACTGGCTTAACAAGGATAACAGTAGTGTTTTCTTCTGCTCCTTGTCTCCTTCACCAAGTAACCAGAATTGTGTATGTAAAAAGTGTAATGATATTTGACAAGTAGAATAATTTACATGATTATTGAGCTACAGCTTTGTAATAAGTACATTTCCAGTGTTTAAACAGATAATGGCATTGTATAAATCTGTTACTGCCTTAACAGGAATCCTACAAGATAAAAGTTCTATATTTTAACCATGGTCTTTGTCTCTATCACCAAATAAGTATATACTACATCAAATGGTACACCTTTCATGTCAAGTCAAATACTTCAGAGAATCATAGACCATTTTAACTTAATGTTTAAATGAGCAGAAGATTCCCTCGTGTGTGCTAAAGTACACTGGCACAATATCTGTGTGTACTGAGAAATTTGTCATATGTTTTATGTACACATGGTCAATTAATGTTCCTTTTTCTGTTGTAGGTTCCTTAACATGTTGAATAAAACCCCTATCTGCCATAAAAGAGCACACAGAATTAGACTTTAATGCATCATTATTAAAGTCTCCCACAAGCACAATGTTATTTGAAACAATCTTTGCCTTAGCCTGTTTAACATGTCAGCAAAATTACTGTCCTTTTGTCTAACAACCTGTGTGAGTTCAACAACACTAAAGCATCTCCATAAACTCATTTCAGGTACATCCACATACAATGGTTTTCCCTTCACAGGAGGCAATTGAAAAAAGTCCCCAACAGCAATTACACTCACATTACCAAAAGCAGACAAATCTCCACTCTGTTTAATTTGACGCAATCTTCCATGTATATATGCCAATAATTTATGATCAACCATAGATATTTCGTCTATGATTAGTATTTGAACACCATGGAATCTTGCTCGCAAAGAATTTAATTTATCCTCACCCAACGGTGTGTATGGCAACTTTACATTTGTGCCAATACTAAATGTGTTGTGAATTGTTGCAGCCTTTAAATTGTATGCTGCAATGCCTGTTGGTGCTGTTAAAGCAACACAAATATCATCTGGATTCAAAGAAATCAGAGACAATAGTCGTGCAGACTCATATTTTATGGCTTCAATTAAATGACTTTTGCCTGTTCCTGCACCACCAGTAATAAACAAATGAAATGGTTTTGTGTTTTCTCCTCTAATTTTACCCAAACACAACTGCCTTATTTTATTAAAAACAGCCATCTGGGTTTTGTTTAAGGAACGAATGATGCTTAACACTTCAACACGACAGACACTCCTACCTCCGCAATAAACACGGAGATGTTAGTCCCGTCCGAATCCATACATGAAATGACAGACGTCGGCTGAAAAAAATTCTAACTCAAACGTCGTTTGGAAAACTAGTCCAGTCCGAATAGGGCTATACATCACATTTGTTGGCTGTTAAGTGTGGACAAAAAGGTCGGACAACGGTGTGTCTCTTAAGTGGCTCACTAGCGCCCCCGTTTGTCTAAAATGTGGGGTTTCTTTTACCTACAGTCCCCAAATGGGTCAGTAACAACATAAAGTAGTCCACTGATATTTACCCACTTGATGCACTTGCACACCGTGCATTGTTTTCTGGGAGGCACCGTATAGCGATACACAAACGTGCGAGGGCCCGCCATCGCTGCTTGCAGCTATATTTATTATTTTTTTATTTTTTTATTTTATTTTTTTTTACACACATTGGTCATTAGAGGTCCCTTAACATACTCGAAAACTCTTGAAATTTGGCACAAACGTCAGAGTCCTTTGTCACTAGAGCTGGACAAAGGGTGGAATATGGGCGTGGCAGGGGGGTTCTGTAGCGCCCCCTGTAATTTAAAAACAAACATTTGTGCACAGATCGGGCAATTATGTTCGCACATGTAGGAGAGTTGGTACGCATATAGATCTCATTGACCCGAACAACTTTCGCCCTCTAAACTATGAGCTCCGCCCAACAGGAAGTCAGCTATTTTGGTTTGTTTTATAAGCGCATGCGGTGAACTTTTAAATACTCCTCCTAGGGAATTCATGTGATTGACATCAAACATGGCGAAAATAATCCTGAGACATTGGACTTGCTAAATTGCGAAGGGATTTTTGATATCTCGAACGCTGCTGCCATGGCGAGGCGACGAATTTATGGCGAATTCGGAGAACAGGAAGTGTTTAATATCTTAAGCAAAAAATGTTTTATTCGGACGACACGCAGTGTGTATGTTCGGCCAAGGATCCCGATCGCATCGATGTGCCTATTGTGAATCTCGGACATAGCGCCACCAACAGGCGCCACGAAGTGTGTCAGTCACAAAAGGTGGATTTTTTGACAGTTGCATGTGGTGAACTTTTAAATACTCCTTCCAGGATATTTATGAGATTGACACCAAACGTGGTCAACATGATGCTGAGACATTGTAGATAATAAATTGCGAAGGAAGTTTTGATATCTCGAACGCTGTTCCCATGGCAACGTGTCAAACTTTATTTTTATTTCAGGCATATTTAAGAGCTTGGCATGCACTTTGTGTGCCTCAACATGCTCGAAAACACCGGAAATTTGGCACAGACGTCAAAGTCGTCTGGCCTTAGGACCGGTCAAAGGCTGGAACATAGGCGTGGCAATAGGGCTCTGTAGCGCCCCCTGAAATGCAAAAACAAATATTGGTGCACAGATCGGGCAAACATGTACGCACATGTACGAGAGTTGGTACGCATATAGATCTCATCGACCCGAACAACTTTCACCATCAAACCTATTAGCTCCGCCCAACAGGAAGTCGGCCATTCTGGATGGTTTCAAAAGTGCATGTGGTGAACTTTTAAATACTCCTCCTAGGGAATTCATGCGATTGACATCAGAAGTGGTGAACATGATGCCGAGACATTGCCCTTGCTAAATTGCGAAGGGATTTTTGATCTCTCGAACGGTGCTGCCATGGCGAGGCGACAAATTTATGGCGAATTCAGGGAAACAGGAAGTGTCTAATATCTAAAGCAAAAAATTTCTTATTCGGATGACGCGTGCTGTGTATGTTCAGACAAGGATTCCGATTGCATCGATGTGCCTATTGTGAATCTTGGACATAGCGCCACCAACAGGCGCCAGGAAGTGTGTTAGTCACAAAAGTGGATTTTTTGACAGTTGCATGTGGTGATCCTTAAATACTCCTCCTAGGATATTTTTGCGATTGACACCAAACGTAATCAACATGATGCTGAGACATTGTAGATAATAAATTGCAAAGGAATTTTTGATATCTCGAACGCTGTTCCCATGGCAACGCGTCAAACTTTACTTTTATTTCAGGCATATTTAAGGCTTTTGGCGTGCTTAGATTAACTTGAAATTTGACACATACATCACATTTGACAAGTCACATACATCACAAGTGTGGACAAAAAGGTCGGACAACGGTGTGTCTCTTAAGTGGCTCACTAGCACCCCTGTTTGTCTAAAATGTGGGGTTTCTTTTACCTACAGTCTCAAATGGGTCAGTAACAACATAAAATAGTCCACTGATATTTACCCACTTGATGCACTTGCCCACAGTGCATTGTTTTCTGGGAGGCACCGTGTAGCGATTCACAAATGTGCGAGGGCCCGCCATCGCTGCTTGCAGCTATATTGGCAATTGTTTTTGATCGAATTATACGTTCCTTTTTTTTTTTTTCAACACATACATGCTCGAAAACTCTTGAAATTTGGCACACACGTCAGAGTCGTTTGTCACTAGGGCCGGACAAAGGCTGGAATACGGGCGTGGCAGGGGGGCTCTGTAGCGCCCCCTGTAATGCAAAAACAAACATTGGTGCACAGATCCGGCAATTATGTTCGCACATGCACGAAAGTTGGTACGCATATAGATCTCATCGACCCGAACAACTTTCGCCCTTTAAAAATATGAGCTCCGCCCAACAGGAAGTCAGCCATTTTGTTTTGTTTTATAAGTGCATGCGCTAAACTTTTAAATACTCCTCCAAGGGAATTCATGCGATTGACATCAAACGTGGCGAACATGATGACGAGAAATGGCACTTGCTAAATTGTGAAGGGATTTTTGATATCTCGAACGGTGCTGCCATGGCAAGGTGACAAATTTATGGCGAATTTGGAGAACAGGAAGTGTCTAATATCTAAAGCAAAAAACGTCTTATTCAGATGACACGCGGTGTATATGTTCGGCCAAAGATTCCGATCGCATTGATGTGCCTATTGTGAATCTCGGACATAGCGCCACCAACAGGCGCTACGAAGTGTGTCAGTCACAAAAGGTGGATTTTTTGACAGTTGCATGAGGTGAACTTTTAAATACTCCTCCTAGGATATTCATGCGATTGACACCAAAAGTGGTCAACATGATGCAGAGACATTGTAGATGATAAATTGCGGAGGGATTTTTGATATCTCAAACGCTGTTCCCATGGCAACGCGTCAAACTTTACTTTCATTTTCAGGCGTATTTAAGCACTTGGCATGCACTTTGGGTGCCTTAACATGCTCGAAAACACCGGAGATTTGGCACAGACGTCAAAGTCGTCTGCCATTAGGACCGGTCAAAGGCTGGAACATAGGCGTGGCAGTAGGGCTCTGTAGCGCCCCCTGAAATGCAAAAACAAATATCGTTCCACAGATCAGGCAAACATGTACGCACATGTACGAGAGTTGGTAGGAATATAGATCTCATCGACCCGAACAACTTTCACAATCAAACCTATTAGCTCCGCCCAACAGGAAGTCGGCCATTTTGGATGGTTTCATAAGTGCATGTGGTGAACTTTTAATTACTCCTCCTAGGGAATTCATGCGATTGACATCAAACGTGGTGAACATGATGCCGAGACATTGCACTTGCTAAATTGCGAAGGGATTTTTGATATTTCGAACGGTGCTGCCATGGCGAGGCGACAAATTTATGGCAAATTCAGAGAAACAGAAAGTGTCTAATATCTAAAGCAAAAGATTTCTTATTCGGATGACACGCAGTGTGTATGTTCGGCCAAGGATTCCGATCGCATCGATGTGCCTATTGTGAATCTTGGACATAGCGCCAGCAACAGGCGCCAGGAAGTGTGTCAGTCACAAAAGGTGGATTTTTTGACAGTTGCATGTGGTGAACTTTTAAATACTCCTCCCAGGATATTCATGCGATTGACACCAAACGTAATCAACATGATGCTGAGACATTGTAGATAATAAATTGCAAAGTGATTTTTTATATCTCGAACGCTGTTCTCATGGCAACGCGTCAAACTTACCTTTTATTTCAGGCATATTTAAGGGTTTTGGCGTGCTTAGATTAACTTGAAATTTGACACATACATCACATTTGTCGGCTGTTAAGTGTGTCCAAAAAGGTCAGACAAAGGTGTGTCTCAATTGGCCCACTAGCGCCCCCGTTCGTCTAAAATGTGGGGTTTCTTTTACTTACAGTCCCCAAATGGGTCAGTAACAACATAAAATAGTCCACTGATATTTACCCACTTGATGCACTTGCCCACCGTGCATTGTTTTCTGGGGGGCACCGTATAGCGATACACAAATGTGCGAGGGCCCGCCATCGCTGCTTGCAGCTATATTTATTTTTTATTTTTTTATTTTTTACACACATTGGCAAGGGTGGAATACGGGCGTGGCAGCGGGGCTCTGTAGCGCCCCCTGTAATTCAAAAACAAACATTCGTGCACAGATCAGGCAATTATGTACGCACATGTACGAGAGTTGGTAGGCATATAGATCTCATCGACCCGAACAACTTTTGCCCTCTAAACTATGAGCTCCGCCCAACAGAAAGTCAGCCATTTTGGTTTGTTTTATAAGTGCATGCTGTAAACTTTTAAATACTCCTCCAAGGGAATTCATGCGATTGACATCAAACGTGGCGAACATGATGACGAGAAATGGCACTTGCTAAATTGCGAAGGGATTTTTGATATCTCGAACGGTGCTGCCATGGCGAGGCGACAAATTTATGGCGAATTTGGAGAACAGGAAGTGTTTAATATCTAAAGCAAAACATTTTTTATTCAGACGACACATGGTGTCTATGTTCGGCCAAGGATCCCGATCGCAACGATGTGTCTATTGTGAATCTCGGACATAGCGCCACCAACAGGCGCCAGGAAGTGTGTCAGTCACAAAAGGTGGATTTTTTGACAGTTGCATGTGGTGAACTTTTAAATACTCCTCCCAGGATATTTATGCTATTGACACCAAACGTGGTCAACATGATGCTGAGACATTGTAGATAATAAATTGCAAAGGAATTTTTCATATCTCAAACGCTGTTCCTATGGCAACGTGTCAAACTTTACTTTTATTTCAGGCATATTTGAGCTCTTGTCAAGAAAATGTCTTATTCGGATGAAGCGTGCTGTGTATGTTCAGCCAAGGATTCCGATTGTATCGATGTGCTATTGTGAATCTTGGACATAGCGCCACCAACAGGCGCCAGGAAGTGTGTCATTCACAAAAGGTGGATTTTTTGACAGTTGCATGTGGAGAACTTTTAAATACTCGTCCTAGGGTATTCATCCAATTGACACCAAACGTAAGCAACATGATGCCGAGAAATTGTAGATAATAAATTGCAAAGGAATTTTTGATATCTCGAACGCTGTTCCCATGGCAACGCGTCAAACTTTACTTTTATTTTAGGCATATTTAAGGCTTTTGGCGTGCTTAGATTAACTTGAAATTTGACACATACATCACATTTGACAAGTCACATACATCACAAGTGTGGACAAAAAGGTTGGACAACGGTGTGTCTCTTAAGTGGCTCACTAGCACCCCCGTTTGTCTAAAATGTGGGGTTTCTTTTACCTACAGTCCCCAAATGGGTCAGTAACAACATAAAATATTCCACTGATATTTACCCACTTGATGCACTTGCCCACCATGCATTGTTTTCTGGGAGGCACCGTATAGCGATACACAAACGTGCGAGGGCCCGCCATCGCTGCTTGCAGCTATATTTAGGGCCCGAGCACCAAATCGTAAACCCAATAGTAGGACCCTATTGTTTTTGTGTCGTTTATTTATTATTATTATTATTTGAATTTTTTTTCATCGAAAACTCACGAAACTTTGCGAACACAGCGAACAAAGTCGAAATATTAGGTACGCCATGTTCCTTGAAAGTGGATGTGGCAGAACCGGCTCAGTAGCGCCACCTATACACGTTCAACGGTGTGTGGCTCGAGCTATGTTTTATGTACATATCTGAAAATCGGTACACACATGTAACACACTAAGACCTACAAAAAAGTCTCTTGGTACGAAATCCGACACCCAACAGGAAGTCGGGTATTTTTAATTGTACGAGCAAATTTTTGGTCGATTTTGCCATTCGCACATGTCGTATTTTAACGAACTCCTCCTAGAGATTTGTTCAGATCAACACCAAATTTGGCACGCATAATCTAAAGGCCTTTGCGATGTTAAATTGCGAAGATCTAGAGTTTTCGTCAAAGGGCGTGTCCTTGGTGGTCTGACAAATTTCGACGATTCGCCATAAAAACGGATGTTGCTATAACTCGGACATACAACGTCTAATCGGCCCCTATACTTCACCTGATTGATAAGACTCCTGATCTGAACAGATCTACATTTTCATATTTAGTAATAGTCATAGCGCCACCTGCTGGCAACAGGAAGTGTCATGTTTCACTGTTCAATGAACTACTCCTAGAAATGTATTGCCATCCCCTTTTCTATTTGGTCAGTCTTATCTTAAGCCCTTTGTGCTAGTAAATTGTGAAGATCTTAACCGTTCGTTAAACTGCGTGTCCATGGCGCCGCGACAAGTTTCAATGTCTCGCCATGGGAATACCAGTTGAGATTTGTTCAGATCGACACCAAATTTGGTGGGCATAATCTAAAGGCCTTTGCAAGGTTACATTGCAAAGATCTAGAGTTTTCATCGAAGGCCGTGTCCTTGGTGGTCTGACAAAATTTGAGGATTCGCCAAGAAAAAGGGAAGTTGCTATAACTCGGACATACAATGTCCAATCTGCCCCAAACTTCACATGATTGATAAGACTCCTGATCTGAACAGATCTACATTTCCATATTTAGTTATAGTCATAGCGCCACCTGCTGGCAACATGAAGTGTGGCACTTTGAAATGACTGTGCCATAATTCTCCCGTCTTTACTCGCTTACATGCACCTCGCCCCACTGTTCACTGTTTTCCTCAGGCCACCGGGTGGCGGTGAGCCCGGCGAAAGCCCGCACATCGCTGCTTGCAGCTTTAATTTTTCATTATTATTATTTTTTTTCTTTAATAAATGTTATACTTTCCATATGTGTATATTCATGCTGAAGTAATGAACTTCACGAAATTTCGTTTGAATCATTTTTGTTTAAATATCTAAAAATGTGGAGGAACTTTTCTTGTTTGGGGAGGGAGTGTCATCAGCGGGGCACATCCGGGGTTTCTTCATGAGGCTGGTGGACACATGCAGTGTGCGGTCCTCCCTATAAACAAAACTGAGTGTATCAGAGTGGGAGGAGCTGCTACCCCGTTTTGAACTGATGATTTCTCCTTATCAACAGATTAAAAAATACCAGATCTCATCGCTAAGTGGTTGTGTGGTCCTTGTGGGTGAGGTTGTCCGTTCCAGACATGCTACATAAATTTGGTGCCGTGACCCGGATGCACTAGATCCGCTGCAGCTGGTCGCTGGGATTCAACGACGTAGGATCGCAACGCAGAAATCGACAGCCGAAGCATCTTCATTATTGACATTCTGGTAGCAGTGTCTGGACATTAACAGTAATTGAACTCGCTTCACCACACCACACATTGGACTTCCTATCCATTTGTTTCCCGTTTTTGCTTCCGTTTGACTTAAAGCATATGATAACTGTGAACATAATTTTTTTTTGTGTGTGTATGTTTTCCATTGTAACTACTTACCACTGGTATTATGGCAGAAGGAGGGTTTAATGGAAGTTTTGTAACACCTCACATTGGCAGGGGTCGAGGCGTTCTTGGAGTTGATGAGCCTAAAGTTGGTAAACCGTGCATGTTGGTCTATGATTCTGCGACTGCTTCGTTTCCGCCTTACACTGAGATAAACGAACCAAAGTCTTCCACTCCTGCCAATGTTGGTTGTGACAATGTTACACAGCAACTATGTGATCTCATTGGTGAGCTTGGAAGTCAGAAAGGCGATTCTATTGTTACGCGTTTGTTGACAAACTAAGCCTCAATATTACCTGATCCCGTTCCATCGTCTGAGCAGCGTCCATTGATTACAATGCCTTTATTCCCGAATCTTGATCTGTCCAAGCTAAACCTCATAGTCAAAGCTGACATTAAAGACCCACAAATGTATAGAGGGGATGGTAGTGATAAGTGCACCATCCTGGAGTGGATTAAACAGATGGAAGTATATCTGTCCAAAAAGAGCTGCAACAAGGCAGACAGCATGGAAGAGATACTTAATCACCTTTGTGGTAGGGCAAAGAGCATTGTCAAGGTTAAGCTAAAAAGCAGCTTGGCTGCAGTACTCTGCCCTGAAGTTGTTTACGAGGTACTGCGTCGCTATTTTAGCGAGAGCCCTGGCTCATGCCAGCCGTTAGCTGATTTTTATGCGACACAGCCAAAACACAATGAGTGTCCTGTTGACTATTGGGTCAGGTTGAATGAAGCAGCCGAGCTAGCAGATGCTCACCTGAAAAGATGTGGTGGTAAGATGGAGAATATGAGTTCGGAGATTGTAATGATGTTTATCCGGAACTGCCCTAATTCTGACCTTGCCAGTGTCTTTAGGTGTAAGCCCATAAGCAAATGGTCCGCCGAAGAGGTCCAAGAGGCCATTGATGAGCACGAAAGGGACTTTAGGTCTCGTAAGCAGCTTCCTTCTGCATTTAAAGCTGCAGTAAACCAGGCTGCTGTTGTTAAAGGACATGTCAGCACTCAGGTAACAGTAGGAAGTGAAGATATAGGTGTAAACTCTGCAGTGTGTACTGCAAGCCCACACCCTAAAACAAACGAATATGCGGAATCGGGCACTTTGGAGCGTGTGTTAAAGATGTTAGAAAGGGTGCTCGAGCGCACCACCTTACCCGCTCCAGGACCAAAGCCTCAACCGTCACCGTGGTATCGAGCTTCCTCATGTGCAGTATGTGGAGACAGATCTCATTCAACCCGTTCGCACTGCATGAGAGAAAAGAGATGTCTTAATTGTTTGGAGTTTGGGCATCAGCGTAAGCAGTGTCACAGGGCTGCTGGGCAAGACGTGGCCCAAGCTAGTGACGATCAGGGAAACTAGATCACTCACATTGGGGGGAGGGCGGTGTGAGTGCTAAAAGTCAGCCTCTCACCAGTGAAGATGATCCGATGGTCATCTATAGCAGCAATTGTCAGGTTGAGTCAAGTAGCAGCACTGTTTTGTTCCAGAACATTGCAAAATTGGAAAAGCTGACAGTTTATTCTATACAGATGTGTTGGTTAATGATACAGTCATATGCCAGGGCCTATTGGACACTGGTTTTATGGCATGTACCATTAGCGAGGAAATGGAGCATAGGCTGCTAGATGCATGTGGGACCCTTGAGTCCCATCAGCCCCACACTAATATTTTACTTGTAGGTTGTGGTGGCGTTCGGGTCAGGCCCAAGTGCATTTATCAGCTAAAAATGCATGTATATGACCACTCAGTTGTTGTACCAACCCTTGTTGTATCAGGACAAAAAGACCAGTTAATTGTCGGTACTAACGTCATCAAATACATTCTTAGTCAACTTAAGCAGTCCCCAAGCTATTGGCGTGTCATGAATCAGCCGAATCCTACAGGAGAACCAGAGATCCAGCGTTTTTTGAGTATGTTATCTGGGCATGACAGATGGCAGGGCAGTTCTATCCCAACCGTCATCGGTACCGCTAAGCTTGCTCAAGCTGTCACACTTCTACCTCGTCAAGAGCACCTTGTGTGGGGAAGGCTTCCGTCCAGTTCTTCCGTTTCTGTGGGTAGTGCTGTGCTGGTTGAGCCACCAAAGGCTCAGACTCACAAGAAGAGTGTTCTTGTCGGGCGTGTTATAGCCACACTGCTAGGTGACAGATGGGTGCTGGTTAAGGTTATTAACCTGTATGATAAACCGCTCACTTTGAGACGTAATGCCAAAATAGCAGATGTGTCTCCTGTTTTAGCAGTTAAAGACTTGGATGTGCAACTTGGACATAGTCACGGAGAGGCTGTGAATGTACAGAGCCAGTCTGTCTCCTCTACTGTTGGTATATGCGGTTCCCCTTCTGATATACATAGTGTACTGCAAAAGCTTGGCCTCGGTGACCTTGACATAGGGTCCTGCGAAGTCACTCCGTACTGGAAGGATCAGCTTCTACAGCTGATTCAGAAGTATCAGGATGTGTTTTCTAAACACAGGCTAGACTGTGGTAAGGCCAAAGAGTTTGTCCATAGGATTCATTTATCGGACAACCACCCTTTCAGGCTTCCGTATAGGCGTGTCCCCCCGGCCCAATATCAAACCTTGAGGAAGGTGCTCTCAGAGATGGAGGAGCAAACATCATTAGGAAGTCTTGTAGTGAGTGGGCGTCCCCACTGGTCCTTGTATGGAAGAAGAGCGGTGAACTTCGCGTTTGTGTTGATTACTGCTGGCTTAATGCTCCGACCATTAAGGACGCTCACCCCTTACCTCACCAAGCAGACTGTTTGCCGGCCATGGGTGGAAATGCTTTGTTTAGCGTGATGGATCTCACCTCCGGCTTTTAAAATGTTGCCATGGCGGAGGAGGACAAGAAGCTCACGGCCTTCACAACGCTGATGGGGCTATTTGAATTTAACAGGCTGCCGCAGGGGCTTTGTAACAGCCCCGCTAGCTTCATGCGCCTGATGATGAATATCTTCAAAGACCAAAATTTCCTGACGTTGCTTTGTTACCTGGATGACCTACTTGTGTATGCCCCAGACGAGGGTGAGGCCATCAAAAGACTTGAGATGGTGTTCAATAGGCTTCGTGAACATGGGTTAAAATTAGCCCCTAAGAAGTGTCATTTCCTCCAGAGGAGCGTGTGGTTTTTGGGGCACGTTATTGACAGTACAGGAGCACAGCAGTGCCTTCCAGCAGCTAAAAGCCACTTTGGTGAATTCTGTGGTGCTGACGCATCCTGACTTTAGCCGGCCATTTATATTGTCCACTGATGCTTCTACTGACGGATTAGGTGCCGTACTATCGCAACTTGCAAAGGGTGAGACCAAAGCTCGGCCGATCGCTTTTGCTAGCAAGGCTCTTAACCGCGCCCAAGCCAGGTATCCTGCTCATCGCTTAGAGTTTTTGGCTTTGAAGTGGTCTGTCTGCGACAAATTTAGCCACTGGCTGAAAGGCAGTGAATTTGTTCTATGGGCCGATAACAATCCATTAACTTATATCCTCACAAAGCCTAAACTCGACGCGTGTGAACAGCGATGGATCTCTAAGTTGGCGCCATACCGCTTTAGCATTAAATACATACCTGGTCCTAAAAATGTGGTGAGTCGTCAACCCTTTGTTCCTAACCGGCTCAGCAAGAGACTGCTGAGTGAACCTTACAGTTCATTGCTCAAGGAAGCAGAACAGTTTGGGAAAGACACTGTGCAGGAAGCATTTAGGCTGAGTACTGGGCTTCAGGGCGCGGATGACCCTCCCTGTGTAACATCAAACCAATGTCCGCTCTCCTGTGCTGAGGTGTCTGCGGTGTTAGAGGGTCATAGTCACTGGGAAGCAGGAGTAGAATCCAGAGCAGTCTCATTGATCGCTCAAGACATCCAACATTTGTCACCCCCTGGGCAATGCCCTTTACCAGTTTTGTCATTGGATGAACTTCAAGACGCACAACAAAATGATCCTTGCCTGTCCTGTTTTACATCAATAGGGGCAAAAGAGCCTTGTGCTGTGAGCGCGCTGGGGAGATTCATAAAGTTCTCAGGCTTTTGAAGCAGTGGGACAAATTGAAGATGGTTGATGGTGTTCTGTATCGTGTAAGAAAAGAAAATCATTCAGGAAAGAAACGGTTACAGTACATTGTTCCATCGTCTTTAGTTGCGCAGGTGATGACGGACATTCACGATGAAGCAGGGCACCAGGGCCAAAGTAGAACCATGCACCTGGCGAGACAAAGGTTATTTTGGGTCGGGTTGGAACATGATGTTCGCAAGTACGTCAAATGTTGCCAGCGCTGTGTCGTTAGTAAAACGCCCAAACCTGAAGGCAGAGCCCCGCTGGAGAGTGTGAGAACATCAAGGCCTATGGAGATTGTATGCATTGATTTTTGGACCGCAGAAAGCTCCAAGGGTCATAACGTAGACGTGTTAGTCATTACTGACCATTTTTCCCGTATGGCTCATGCTTTTCAGTGCCGTAATCAGTCAGCGAGGCAGGTGGCAAGGCAATTGTGGGACAAATACTTCTGTGTGTATGGCTTCCCTGATCGGATCCACTCTGATCAGGAAGCTAACTTTGAAAGTCAGTTGATTCGAGAGCTGTTGCAGGTCGCAGGAGTGAAAAAGGCCAGAACAACCGCCTACCATCCCATGGGCAATGGCCTTGTCGAGAGGTTCAATAGAACCTTGGGCAACATGATCAGGGCATTGCCGCCTAGGTCCAAGGATAGATGCTTTATACACTGACTTTTGCGTACAACTGTACCGTGCATGAATTCACTGGGTATGCCCCGTTTTACCTAATGTTTGGCAGAATTCCAAAGCTGCCTGTGGATGTCATGTTTGGTAACCTTGAGGGTGACAGTGACGTCATTGACTATGACAAGTACGTAAAGAGGTTGAGAACTGACCTGAAAGAAGCTCTAACTGTTGCTCAAGGGAACATCTGTGCCAGCCAGCAGCGGCAGGCCGAATTGTACAACCGGGAAACAAAGGGCTGTGATATTGAGTTGGGAGATCAGGTTCTCCTGGCCAACAAAGGTGAACGTGGGAAGAGAAAACTGGCAGATAGGTGGGAGTCCACACCTTAAAGGGTAGTTGGATTGAACCCTCAGTGCCATATTTACCGTACACATAACACTAAAACGAGCCAGGAGAAAACTGTTCATCGCAACTTATTGTTGCAAGCTAACTTTCTTCTGTTGGAGCTGGAAGATTCTGACGTACCATCCAACGGTAGTAGCGCGTCAGTGTCTATAGGTGTAAGAACGTCTTTGGCAAATGATTGTGCTCCCGGGATTAAGCTTAGTGTATCCGACTGAGTTGCCAGTTGGGTGGAAGAATGTGCTGTGCATGAGAGCCCTCAGCAGATTTTGCCTAGCAGTAGTAGTAGTAGTATTGTGTCAGTGGACACAGTTTCTGGTGTGTTGGGAGAAGTCTCTTCAGCATCAAAGGATGACTCCATGGAGAGAGACAGTAATTCTGAAGCTCCAGAAACTGAAGGTCTGACTCATGAATCTAACAGCATTTCTTCCGAGGTTATACATGATGATAATCCTGTTGGTATTGTTGAACCAACTACAGACCATGAAGTGGTTGGAGTTAGGACCAGAGTGGGCAGGATAGTGAAACCTGTCAACAGGTTAATTGAGAATATGACCCAGTCCATCAAAACCCTGAATCCGGCTGGTGGGGTTATAAGATCTCTGTTAAAATAAGAATGCACTGTCTTTTTTGTGAGATTTAAACTTTAAAGAAAAGTGCCTTTGAGTCAATGGTTTTCATTACACTGTTGTTCTGGATCTGAGATGAAGTTTCATCTATAAATGAATGGTGTTTCAGGCACCCTTTGCGGGTGATTGCAGTGGGCCTGATCAACCTGCTGTTCTTACCTTCCCTGTAAGTGGGAAACATATTATGTTGCACAAAATTCCAAATAACAGTTGGTCTGAGTCCAGTGTGTATTATCCCTGTAGTCGAAATTTGTGAAGTTCAGGGGGGAGGATGTAACTGGTATAAAAGGTACTTTGACTAGATTTTTGTTTCGAGTTTCCCTTTTATTTATATATTTCTGTATTAATGTTTTTTTATTTGATTTTTTTTTATTATTATAATAATTTTTTTTATTAATGTTATACTTTCCATATGTGTATATTCATGCTGAAGTAATGAACTTCACGAAATTTCGTTTGAATCATTTTTGTTTAAATATCTAAAAATGTAGAGGAACTTTTCTTTGAGTCCTTATGACTTTCTAACCCATTTTCATTCACTTTTTGCAGTTTTCAACAGTTTTTATGAAATTTTGATTATGAATATGAAAATTTATATTTTTAAAATCACTAAAATATTTATATTAAAAATGTCATTTTTTGATCAGAAAATGTTTTGTGTTATCATATTTCCTCATAAACAGGCTGTTTGTGCAAATACGCTTCGTTTAAAAAAACGCTTTCCCTTTGTCCTAGATGCCTGAGACTTGCAGAATTGGCTTTCGAGCACATAAGAAGCTCACTCTTGACAGCACGTCGAAGGCTTTGCCAAATATGAGCTGTTGTTACGTTTTTAAATAATTATGACTTTTCAACCCATTTTCAATCACTTGTTGCAGTTTTCAAAAGTTTTTATGAAATTATGATTATGAAGGGTGCGCTATCCCAGCCAACATTGTCATGTGGGCCCCATGTGGGTTTCTGATGGGCTGTCATTTGGGCCCTGCATGGGCAACCCAAATGGGGCCCAGAGAAATTTGTCCATCGGCTCCACATGGGCCCCATGTGTGTTAGCCCAGAAGGGCGACTTATGGGTCCATGGTGGGCTCTAAGTGGGGCCTGTATAGGTGTTCTTTATATGGGCCCATTTGGGTCCCAAATAGGTGTTAAAAATGGGTCCAAAGTGGGCCCCCTTATGGGCCCCACATGACTTAATCATGGGTCAACCCACAAATGGCCCCTTTATAGGGTTGTTATGGGACCACAGTGGGTGAGAATTGGGTCCCATTTATTAATTTCATCATTGACTTTTGTGGGTGAACTTAATGTGCACTTAATTTCAAACCTCAGTTACAATGTAAAACTGTGCCTGACCAAACAAAGAACTAATATTAGTTTATTTTATGTGCTGCTATATGTTTAAAATTACATGGTTGAGTATTTGAACTGTGAAAAATGTTTTACTTCAATTCAGAATGTGTAAATCACATTTAATTTAAATTAATTAAAGTAAAAACAGAAACAGGAATAACAGAATTACTGAGAAGAATAGTTCACTGGTGGGTCTGTGCAGAGTCCTCAGCTGCACACCTACAAAACAGTAAAGAAAGAGAAGACAGAAAAGGCAATTTAATACATTTAAAAATACTACTATTCACAGCTGCCTCTAAAAAAACATGTATCAATATAATTAAGACATATCCTAGAATCTCATTAGTGAATTGTTCCCACCTCTGCCTCGCACAGTAATAACTTATGCCGGGGACCAGTCAAGCAATCCAAAACTTATGAATGTAACCATGAAAATATCAACCTTGCGTCTGAACTTGACTCTTAAACGAATATTTGGCTATTGCCAAAAGCCAGTGATTAGAACAATGATTCTGATCAGCTAAAAGATGTAAGTCACACCTCGGATCACGGTGGACCAGAAAGTTTAACACACTGCAACTGAAGAAAACATATGCAAATAAAAAAAACACCAGCAAATTAATAAAATATCTTCATCGGTTAAACAACATGTGCTGCAAATCCTCACAACGCAACTAAATACAGAAACGTCCTGCAAATCCTCACAACACAACCAATTAATGTGCACTGCAAATAGCACAGACCACAAAATAAATGTTTCATGGGGACCCCAACAAGTGACGAACCCTGCTTGTTCAGTGTCTATTCATCAGCAGTGTTGTTGTTGTTCATCTAAAAGTTGAGTTTTTCGTTAATTTTAACAGCCTGATCATGATTTCTTGGCTTTGCCAGTTAACATAAAAATGTTTTACAGTTAATTGTGTATTTCATCAGATTTTTTAGGATAATAATATACAAAGGCCAAGGAATCATAAACAAACAATGATAAAATAAACAAACAACTAACCTTTCAGGTCATCGACACACATAAACACCACTGACGAATAGACATTGAACAATAAGCAGTCCCAGATAGGTGTGTCACTTGTTGTGGTCCTGTTGAAACATTTATTTTGTGATTTGTGCTATTTGGTTGTGTTGTAAGGATTTGCAGTGTGTTTCTGTGTTTGGTTGTGTTGTGAGGACTTGCAACGTGTTTCTGTGTTTGGTTGTGTTGTGAGGATTTGCAGTGTTTCTGTGTTTGGTTGCATTGTGGGGGTTTGCAGCACATGTGTTGTCAAACTGATAAAGTATTTTTTTTTCATTTGCTGGTGTTTTTTTCTATTTGCATGTGTTTTCTTCAGTTGCAGCATGTTGAGCTCTCTCAGCCACCATATAGGATGTCTCGAGGATAAGTAATTTATAAGATATTTTTTCATTTTAGGGTGGAGTATTCAATTCAATTCAATTCAATTCATTTTTATTTGTATAGCGCTTTTAACAATGAACATTGTCTCAAAGCAGCTTTACACAGATAATGTGGTGATTAAATGTAAATATGTTCTTTGTAAGTATGTTTGTCCCTGATGAGCAACTGTGGCAAGGAAAAACTCCCCGAGATGGCATAAGGAAGAAACCTTGAGAGGAACCAGACTCAAGAGGGAACCCATCCTCATCTGGGTTGCACCAAATGTTTATTTGAAGCATATATACAAAGTTGCGGGGTACAGTGATGATGATCACTGGACCACTGTACCCTCGGGAGTGCAAACTGCACTCCCGAGTCAGCGCAGCAGACCGCCGACACCAACTACAGTCCAATCCGTCCTCAAAGCACCTGTTCTACTCCGGAATTACATGGAACCACCCAAGGTCTTGATGAGAGACCGTCCCAAGCTGCACAGAAGTGTGAAGATCCGCGGAGGGGAGAGGGGCAGGAACAGTGGTCACTGGAGCCTCAGGAGCATGTTTAACTCGACCGAGAGAGAGAGAGAGAGAGAGAGAGAGAGAGAGAGAGAGAGAGAGAGAGAGAGAGACAGAGAGAGAGAGGGTATTCCTTTAATTTAAAAGAGGCAAAAACAGTGATCGGGATAAAATATTATTAATTGTGCAGCCCTAGCTATAGGTTATATGACTTACACTTCCGGCTGTACTGCCCTCCGATCATGGTCCCACTGGGTTCTCAAAGCACAGTTGCCTTCTGTGTCTCTTGCATTTGTGAACCATTTACCAAGCGCTGTCTCCAGCTCTTTCTTACTGACAGTTTTCAGCAAAGGATTCTGCTTCAGGCTACCTGTAAAGCAAAAATATTAATATAAAGTAGAGCATGCTACTGCATCAACCAGGGAACAATCCATTATTTGTATACATGCAAGTAACATGAGCATAAGACTGTCAGAACTAAAAACAATTAAAAAAAAGACTTCAAATCACAATCACAAGCACCTTCTAATCCAGCATTTGCCCAAACTGTTAACTGATCTGAGTAAATGATGGTAAAATGACACAATACCATGCAAAAATTTAAATGCATCAATATGGTGAATTTCAGGCTTTGTTGTGATTAATGTTTAGAATAATTAGTGGGGCCTTGAACACAGATCGATGAATAAATTCGTACTGGTACACTTTGGACCGTGAATTTGAACTGACCACTGCAACATTAGTTTAAGTTACTTACTTATAACGATGTTTTGTCTTTAAAAAGCCTTAGTGGAGCTAACACAGCCAGTGTTTTACTTGACTGCACAAACCGAAGCGTGCTTGACATAAAAATACTGTGAAAGCGATTCGGAAGAATTAGGAGTTTTCTGCTCTCGAATTTGCCTGTTTGCACCGCACAGCTTCAAATCAAACATATATCTGCCCATGCGTGAAGCCTCGTAGGAGAGAGCTGGAGGGGGGCTGACTGACTTTATGAACGGCGCAAAATTACATTATCTTTAACGTGATCATAACGTATCATAATTTTAGTAATGTTTAGACATGATATAAATATGAACGTTTTTTTTATCACCTTTACCTATTTCACCTAAATCGCATTAAAATAATCTTCAGTATTGTCACAATCTCCTCAGAGCTTTTCTCTGTGTATTACATATACACATGTTATAAAGGTAGTGAAAGAAAAAGAGACTCCACAGTGCTTTTACTGTTTCACCCTCCTGTTATCATGAGGACATTATATGGAGAAATCACGGGTGAAAATGGTTTGAAAAGTCGTTATTTCCACATTTTAGTAGACATTTTCTTAGTTATCATTTTCTTGCTAATAATTAAAAATGTTCAGTTCTTCACAGGTGTTTATCTCTGAGGTAAACCAGTTCACTTTCCACACTTACCTTCATTATATCGTGCCTGTAACTTTATTTACCACAAATCTTTCAGAAGTATACATTAAATGAAAGCAAACAGTAAAATGTGATTAATTTAAAACAAAAGATAATTTCTTACCGTGACAGGGAGGTCAGGTGTTTCAGGTCAGGTGATCAGTGTAGTGAGTGATGACCGTTTTTTCAGAATGAAAAGGCGGGAACACAGGTGCCAATGGGAGACTCTGAGCTGCACAAGCGATTATTATCATTTATTTTTTTTTTACTAAAGTTATATTATTTTTAATATATAAAATTTTTGTTTTGATCATATAAAACATGCAAAAAACATATCAATTGAATTTATCATCAATTGAATAATATAGCTAAATATAACCCAAATGTGGCCCATACAGGGCCCTCGAATAAACCTAACTGGGGCCCACAACCCTGACTAAGCTGGGGCCCACATTCAGCCCATCAAAATGCCCACTCTGACCCATGCACACGTGATGCCCATATAACCCAGATAAAACCCATGTGGGGCCCACATGGACATGTTGGCTGGGATCGAGCCTGTCATGGAGTTGGATGTGGTGTTATAGGGCTCCGGTCGATTATTGTTATAATTGTTATTATTTTGAACTTTTCTCTTTTATTTTTGTTCTCAATCGCTCGGTTTACCCTCGTTGTTTGTATATTTGAATATAGAGGTAGTTATTATGTCTGGTAAAACTTCTAAGACCCGTAGCACAACTATGTCACAGCTGCGGCCTGGTGCAACAGTTGCAGCCTCGCCTTCTCGTGATTCACCTCTGTGTGAAGTGCCCATCGTTTCACAGGCAGCTTCTAAGGCTGATATTTACTCATTAAAGTCGGAGCTGCTGTCCTCTCTGAGGTCCGAAATCATCGAGGTATTTAAGGCCGAACTACGTGCATTGGAACGTACTTTGGATAACGATTTACTAACAATAAAGTCGGAGCTGCAGGCAGTGAAGGCGAAGCTGTCCAGCGAAAGAGCTGCAAATGAGGCTGCAGTGCGGGAACTAAAGAGCACCGTGGTTGAGATGGAGCGCTCCCTTTCTGATTGCACTGATAATATCGCTGTAATGCAACGTGACATACACCGTCTTACTGCTGAGTTCAATAAGCTGGAGACCAAAGCCATTGTGGCCAAATTTCACTATCACAGCGAATGTCTGGATGTTTTACGTCGCACCAGAGAATTACAGCAAATTTAGTTTAAGGGCCTGAACATTTCTATTTTTCCCGACCATACGGTAAAAACCGCAATAGCACGGGCTGCCTTTAACGAGGTGCGGTGGCAGCTCCGTAGTATTGAAAGTGTGCGGTATGGGTTGTTTTATCCAGCGCGGCTACGTATTACATACAATGGTGTGGGGAAAGATTTTCTTTCACCTGACGAAGCCAGCAAGTATATAAAAACTATCCAAACTGTCTAAAGTGAGAACATATTTTTTGTCGCTGTTGGACGCGGTGTTTACCCCTTGTTTTCATATCACTGCACTGTTCACAGACTCCACGTGGTGATGCTGGTCTTTAATTTTACTCACTTTGTGTTGTTGTGTTGTTGTTTTTTTTTTGGTGTTATTTAAATTTTTTTTATTCAAGTGTTATTTGTACGGGAATTAAAGTGTAAGTTATCCCGAAAACTTATTGTTTGTTTTATAAGTGATTGGTCGATTTATGTTGGGAATTTATTTTCCTCTAGAAACATTGTTTATATGTTTATGTAGACCGGGGATGAGTAGCCGTGAACTAGATATAGTCGCGCATGATTTATGTTGTAATGAATCTGCTGGAACCTTCTCTTTGTTTAGGATAGGCTTGTTCTCCGTGTCGTTAGCACATTTATTTGTGTGGCGGCGATAAGCTTCTTTTTTTTGTTAGTTCATGTTGCTGTCCCCTGGGGTTACTGTTAGTATGGAGACTCTACTTGTGTGTTGGGTATGTGTTTGTGTTTGTGTGTCAAGTTCGCGCGCAAAATGGGGGGGGAGGAATCCCCCTGGCTTCACAGGACCTGTTTTCATTTTTTTTTTTTTTTTTGTTATTTTTGGATGAATGGCTGACACTAATACAGACTCACGTTTAGCTGGCAGTGGTGCACCTGTCCAGTTCCTTAGCTGGAATATTAGGGGTATGGGTAATCCTATTAAACAGTCTAGGGTTATTACCCACCTGAAACGGTTACGCGCCGACATAGTATTTTTACAGAAAACACACCTCCGAGTCAGAGATCATCATAGGCTACACCGTCCTTGGGTGGGTCAAACTTTCCACTCCAATTTCAATTCTAAGGCACGAGGGGTGGCCATCCTAGTAAATAGAAGCATACGGTTTTCACCTACCCGTATAATTGCATATAGGAATGGCAGATATGTCATTGTGGCTGGTACGCTGATACAGACCAAGGTTCTGCTGGTTAATATTTACGCTCCAAACTTTGATGATCCTGATTTTGCGAATAGGTTACTGAGCAGTCTTCCCTTTATAAATACCAATCTGATAATTTTTTGTGGAGATTTAAATTATGTTTTAAACCCTGTTTTGCAACGTTCTAGTTCTCGTGCTGTGTCCCAATCTGCAATGTCTAAGTCGTTCTCCGTTTCTCCGATTGCGAAATTTCATCGGCTATCAGTCAACTCCATCAGAGCTACACGTCTAACCCTTCTCCAGAGTTATTGTCAGGCTGATGGACAGGACACGGAAGCGGAAGTATGTCAATCATAGTTTATTCAGTCAGTTCAACAAAGAAACACTCACAGTTGCCGTGGCGAGAAAACAAACAAAGAATATCCGCTCGAGACGAGTAATCCAAAACGAAACTTAGAGTCCGAAAACGAAAGTAAACGGCAACGGCAAAGAGTAATCCATAAGGAACAGAACCAGGATACGGAACCAGCGGGGAATGCTGGCGGTCGCGCAGCCATGGGTATCACCAGCATGACAATACAAGAACCGACAGCCTGTGACTCGGGAACGTGAGTCTATATAGTCTGATCCGTAACGAGCCACAGCTGTCGGTCGTTCAGGCAGGCACGGGATAACGAGGAACCATGACAGCTACTGAGGGGGGCGTGGCAGGGTGCATCTCTGACAGCTACTGAGGGGGGCGTGACAGGGTGCATCTCTGACAGCTACTGAGGGGGGCGTGGCAGGGGAATCTCTGACAGTTATACAAACAACGTGTTGAGTTTGCAAGCAGAATTCGATCTCCTCTCCACAAAAGAAACTGAATGCATGTTACTACAAACTCGTGGATTGTATTATGAATACGGTGACAAACCAAGCAGATTGTTAGCTCATCAGCTAAGACGGCAGGCTGCATCACGCTTAATACCGCAGATTAATAATGACTCAAATGTTACCGTTACTGATCCCATAGAGATCAATGCAGTATTTAAGTCATATTACTCTGATCTTTATAAATCTGAATGCCTTACTGATAATAAGAGACTGGGTGATTTCCTTCAAAGTGTCGAATTTCCTGTTGTTGATACGGTCTCTGTAAGGGACTTGGACTCTCCACTATCTCATGATGAAGTCAGAGCTTCAATAAAGGCGATGCAGTCTAATAAAGCCCCAGGCCCCAAGCCCAAGTCCCTATCTATGGAGCAGACTGGATTCATAAAAAGGCGACATTCATTTTTTAACACTCGTACACTTTTCAATATAATTTACTCTAAGCAGTCATCTCCTTTCCCTGAGGTTGTAGTCTCATTGGATGCTGAGAAAGCGTTTGATAGAGTCGAGTGGGAATACCTGTTTGCAATATTAAAGAAATTTGGGTTTGGTGATACATTTGTCTCCTGGATCTGCCTCCTTTATAAATCTCCACAAGCCAGTGTTCGTACAAATAATATTAGCCCTGTTTATTTCAGTCTCGGGCATGGAACCCGGCAGGGGTGCCCACTGTCGCCACTGCTATTCGCCCTTGCTATTGAGCCATTATCCATTAAACATAAATCCTCTGTGTGAGAGCGAGTGGGAGGGAGGAAAAAGGACAGCCACAACAGGTCGGTTTACAGGCGTCACCGCCGTTCTTTATTTAGTGTATTATTTTTGTTTATTTGTCACACTGGTGTCTGGGCGCACAGTGCTCACGCGGCACTTCTGGCACACACACACGCCTCCACTCCCTCGGCTTTTATGCGCCTCCTGATCGCCGTGAGCCCTGCCCGTCTCAAGGTCCGCAGGCCCGCCCTAAGATGTTGCAGATGCCGCTGCCAGTCATTGCTATAAATGACAATGTTATCTATGACTATCAATGTCAGCCGGTAGCTGCTAGGCCGCGAGCTGGGCTTCTCCAGAAAGCAGCGGCAGCAGGCGGAGAGCTCTCTCCATTTCGGTCCACTCTCGAACAGCTCCAGGAAGGCCTCAACGTCATCCTGCGCGCCCATCTTGGTTAGCGGAATGCATGGGGGAGTACGGGAGGGGGGGCTGGCCGGGGCCTCTCTTGCCCCCAGAGCCTCACGGAACGCCGCCCAGTACTCTGCCTGGGCTTGGACCACCGCCTCGAACGGTTGCTCCTGCTCCGCACGCGCCTGATGCTGGGACTGCTGGAGCCTTTACTAGGTCCACCAACGGTGACGGTTCCATGTCCGCCTGACCTGTGTTTCTTTGTCCCGGGTTTCGGCACCACTGTGGGAGAGCGAGTAGGAGGGAGGAAAAAGGACAGCCACAACAGGTCGGTTCACAGGCGTCACCGCCGTTCTTTATTCAGTGTATTCTTTTTGTTTATTTGTCACACTGGTGTCTGGTCACACAGCGCTCACGCGGCACTTCTAGCACACACACGCCTCCTGATCACTAAAAAGAGAGCACAGACATCAGGTCTTATTAGTTGCAAGTGAAGCAAATCCCCGCCCCCTGCCCCGCCCCCATTCACAAACTGACGCTCGGCCACGCCCCCGCTGCCACATCCTTGTTAGCCTTTAAGGGTGTAACTCGCACAGGGGCGGAATATAAGGTATCCTCATATGCTGATGATTTGTTGCTATATGTGACTGTTCCTGCAGCCTCTGTTCCTGTCCAGTCTGCCTTTGTCTTTAGCGGTAAAAATCAATGCAGTTAAAATGAACGTTCTGCCCAAGTTTCTTTATTTATTTTCAATCGCTTCCACTATTTTTACCTAAGTATTTTTTTGGTTCTTTAGATAGAATCATTAATTATTTTCTTTTGAGTGGAAAACCGCCCAGAATCCGTAAGACTTGCTTTGCCCAATTTTCAAATATACTACTGGGCTGCACATATCCAAAAACTGAACTTCTGGACCTGTTCAACAGAATCCACTTGGTGCAATCTAGAGCTACTGTCTTGTAGATCATCCTCTGTATCTGCTCTGCTTTGCTCACCTTTTCAAACCATCTCGATATACTGACAATCCAGTCGTTCTGAACACATTTAAGATTTGGTTCAGTTTAGACATTACTTTAAATTTAGGGCTCTATCAGCATTGGGTCCCTTGAATAAAAATAATTTGTTTCCCCCGTCACTTTTAGATTCAGCTTTCTCACTATGGCACAAAAAAGGCATCAAGCAACTTTATAATTTGTACAAAGATGGCATCTTTAGAAGTTTCACCAGCCTGTTCTTGGAGTATGTGCTGCCTACAGCGAATTTTTTTTTTTTATATCTCCAAGTCCGCAGCTTTGTATCCAAATGCCTTCCCAATTTTCCCTCTGTACCCCCAAAGCAACCTTGGGAGAGTTTAGTCATGTTTACTCCACGGAGTAAACATGATTTCCCGGATTTACGGTTTCATTTTATCTCTCAATAGCTGTAATACAGATAAAACCAGGACTGCTTGGGAGAAGGAGTTGGGGCTGCAGCTTGTCGACGAACGGTGGGAGAAGGCCCATCTTGGTTAGCGGAATACAGTCTACCACTTTTCCTGCCCGCCTAAGTCTAGGTTTTGTACAGAATCCATCTTTCCAAATCAAAACAGGCAAAAATCTATCCCGGGGTTGAGGACAGATGTGACAGATGTCATGCTTCCCCCTGTCATTTAAGTCACGTTTTTTCTGTGCCCAAAATTACATACATTCTGGACAGGTTTTTCCGGCATTATGTCCTCCATATTAGAGGTGCAATTGACGCCATGCCCACTGATCGCTATATTTGGGGTTACCAATGAGTCGGTATCACTGAGTTCTGTACACAAAGATGTTTTAGCCTTCTCATCTTTGTTGGCCAGACGTTGCATACTTCTGCACTGGAAAGCAATAGGATGTCCCTCCATCTCTCGGTGGCTTAAAGAATTGATGTTTATTCTTAAGTTGGAGAAAATAAAATATACACTGAGGGGTTCCACTGACACTTTTTTTGCAAGTGGCAACCTGTTATTTCTTATTTTAGGAGACTACGAGTGTTACCTGATTAAAGTTCTAAATCGGTCGAAATTGGACTGTATGCATAACCTTTCTTTTGTTTCTTCAGTTGTTTTAACAGGTGGATGTGGGGTGTGTGTGCGTGCGCATGTGTGTGTCTTTGTCGGGGAAAAATTGAGAATTTCTGTTTACATTTTTGTATCTGTGCTTGTTGATTCCTCAATTAAAAGAATTAAGAAAAAAAAGAAATTACGATTATGAATATGAAAATTATTTTTTTTAAATAACTATATTTATATGAATCATATTTTGTCAGAAAATGTGTTGTTATCTAATTTTTCAACATGAACATGTAAAATTATCATGGGGATATGAATGCTGTTTGTGCAAATATGCTTGGTTCAAAAAAACGCTTTCTCTTCCTCCTAGAAGCCTGAGACTTGCGGAATCGCATTTTGAGCACATAAGAAGCTCACTCTTGACAGCACGTAGAAGGCTTTGACAAATATGTGCTGTTGTTACATTTTTGAATAATTATGACTTTTCAACCTATTTTCATTCACTTATTGCAGTTTTCAATAGTTATTATGAAATTATGATTATGAATATGAAAATTTATATTTTTTAAATCACTAAATTATTTATATTAAAAATGTAATTTTTTGATCAGAAAATGTTTTGTGTTATCATATTTCCTCATTAAAATGTAAAAAATATCATTGGGTAATGCATGCTGTTTGTGCAAATACGCTTGGTTCGAAAAACCACTTTCTCTTCGTCCTTAGAAGCCTGAGACTTGCGTAATCGCATTTTGAGCGCATAAGAAGCTCACTCTTGACAGCATGTAGAAGGCTTTGCCAAATATGTGCTGTTGTTACGTTTTTTAATAATTATGACTTTTCAACCCATTTTCATTAACTTTTTGGAGTTTTTAATAGTTTTTATGAACTAATGATTATCTTCTTCTTTCGGCTGCTCCCATTAGGGGTCGTCACAGCGGATCATTCCTCTCCATACCACCCTGTCTTCTATATCTGCCTCTTTCACACCAACTACCTACATGTCTTCGCTCACAACATCCATAAACCTCCTCCTTGGTCTTCCTCTTTTCCTCCTTCCAGCTCCGCCTCCTGCCTTTTACTCAATGCCACTGTCTCTAATCCATACAACATTGCACGTCTCACCACAGACCTATAAACTTTCCCTTTCATTCTTGCAGATACCCTACTATCACAAATCACTCCTGTCACTCTTTTCCACCCACTCCACCCTGCCTGCACTCTTTTCTTTACTTCTCTAACACACTCTCCATTACTTTGCACTGCAAAGTCCAAACTTAAAAGGCATTCAATAATCATCTTTGCTATTACACATTCGGCCACTAGTTACTATCAGTGAAATACCAAAATGATTAATTACAATTATAAGCACATGGAAATTAAACAGTTGTTGACCACTCCCACTTATTCAAACTATTTTTATATGTTGCCAGAAATTATCCTACGTTTTCTTCATGCCTCCCTCTATCTCCCCAACATGCTCTCGTACGAAGCAATTTCAATCATCCTATCAATCCAATCTTTCAAGTCTGGGGTTTTGGGGCATTTCCAAATGCGTAAAATCAGCCTGGCAGCTGTAATTACAACCAATCTTAACTAGAGTTAACATTCTTTGCTATGTTTGGTACCACAGATTTATCTCCCAGAAGGCATAGTCGTGGTTCCACAGGTATGTTAGATCCAATCCACTTTTGCATTACTCCCGGAATATTACACCAAAATGGGTGAACTGAGGAATATTCCCAAATCATATGCAAATAAGTACCCTCTTCTTCCTAAGATTTGCAGCACAGATTATTTCCAGTTTTACCCATTCTGTAAAGTGTATAATGGTGTATAATAATATATATGTAATACTTTGTAATGAATGACTCTTCCCCTAGATTCCCTAATGTTCTTACCCACATTAGATATGATGTACAGCCAATCGTTTTCATGGATATCTATCCCCAAGTCCTTTTGCCAAATAGTCCTCAGGTTTTTACAGGTATTTGCATTTACATTAAGCATTGCTTTGAAACACATACGATAAGATAAGATAAACCTTTATTCGTCCCACAGTGGGAAAATTTCTTTGTTACAGCAGTATGAAGAAAAAATAAAAATAAAATATAAATGCAAATATATAAAAGAATAGACAAATAAGACATACTATAATATTACAAGTATATACAAAAAACAATATATAAATACAGATGAGGGAAAGTACGTATTGCAGGTTGTATTGCACACAGGTGGTATTGCACATAATATTGCATGTATTTCTGGTGATATTGCACATATTGCAGGTAATATTGCACGTATTGCAGGTAATATTGCACACAGTAGTATTATTAAATAGTAAAACAGTAAAAAACAACAGTAAAAAACAGTAACTATTACACCATTGAACAGTAATAGCAGTGTGTATTTTGGTTAATGGTTCACTGGGAGCAGCTTTTATTGTACAGTCTAATAGCAGCAGGGAGAAAAGACCTTTTGTATCGCTCCTTCAGACACTTAGGATGTAACAGTCTGTCACTGAATGAGCTGCTCAACGAGGTAACAGTTTCATACAGGGGGTGGAAGGCGTTCTGCAGTAAGGATGATAGTTTTGCTACCATCCTCCTTTCTCCCACCTCCTGTACAGTGTCCAGGGGAATCCCCAGGACTGAGCTGGCCTTCCTGATCAGCTTGTCTAGTCTCTTCCTGTCTGCAGTAGAGATGCTGCTACCCCAGCAGACCACTCCATAGAATATGGCTGATGCCACAACAGAGTCAAAAAAAGGTCTTCAATAGCTCTCCCTGCACTCCAAAAGACCTTAGTTTCCTCAGCAGAAAGAGTCTGCTCTGCCCTTTCTTGTAGATTGCCTCAGTGTTGTCTGTCAAGTCCAGTTTGTTGTTTAGGTGAACACCCAGGTATTTGTAAGAGTCCACTCTAGCAATGTCCTTTCCCTGAATGTTTACCAATGGAAGTGATGAAGTGTGTTTGTGCCTATGGAAATCCACCACCAGTTCTTTGGTTTTCCCCGCGTTTATCTGGAGGCAGCTCCGTTGGCACCAGTCCACAAAGTTCTGTATAAGTCTTCTGTACTCTCTGTCATCATCATTCGTGATCAGACCGACGATGGCAAAGTCATCAGAGAACTTCTGTAGGTGACAGGTTGCTGAGCTAAACATGAAGTCTGCAGTGTAGATGGTGAAGAGAAACGGGGCAAGAACCGTTCCCTGCGGGGCTCCAGTGTTGCAGACAATCATGTCAGACTCACAGTCACGAGTCCTCACATACTGTGGTCGGTCTGTGAGGTAGTCCAGTATCCAGGCTGACAGATGATGGTCCACTCCCATGTACACCATCTTATCCCTCAGGAGCACAGGTTGGAAGGTGTTAAAAGCACTAGAAGTAGTGTGAAGTAGCCCGATTTAGGAGGAAGATGACTGCGTCTTCCACTCCAATGTCAGGTTGGTAGGCAAACTGAAGTGGATCCATTGATGGGATCACCAGAGGTCGGAGATGAGTGAGCACCAACCTCTCCAATGTCTTCATCAGATGGGAAGTCAGTGCTACTGGTCGGTAGTCCCCAAAGTCTTTTGGGCGTGACATCTTTGGAACAGGCACCACGCAGGATGTTTTCCATAGCTGTGGCACCTTCCCTAGCTTCAGGCTCAGGTCAAACATGTACAGCAATATGCCGCACAGCTGGTCTGCACAGGTCTTTAGTAGCCTGGAACTGATGCCGTCTGGGCCCATAGCCTTCCTCGCTTTGATCTTCCTGAGCTCTATTCTCACCTGGGCTTCTGTAAGGGGCAGTGTGTATTGGATGGAGTGTTGGCTGGAGGGAATCGGCAGGGGGGGGGAAGTTAGGTGTGTTGTGAGATGACTGTGAGCTGATAGCTGTGCAGAGAGAGGTGGGGCTGGAGCTGCTTGCTGTGAAAGCAGAGAAGGGGGATTGCAGCAGGGGGGACTGGATGGGGGCAGGGGAGGGTAGCTGATCAAATCTGTTAAAGTATAGATTAGGATCATTCACCCACTGCTGGTCACCCTCAGCCTGAGAGCTGGACTCCTTATGACCAGTGATGGTTTTGAGCCCCTTCCACACACCGCTGACGTTGTTCTGCTGCAGCTGATCCTCCATCTTCCTCCTGTAGCATGCTTTTCCTTCCCTGATCTTCTTTCTAAGTTCTCTCTGGACAGTTTTCAGCTCTTCCTTGTTTCCCGATTTAAAAACCCTCTTTTTTCTCTTTAAGGAGAGTCTTTATATCAGGGTTAATCCACGGTTTGTTGTTGGGAAAACACTGTACAGTCCTGGTGGGTACAGTATTCTCCACACAGAAATTAATGTAGTCCGTAATACAATCTGTTAAACTGTCAATATCCTCCCCATGTGGATTGCACAATTCCTCCCACATAGTTGTTTCAAAACAGTCTTTCAGAGCCTCATCAGTCTCATCAGACCATGTCGTCATTGTGCGGGAGGTAGCTGGTTGCCTGCATACAAGGGGTTTGTACACAGGTAGGAGATGAACCAGGTTGTGATCCGATCTTCCCAAGGGGGGGAGGGGTGTTGATGTATAGGCCTCCTTTGAGTTTGCATAAAATAAATCCAGTGTTTTATTGTCTCTGGTGTGGCATGAAACATACTGAGTGAATGTGGGCAGAGTGGAGGATGGAGGGGCATGATTAAAATCTCCAGATATAATGAGAAGGGCATTTGGACTCTGTGTTAACAGTCTGTTAACAACAGAATGCAGGACATCGCATGCCGTTTCACCGTCAGCAGAGGGGGGAATATACGCAGCTATCGCGATAACATGCGAGAATTACCTCGGCAGATAGTACGGCCTCATGCTAGCGACTAACAGCTCAATGTTCTTAAAGCAGATCTGTTCTTTAATAGTGATGTGTCCAGTTTTACACCATCTATTATTCACAAACACTGTCAGTCCTCCTCCCTTTCTCTTACCGCTCTCCATCGTTCTGTCCGCACGCAGTAACTCAAATTCATCCAGAGCCACGGTCGTATCCGGTGTTAGCTTGGTTAGCCATGACTCCGTGAACAGCATGATGCTACACTCCTGGAATTTCCTCTGATGCCGGCTAAGAGCCGCTAGCTCGTCCATCTTGTTGGGTAGAAATCTTACATTTCCCATAACGATGGGAAAGTTGGTCTGTAGCGTCTCTTTTTATTCCGACACATAGCCCCAGCACGGTTCCCCCGTCTTCTCCTTCTTAGCTCGCGGGGAATATCCGTTTTTTTCTTCTAGTGGCATCGGCATGTTGCGGAATGCTAACAGCTGATCCCTGGTGTAAACAATAGGACCGTGGCTGTGAACAGAGTTTCCAGATGCGACTGTGAACAAAGTCCAAAAAAGCAGAAAAAGTAGAGCAAACTCGGTGGCTTTGTTTATGTCCATTGTGCGGATTCCATTTTTACACGCAAACACTTGAAAATAAAAAACACAAGGTGCCAGAACAATATAAAAAAAAAAAAAAAAGCACAAACTTAACGGGAGCTGCTGCAACAGGCTGCCACTTGGGCGGCGCCTATCATAGAAGCACTCTGAACTACAAGCGGCAACTGAAGATAGGTATAAACAGGGATATCACTTGTATTAGATTTGCTCTTAACACAGTGTATCTGGAAGTATCTGCAGATACTTCCAAAAATTTCCTTGACCCCCAATATTACATTTTCCCACCAATTCAGAGTATGACATAAAAACTCCATTTTCATACAGATCACCAATTACAGTAACCCTTTTAAGATGCCATTGTTCCCAAAACACACTTGCTAATGCAAAATTCAGGATTATTCCATAGTGATGCATACGACTGTCTATAATGGGATGTCTTGCACAGTTTATGAATTTTGTTCCAAACATTCATTCAAGCATTGTCACTGGATTTGAGTCTCATTTAGCTCCAGAGCATTGTGAAAGAACGTTAATGGGATGAAATGGTGAGGCCAGTTTCTGTTCTATCTTGATCCAGTCCAACTCAAAATCTGTCTTGCCCGAATGCTTAGCTAGCTTGGCCATTTCAAAAGAAAGATTATACAATCTTACATCAGGTAATCCAAGGCCCCCCTTGTCCCTTGGGGAAGTCAATTTACTCATTTTAATCCTCGGTCTTTTTCCATCCCATAAAAAGTCCTTGATAATTTTGTCATATCTTTTGAAGATAGGGTCTGAAATCCCAAGGTATGTCATACCTTTTGGAGTCCATTTAAAACCGAATTGGGTCACTGTATGGGAGTGAGATGTTCTAGATATTGGCATAGCCTCAGACTTCTCCAAATTTATTTTGTATCCTGACACTCTTGAATATAATTCTATAACACTCATTAATCGAGGTAGAGATTTGAGAGGATGACGAGATAACAAAATATCATCCGCATATAGCATCACCTTGTGCTCCATCCCCTCCCCCACCCCCCTTACTTCCATAATGTTTGGGTCTTCCCTGATCATAATGGCTAGAGGTTCCAAAACCATCGTGAATAATAAAGGGGACAGTGGGCATCCCTGACGAGAATTTAGCCACATCAGATGAATTAGCCTTCTTATTTTATCGGCTGATGACCTTCCCTTAATGAAGCCCACTTGGTCCTTATAGATTATACTAAGGTATAATCAAAATTCTTGCCAACACCTTACAGTCCACATTGATAAGACTTACTGGCCTAAAATTAGCCAGATTAGTTAAATCCCTATCTTTCTTAGGTATCAGTGTTATCAATGCCTCGATGAAAGTACCAGGCAATTCTCCAGTCTCAAATGCCTCTATATAGACTTTTTTTAGAATTGGAGCCACTATATCAACATACTTCCTATAATATTCAGCTGGAAACCCGTCCGCCCCTGGCGACTTACCAGATTTCATAGAGGTGATTGCAGCTTTGACCTCCTCTTCTGTAATAGGAAGGTCTAGAGACTCAGATTGCAATGTATTTAACTTAGGTAACTCTATATTAGAAAAAATCTGTTCCAGTTCTTCTCCATCCAGACCACCTGAAGATGTATATAAATGTTAATAAAACTTATGAAAGACCTCATTTATTTTATTTGTCAATGATACCATAGTATCTTCTTTCTTAATTGCTGGAATAACGTTAGCAGCATTTTGTTGTTTTAATTGTCTGGACTGGAGCTTGCCCGCTTTTTCACCGCCTTCATAAAACCTGGTCCGCAGCCTAAATAGTGCATATTCAGCTTTTCTATTATAATTATGTAACTGAAATTTATATCTACAAATACCCTGATATAAATCATTAGAGTAGTGTTTAGTCAGCTCCTTCTCCAATGTACAAATTGTTGCTTCCAAGTTCTTTACCAAGTCTCTTCCTTCCTTCTTCTTTCTAGCTGCCTGTGCAGTCAGTTTTCCTCTAATATATGCCTTTGAGGCCTCTCATACAGATGCCAACCTATCAGTGCTTCCCACATTCAATAAAAAAAATGAGGTCAGATCGTCAGCCAACAATTTGCTAAACTCCTCGTCTTGTAATAATGTAGTATTCAGTCGCCATCTCCCCTTCCTACCAGCTTCTGTATTTAGAGCTATATTCAATTCCACAGCTGCATGGTCTGACAATACTATTGCTCCAATCTTACAATCTACTACCTAAACAGTGATAGAGTTTGAAAGTAAGAATAAATCTATCCTAGAGTGGGATTTATGGCAATGAGAATAGAAAGTATATTATCTTTCTGTTGGATTGACCAGATGCCAAATATCAATCAACCCAATATCCTCTGTTAGTATATGAAGGGCAACCCTATCCCTTGGCATAGAAGATCCCTGATATTTACTCTTATCCAAAACCCTATCTATAACCTGATTAAAGTCCCCAGCCAAAATTATTTGCCCCTCTTTTTCACCAAGAATCTTGTTTACTTTATGAACAAAACCCGGATCTGCCTTATTGGGGGCATATACATTGCATAAGATCACTTTTACTCTATTAATAAGGGTTTCTATACAAATAATCCTACCCACATCGTCTTTAGTTTCTGTTAACATTACGAAATTCAGCCTCTTATGTATTAGGATCATTACCCCATTTTGTTTGCTCGTAAATGATGAATAAAAAACATGCCCCACCCAGTCTCGTTTGAATTTGAGCGCTTCGTTATCTGTTACATGACTTTCTTGCACAAAAGCAACATCTACATGTTAATGTTTGAGATACGACAGAACCTTTTTTCTTTTTATTGGACATACACACCCATTAATATTCCATGTTATAAACCTGATGTGACTACCTATGCACGATATAAATTAATCGCACGTTAACGTGCGTGTAACCAGATATGTTGGATGACTGCCCCCTGTTGGGGAATGGTAATACTTGTAATAACTTCTCCGTGGCTGACGGACATAGAAATTTGATCAAGACAATTCTCGGCGGCTGATCTGTACTGGTCCTGGAAGCGGGAGCGAGATGTGCCCTCTCAATTTCGAACTCTCCATCCGGATCGATACCCAGTCCTTCCGATAAGATTTTATACACGCACTTGACCATTCCACCTGCCTCCAGCCCTTCTTTCAGACCGATCATCCTCACGTTGTTGCGGCGGCTTCTGTTTTCTAGATCTTCAATTCGGTTCCCCAAAACTTCCACACGTTTATCATGCCGCTCGCCGTCACCGACGAGCTTCGTGGTGACATCTTCCATATTAGAGATGCGGCCCTCCGCTTCGTCTAGCCTTTCTCTGATCGCATGCACCGAGATCTTTAAGGTCAGTAACAACCTCTTTGATTGATGACACATCCGTTGCTACTCCTTGCAAATAGAGCTCATTTTGCTTATTTCGGATAATAGGTTTTCCATCTTTGAACCTTGTTGACTCAAGGTACCTGAACTCCTCCACCTTCTCCACCTCTTCTTCCTGAAACCGCACCACTCCACTGCCCTCAATCTCATTTACGCACATGTACTCTGTCTTACTCCTACTGACTTTTATTCCCCTTCTCTCCAGCACGTACCTTCACCTCTCCAGGCTCTTCTCAACCTGTTCACTACTCTCACCACAAATCACAATATTGTAAGATATCCTTGATCACTAGTCCTAGATTAGGTTGACCCAGAACTCTCAGTTCTTGTCTATATCCTCTCTTTATATGCTTACGCTGTGAGAAAAGCCAAACTGTTGCCTTTTGGTATGGCTAATCCACGCTTTGTTGCTTCTGCTAAACGAATACCATGACCAGATGTGAAGTTATTATCGTTAACCGTTTTTATGTTCTCACAGTATGGTAATATGTATCTTGCTGCCGTTAGTAGTTATAGTATTTCTGCTGTATGCATCTAGAATAACCTTTTTGTATGTTTCTGTTGACCATACCCTGAACTTTCCTTTTTTGTGGCATGTGTTACTTTGCTCGTACACACACAGTGGTTCCTGTATTTCTGTTTTAGGCTTATCTTTTGCAGGCTCAACATAACCTTGTGGAGTTGTCTCTCCTAACTTTCTCCTCTGTTCACACACACACACACACACACACACACACACACACACACACACACACACACACACACACCTGGCAGCCCTCCCTTTTTCTCTCCATCTCTTTGGAAGTATATCTTCATGTGTGAGACAATAAACTTCCGAACTTCTCTCTGAAAGCTGACTCGTGTGTTTTATTGAGACTTCCCCGTATACGTAGGAGAGCAGAGATCGAGAGAAAAGGCTGAATTCAGGGGTATCCTGTCCAGGGGACAGAAGGCAATCCTGCCCAAGCGGCACAGGATAAAACACTTCCTTACAAATATCATCTGCATCAAACATTCCTACTGCACAATTCACTGCTGTCACACTGTCCTCATACATGTCCTGCACCACCTTTACATACTTCTCTGACACAACTGACTTCCTCATACAATACCACAACTCCTCTTTTGGCACATTGTCGTATGCTTTCTCTAATCCACAAATCCACAATGCAATTCCTTCTGTCCTTCTCTATACTTCTCCATCAACATTCGCAAAGCAAATAAAGCATCTGTGGAGCTCTTCCTCGGCATGAAACCATACTGTTGCTTACAGATGGTCACCTCTTCTCTCAGCCTGGCTTCCACTACTCTTTCCCATAACTTCATGGTGTGACTCATTAACTTAATTCCCCTGTAGTTATTGCAGGTCTGCACATCTCCCTTATGCTTAAAGATCGGTACCAGCACACTCCTTCTCCATTCCTCAGGCATCCTCTCACCTTCCAGAATATGTTAAACAATCTGATTGAAAACTCCACTACCATCTCTCCTAAACATTTCTATGCTTCTACCGTTATGTCATCTGGTATAACCGACTTTCCACCCTTCATCCTCTTAATCGCTGCTCTCACTTCCTCTGTACTAATCCAATCCACTTCCTGCTTCACTAACTCCACATCATCCAACCTTCTCTCTTTCTTATTTTCCTCGTTCATCAGCTGCTCAAAATACTCCCTCCATCTTCTCAACACACTCTCCTCACTAGTCAACGCATTTCCATCTCCATCCTTTATTGCTGTTACTTGCAACACATCCTTCCCAGCTCGGTCCCTCTGCCTGGCCAATCGGTACAAATCCTTTTCTCCTTCCTCAGTGTCCAACCTCTTATACAGCTCCTCGTATGCCTTTTGCCACATCACTCTTCACCTGCTCCTGCATCTCCTTGTACTCCTGCCTACTTTTACGTTTTGTTAACCTCTTTCCCCTTATGCTCTCCTGCACTTCCTCATTCCACCACCCCCACGTCTCTTTGTCTACCATTCTATTTCCAGATGTCACCAAGTACTTTTCTAGCTGCCTCCCTCATCACTCCTGCAGTAGTTACCTAATCATCCAGCACCTTTTCACCACCACCGAGCTCCTGTCTGACCTCTTCCTTGAACCTCACTATACACTCTTCCTCCTTCAGTTTCCACCATCTTATTCTTCTTTCAGTCCTTACTCTCCTCCTCTTCTTCGCCTCCAAAACCATCCTCCAGACCACCATCCGATGCTGTCTAGCTACACTGTCCCCTGCCAACACCTTACAGTCTCCAATCTCCTTCAAGTTGCATCTCCTACATAGAACATAATCCACCTGTGTGCACCTTCCTCCACTCTTATACGTCACCCTATGATCCTCCTTCTTCCTAAAATACGTATTCACCACTGCCATTTCCATCCTTTTATCAAAATCTACCAACATCTGCCCTTCTACATTCCTCTGCTTTAGGCCCTACCTACCCATAACCTCCTCATCACCTCTGTTCCCTTCACCTACATGTCCATTAAAGTCTGCACCAATCACCAATCGTTCATTTCTAGGTACACCATCTACCACTTCATCTAATTCACGTCAAAATCTTTCCTTCTCCTCCATCTCACAGCCGACTTGTGGAGTATAGGCACTGATGACATTTATCATTATTCCTTCAACTTCCAGCTTCACGTTCATCACCCTATCAGAAACTCTCTTCACCTCCACTACACTTTTACTGTACTCTTCCTTCAGAATCACCCCTACACCATTTCTCTTTCCATCCACACCTTGATAGAACAGTTTAAACCCACCTCCAATGTTTCTGGCCTTACTCCCTTTCCACTTGGTCTCCTGAACACACAACATATCTACCTTTCCCCTCTCCATCATATCAGCTACCTCTCTCCCTTTAACAGTCAGAGTGCCAACATTTAAAATACTAATTAGAACCTCTACTCTCCTACACTTCTCCTTTCCCTGCCATCGCTGTAGTCGTCTTCCTCCTCTCCTTTTCCTCATTCGGCCAACAGTAGACCAATTTCCAACGGTACCCTGTTGGCTAACAATACCTGTGGTGGTCGTTGGTAACCCGGGCCTCGACCGATCCGGTATGAAATTCTTAATCGTGACCCCCATATTCGATTTGGGACATGTTTTATGTCAGATGCCCTTCCTAACGCAACCCTCCCCATTTATCCGGGCTTGGGACTAAGTGCATTAAGAGTGCACTGCCTTGTGCCTCCCTAATGGCTGGGTTTATGAACTTATGATTATGAATATGAAAATTAATATTTTTTAAATAACTATAATATTTATATGAAAAATGTCATATTTTGTCAGAAAATGTGTTGTTATATAATTTTTCACCATAAACATGTAAAATTATCATGGGGGATAGGCATGCTGTTTGTGCAAATAAGCTTGGTTCGAAAAACCGCTTTCTCTTCGTCCTAGAAGCCTGATACTTGCTTAATCGCATTTCGAGCGCATAAGAAGCTCACTCTTGAAAGCACGTAGAAGGCTTCTCCAAATATGTGCTGTTGTTAGGATGTTGAATAAATATGACTTTTCAACCCATTTTCATTCACCTTTTGCCATTTTTAACAGTTTTTTTGAAATTATGATTATGAATATGAAAATGTATATTTTTTAAATAACTACAATATTTATATGACAATGTCATTTTTTTGTCAGAAAATGTGTTGTTATATCATTTTTCACCATAAACATGTAAAATTATCATGTTGAAATGCATGCTGTTTGTGCAAATACACTTGGTTCGAAAAACCACTTTCTCTTCGTCCTAGAAGACCGGAGACTTGCGGAATTGGATTTCGAGCACATAAGAAGCTCACTCTTGACAGCACGTAGAAGGCTTTGCCAAATATGTGCTGTTGTTACGTTTTTTAATAATTATGACTTTTTAACCCATTTTGATTCACTTTTTGGAGTTTTCAATAGTTTTTATGAACTTATGATTATCTTCCTCTTCTTTCGGCTGCTTCCATTAGGGGTCGCCACAGCGGATCATCCGTCTCCATACCACCCTGTCCTCTATATCTGCCTCTATTACACCAACTACCTGCATGTCTTCCCTCACCACATCCATAAACCTTCTCCTTGGTCTTCCTCTTTTCCTCCTGCCTGGTAGCTCCATCCTTAACATTCTTTTACCAATATAACTCATGTCCCTCCTCTGCACATGTCCAAACCTTTTCAATCTCGCCTCCCTCACCTTGTCTCCAAAACGTCCCTCTAATAAACTCATTTCTAATCTTGTCCATCCACGTCACTCCCAACGAAAACCTTAACATCTTCAGCTCTGCTACCTCCAGCTCTGCCTCCTGCCTTTTATTTAATGCCACTGTCTTTAATCCAGGGGTCACCAACGTGGTGCCCGAGGGCACCAGGTCGCCCGCAAGGACCACATGAGTCGCCCGCAAGGACCACATGAGTCGCCCGCGAGCCTCTTCTAAAAATGTTTCCTACCTTGTTAAATCATTGTTGATAATTATTGTGAGAAATGATCAGTGTCTTCACATAGACCAGGGGTGTCAAACTCAGTGTCAAATCCGGCTCGACGTACAAATATATCCGGCCTGCAAGATAATTTTATATAGATCTATTATTATTGTTATAAATGTTGCGGCTATATGAATAATACAAGCTACAGATCCCATAATGCAGCGCTTCAGCTGCCTTAACGAACGCTAGACTACCTGGGAACATTCCAGCGTCAATCAAGTCGAGCTTCTGTTGATGTATTTAAACCTATTGTAAAGTTATTGTGAAACAGCGCCTCACAGTGGTGAAGAAAAAAGTGGATTTTGAAAACAGAGCCTTTCAAAACCGATGGGATTCTGAGTAGATGTTTACTGACACTTCCGGTAAACACGTGTGTCTTATTAGTGGAGCGAATGTGGCTGTAATTAAGGAATTGAATCTTAGACGGAACTACGAGACAAAACATCAGGAGAAGCTGAAAAACCTGAATGCAGAGCAGAAGATACAGAAATTAGAAGAGTTAAAGAAGAATCTGACATTTCAGCAGACGTTTTTCACCAGAGCAAAATCACAATGTGAAGCTGGTGTGAAAGCAGAGGTGAAATCAGAGTCACATCAGCCATTTATTTAAAACTGAGGATTCAATGATAAACAAAGACGATGAAAGTAATAGGAATCACGTAGAATCAGATACGAGTGGTAACATTGAAGAGTCTGCCCCAGAGAGTGGGAGCGATTTTTCAGGTTCTGGAAGTTTAGTCTCGCAGAATAGATCTACTAAAAGCGCTTACATTTATACTTTCTGAGAAAATCTGAAAGTTATTAAAGATAAATAAAGGAATGAAAGGATTGAGTATGGAACAGTATTTTCCAGATCGAGAGATGTTTGCCAGAGCGCTGATGAAAGAAAAAGGTGTAGATAGCCTAGCTAAGCAGAAAGTTCATAGATATTTTTGAAAAGTAAAAAAAAAATATAAGAAAATTGTGAAAAACTGAGACTGAATATAATGGGTAATGAATTTGAAAGAGTTAATGTTTTTTCACGTTACTTTTGGAGTATTTGTGCTTGGTCTGTCCATGCTTTTTTTTTTTAGCCATTCCTTTATGAGTACAATAAATGTGGGCACACTAAATATAAATGGTGCATGAGAATGTAGGAAGAGAATGATGGTTTTTGAATTGATCAAACAAAAGAGATATGATGTAATGCTTGTACAAGAAACACACAGTAATATTCAAAACAAGAATGATTGGAAAATAGAATGAGAGGGTGAAGCTATTTAAAGTGATAAGAACTCATTGAGTGGCAGGATAGCTGTGCTCTTTTAGAAACATTTCAAACCTTTATCTTGTGAGGTTGAATATATAAGCCGAGGGGCGACTAAGAAAAGTTTGAGTGAAATTTGAGAATTTTACTTTTGTTTTTCTAAATGTTTATGCTCCAGTTTGTGGTCCTGAGAGGGTCTGTTTTTGTTCTGTTGGTTCGCTCTCGATTTCAGAGTGTGGAACAAATGAAAGGCCCGACAAAGTTCTTCTTTAATTTAAAAAAAAAAGAATGGGCAAAGTAAATATATTTTCTTCTTATACTCATCAACTGGAGAAGACTTAAAAGAGCCCAGTGAAATTAGGAAAAGAGCAGTGTTGTTTTATTCAGAGTTGTATAAGAGCGAGAGCCCAGTGGTGGATGAGCCAGCCAATTCCTTTTGCACAAAGCTGCTGAAGGTGTCAGATAAGACCAATTCTGAACTTCAAAGACCCATTTCATTGGAAGAACTGCAGGTTGCACTGCAGAGCAGGGAATGTGACAGGGAACCTGGAATCGATGGTCTCCCTGTTGACTTTTATAAGTCTCTTTGGTCAGTAATAAGAGAAGACCTGCTTGCGGTACTCAATGAAAGTCTGGTTGATGGACTATTACCAGTGAGCTGCAGTTATAACTCTTCTACTAAAAAGGGAGACCTAAAAAATACAAGAAATTGGCGACCAGTTTCACTGCTCTGCTCTGTTCTGATCTAAAAAAAAAATTCTAAGATGTTGACCATAAGGTTGAAGAAGGTGCTTTGTCAGGTCATTAATCTTGACCAGACGTACTGTGTGCCTAATAGATTCATTTCTGACAACATACATTTAATTCGAGACATCTTAAACATCTCTAGATAATTAAAATTTTTTCAATAAAGAAATTCTTTCAGTCTTATTTCAATAAAAGAAATTTATATATATATATATATATATATATATATATATATATATATATATATATATATATATATATATATATATATATAATATATTACAAAAAAAAGCATTTGACTGGGTTGACTGGGTCTCTGGCGTAAACTGGAGGAGTTTGGGTTTAGCCCAGGTTTTATTGCTATGATTAAGATTTTGTATTAGAACATTAAGGGTATGCTAAAAATAAATGCCAGTTTATGTGCACCTTTTAAGGATAAAAGAGGGATTAGACAAGGATGTGCTCTACCTGGAGTGTTATATTCTTTGGCAATTGAACATCAGCTGCAAAAAAAACTGGAAGGTGTTTTGAAAAAGGTAAAAGTAAAGCTGGAAAAATGGAAGACCAAATACCAAAGATGTCATATAGAGGAAGAGTTCTTGTGGTAAACATTTTGGTGGCATCAATAATATGGCGCCGCTTGACCATTGTTAATCCTCCCAGTGAACTTATGGAAAAACTACAAACAATTATAGTGGATTTTTTTGGGACCAAATTTCACTGGATCGCACAAAGTATACACTTTCTTCCCAGGGAGAGAGGAGTCAAGGTCTTCTTTATCTGGCAAGCAGAAGAGCAGCCTTTTGGCTCATGTTCATACAGAGATTTTTTACAGGACCTGTGGATCTTGTCTAGAGAAAAGTGGCTGATATCATACTGAGACATGTGAATGGACTGAATCTGACTTCACAGCTGTGGGTAATGGATTCTAGCAAGCTAAGGACTAACACACTGACTTAATTCTATAAGGGACTCCTTAACATCTGGCAGTTTTTTAAGAATCGGAGGCAAGACACCACACCTTTGTATTGGCTGCTGTGGGAACCCCTTTTTTATGGAGCGAGGTTGGACGTGGCTAGTGAAGCCACACCGGAGCTGCCTCGAATCTAACAACTGGCTAAGACATTAAAGCTACAAAATATAATGGACATTAGTGGCCCTAAACTAAACAATGTGCAAGCTCTAGCATCACGTTTGGGAATTCAGTCTGAAAGGCAGTTTGGATAAGTGCTGGACTTATTAAAACAAAGCCTGACACCAGAGGAAAGAAGGTTACTGAAAGGAAATTAAAATGGACAAGTGGTTCCCGGTTATTTCATATCCCTTTCCAAAACATCTAATCACCCCTGACTTAAAAGGTCTAATTGGGTCCTTTCTGGATCTGGAAAGGCTAGAGGACTTGAGTTTTCAAGACTCTTAAAGTAAGGTGTTATACACATGTTGTGTAAAGGTGTTAAAGGATACGGTGTGGAGAGAGAAATTGGGTTTGGAAGATGATGTAAAACCAGTATGGAGAGTTTTATACAAACCACTTTTAGATAAATGCACAGGTGATCTCCAGTGGAGAGTATTATGTGTTAATGCTTTTGTAAATGCTGTAATAATCCTGATATATCCGATAAATGTCCTTTTTGTAAAGAAAAGGAAACAATTTTTCACTGCTTTTTAGAATGTTTGGGATTGAAAGAGTTATTTGGAGCCTTTTCAAATTTTGGTGAGAAATTCTCTCTTTGAAGCTTTATTGTGTGTCCATAATATAGAGCATCCCAAAGGAGAAAAACTTTAAACTTTGATTGAACAAGCCACTCCCGGCTCCTCGGCCCTGCACGCTGGTGGTGCCCAGACACACTAGGCAGGGACTGGTCAGTATGGTGTGATGGTATGCTCGTTCCCAAAGCATTTTAATGCAGCTCGAGTTTCTGAGAGGGAACGTCTCTAGGTTACGTATGTAACCCTAGTTCTCTGAGGGAATGAGACGCTGCATCAAAACACTTTGGGAACGCCCCGCATTGTCCACGCTTTGAATCACGCGTAAAATCCGGCCAATAGACAAGTCGTGACGTCATCGGCGGGGGATGTCGCGTAAACCAGGAACCTACAAAACGTCTGAGCGATGATGGCATTAGCTTCTGAGGAAATTGCTTTCAGGGATGCAGGGAGTTTGGCTCGAGATGCAGGGAACTAAGGTTACATACCTAACCTAGAGATGTTCCCTTTCAGATACTCAAGCTGCATCAAAACACTTTGGGAACGAGCATACCATCACACCATACTGACCAGTCCCTGCCTAGTGTGTCTGGGCACCACTAGCGTGCAGGGCCGAGGAGTCGGGAGTGGCTCTGATGTTGAGGTCGTAAAACCTGAGAGCCTGCTTGTGTCCCACAACCTGTTGAATGGGGAAAGAGGGGACCCAAATTGAATCGAGTAGCCCACCTCTTTGTTTAATTTGATTTACAAATCAGCTTTGAAGGCAGATGTAATTGTGATTTTGCATGAATGTCATTAAATACACTGTTTTTATTGCTTCAACTGTATCAGCCTTTCCTGTTTGCACAGACTTGGTTATACACCATAAAGTTTAAAATCCTGAATTGCACTGACCTGGATGCTTCAGCAATAATGTAATATATTCTCGATAATTAATATGCTTAGTATTTATTTGCCGTTGTTTTTCTGTTACTTAAACAGCAAATACACAATGTTGTGATTGCAGTTTCAGAAACTCCATGCCATTGGATACAAGCCAGTTCTGCTTCTTGGCAAGAAGACCAAAAAGAATAAATTCAAGTGTGAAATATTAACCCCTCGCTACACACTCTCCACCTATGCACAGGACTACCTTCAGAAGATAGGTTCACTTTATAAATATCTTTGTGAAAATGCAGCACTACATTGTTTAAGTCACAGTTCACAACTTGTGTTGAGTATGGCAAAGATTTGTATCAATGTTTAAATCGTCTGTAGGTTACGTATGTGACCCAAGTTTTCCAAGGGAACAAGATGCTGCATCGCAACACTTTGGGAATGCCTCGCATTGTCCACGCTCTGAACCACGTGTGAAATCTGGCCAATGGGCAAGTCGTGACATCATCGGTGGGCGACATCGCGACAACCAGGAGCAACAAAATGGCTGTGTGGTGGTAGCAACATTAGCTTCTGCAAAAGAGAGAAGGTAAGCCCCGCAGGGATGCAGGTAGAGACGTTCCCCATTTGGAAACTCAAGCTGCTTCGTAATGCTTTGGGAACGAGTGTCCAATCACACCACACTGAGCAGACCCTGCTTAGTGAGAATCTCACAACCAGCACGTAGGACAGAGGAGCCCGGAGTGGCTCTGAGGTCGAGGTCATAAAACCTGACGAAGGTCAGCGGGGTGGACCAGCCCACAGCGTCACAGACGTCCTGTAGTAAGACTTCAGTGGACCATCAAGGTCTCGTGGTGAGCCCTTCGGCTCGAAGACTGACTGCAGTAAGGATAGCTTCAATCCAGGCAGGAGACAACCATGCCCGAACCTGGTCAAGTCCTACACCACACCCAGGAAGGTGGTTCTCTGCCATGGAAAAAGCACACTCTTTCCGGCATTCAGTCTTAATCCCAGCTCCTTCATCCAGGCGAGAATGACATCTTGATGCCGGACCACCTGAAGATCTGATTGAGCCAATATTAACCAGTCGTCGATATAATTCAGAATGCAGATGCCCCAAAGCTGCAGTGGGGTTAGCGCCGCATTCATGCATTTCGTGAAGGTGCAGGGTGAGAGTGCCAGGCCAAATGGGAGGACCCGGTATTAGTGAGCTTTTCTACCGAAAGCAATCGGGAACCTCTTGTGTGTGGGAAGGACGGCTATGTAGAAGTAATCATCCTTCAGATCTATCGTGACAAACCAGTCCTTGGACTTGATCTGAGATACGACCACTTTGAGAGTAAGCATCCTGAACCTGAGCCTCACGAGTGATTGAGCCGCTGGAGCAATGCCCTTCAGCCATTAAAGCCTCTGGAGAGGCAGCAGGTCTCTACAGGTAAATTTGTAAAGGCTTCAATTGTTTAAACCATGTGTTACCTTAAAATTGCTTGACTTCTAAGGTTTTTTTTTTTATTTATTTTCAGCATTGACATTGCAATGTGCACATGTGAAATAGTGACATTGCAGGATGCATGATGCCAAGTACAATAACTCAAACACATCGTGCTTTATCTTCTTTGCCGCATGATACTAAAGTAAAACTTACAAAGTTTTCAATTTCTATGGATAATCTACAAGAAAAGTCCATCTGATATTACATAGTTAGATGATATCTTTCTCCACTATCATAAATAAAAAAAAATTACTAATCAGATGCTGAAATTGCTATTACTTATTGGACAGAAGGTAACATGAACCAGTATCCTAGATTCAGAGGGAGCAGCAGTGAGAGACTAAATAAACAGACAGAAAACAAATCAAATCAAATCAAATCAAATCAAATTTTATTCATCACATACACATACATACAGGGTACGACATGCAGTGAAATGCTTTATACGATGGTCTGGCAAGAGGGGAATAGGGTGGGGGAAAGAAAAAAAAACAGATAAATAAAGTATAAAAACTATATAAAATAGAATATAAGGTATAAGGATATATAAAAATAGGTATGTAAACAAGAGAGAAAAAATGTATATACAGAGAAAATCCTTATGGCAGTAGACGGTGAAACAGTAAACAGTGTGTACCAAAGTGTAAACAATAGACAATTTTAGTGATGGGTTGTCCATAAAGTGTCCGTGTGCAGTATGGTGCGGTGTAAGGGTCCGTAAGTGTCCGTGTGCGGTATAGAGTGTCCATAAAGTGTCCGTGTGCAGAATGGTGTGGTATAAAATAAATAATATAAAGTGCACTTTGCTGTGCAAGTCCAGAGTTTAAAGTGACGTGGTGCGAGAGGTGAGGTATGTACAGAGAAGAGGTGTTATGATGGAGAGAGTGGACCAGCTTTTAGATCCCGGGTGTTTCCTGGTTTAAACACCGAATGGCCTGCGGGAAGAAGCTCCTCCTCATTCTCTCTGTGTTCGCTTTCAAGGAGCGGAAGCGTTTCTCTGGACGCAACAAAGAGAAGAGTCCATTGTTGGGATGGCTGAGGTCCTTCACAATCTTTCTGGCTCTGGTCCTGCACCGCGAGCTGTAGATGTCCTGCAGGTCAGGGAGCTCGGTGTGGATGGTACGTTCAGCTGAACGCACCACCCTCTGGAGGGCTCGTCTGTCCTGCATGGTGCTGTTCCCGAACCAGGAAGTGATGCTACCCGTCAGAACGCTCTCAATGGTGCAGGTGTAGAAGGTCTTTAGCACCTGAGAGGGTAGTTTAAAGTCCCTTAAGCGTCTCAGATGGTACAGACGCTGCTGGGCCTTCTTCACCAGGGTGTTAGTGTGACAGGACCAAGACAGGTCCTGTGTGATGTGAACACCCAGGTACCGGAAACTGTCCACTCTTTCCACTGGAGTCCCGCAGATGTTTAGCGGTTGGTATGACCGCTCCCGCTTGGTGCTGAAGTCCACGATCAGCTCCTTAGTTTTGCTGACGTTCAGGAGAAGGTTGTTCTCCTGGCACCATCTCTCCAGGTTTTTAACCTCCTGTAGGTAGGCCGTCTCGTCGTTGTTGTTGATTAGGCCCACCACAACAGTGTTGTCAGCAAACTTGATGATGGTGGTGGAGTTGGATGTGGCCACACAGTCATATGTGTACAGTGAGTACAGCAGGGGGCTCAGAACACAACCCTGGGGAGCTCCAGTGCTGAGGGTGAGGGTGGATGAGGTGTGTTTTCCCACCCGTACGGCTTGTGGTCTGTCTGTCAGGAAGTTAGAGATCCATTGACACAGCGGCTGGCTGAGGCCCAGGACCTCCAACTTAGAGGTGAGTGTGGAGAGAATTATGGTGTTAAATGCTGAACTGTAGTCTACGAACAACATTTACACAAAGGTGTAAATTAATTCTAATAAAGGTTTTATATTGTAAAGAAGGAGAAATTTATAAAAAAAATTATCAGAAGCACAAACCCTATTCTCTAAAGAATGCAAATAGGCTCAACAAAACTACTTTCTATATTTCTTTTTTAAATTTGTTAAGATTTATTCTTTCTTTTTTTAATCTATCTTAAGTCAATCTAATTTAGGATATTTTTGCTTTCAATTGAGCTTAAGCTGAACTTTGAACCTATTCAATTTCAATTGTTTTAACTAAGTTTGGAACTTGAGAAATCCTTCCTAGTAACCTTCCCAATAACTTTAAACTTGGAAAAAAACATTAAAAATGGGCAAAACAATTCTTATAACCAGTAAAGTATTGGACTCAATTTACCATTGTATGCCAAAAAAATAGAAAACACATGAAAAACACCTAACCTTGAACTGTAATGAGCAATCAAGTGGAGTAAACAATAATGCCACACAATTCAACAATCAATAAATAAAACAATTGTGATGCATAAATTCGATAGATTTCTTTTCTTTCGAGTACCAGTCTTTCGATTCAAAACGAACAGTTCGTCCTTACCGGAGTGAAGTTAGAGGAACGGTTCAGGCCTACCATTATGCTGACCAGAAAGAATAGTCCACAAACGATTGAAGAAAAAACAACTGAAGAGTTCGATGTCGGGTCACTCTGTCGTCCTGCGCAATCTTTTTCCTTTTCAACAAAGCAGTGAATCCACTGAAGTCCTCAGATATCCTCGTTTCAATCAAGGTCTGTTGGGTCGCTCGCCATCTTGTTCCATGTGGTAAAAACTCTCAAAACCGACTCAGCATAACCAATTAAATGGGAAAAATTTGACTTCAAACTAAACCAATATTTCACAAAAATTTCCTTCTAGTTTTTTAATTCTCAAACGCCTGGCTTTCTTTTGGTTATTTTTTTTTTTTTTTAGAAATCTCCAACAATTCTTAGTATTCCTTTCTCTCCTTTTTTTTTTTTTCCCTCTGTGTCTGAGTCATTCCTCGGCAATGAGTCCTCTCACCTGATTGCCAATATCTGACACTTCCTTAAAGGAGACACAATACTCAATAACAATCAAATACATTTCTTATATTCTGAACATGAAATAAAAATACATATTTATTCAATTATAAATGTTTTTTTTCACAAATTCAATCATTAATTTCCTCCCTCCTGTTTATTTAGTATCCTTTACTGATCTACTATTTATTTATTTATAATCACTCTGGGTTACACATGCATATCATAGCAACCATGGTGTCATTTCAGGCTCTTCAGCTACCTAACATTAGTTCACTGCTGGTTCAAAAGGGTTAATTTCAGGATTAACAATATTAGGCCAATTTTTGATCATTTATTTCTGGCTATACCACACCACCATTTTCCCACCCCTTCTGTTCCCTGAACAGGTCAGTAACTAGAGTCTAGAGTCACAGTTCCAACATGGTGGCTGTGACTCTAGACCCTAGTTATTGACTTGTGTAGGAGCCTGTGGCAGGGACTAAAAACAATCACGGACTACAGAACACCATCTTCTAGAATGGTGAATGCGGACACTTCTCTGGCAGACGAGCTAAACATCTTTTACGCTCGTTCCGAGGCTGCAGCTAACCACGCTAGTGGCGCTAGCGGGACAAACAGCATGCACGCTGAGAGAGCCGGAGAGGTAAACACGTTCACCATCTTAAAGCATGATGTGAGGAGGGCATTCAAGAGAGTTAATACCAGGAAGGCAGCAGGACCAGATGGCATCACAGGTCGGGTTCTGAAAGCCTGCTAGCACCAGTGTTCACTGAAATATTCAACCCTTCACTGGAACAGTCTGTTGTCCCCTCATGTTTCAAACAGTCCACCATTGTTCCTGTCGCGAAGAAACCCCAGCCCGCCTGTCTTAACGACTATCGCCTTGTAGCCTTGACCTCAGTAGTGCTGAAGTGCTTTGAGAGACTGGTCAGAGACTTAATCACTGCATCAATACCAGACACACTGGACCTATTACAGTTTGCATACCGTCAGAATCGTTCCACTGAGGACGCCAGTGCTCATCTCCTCCACATCACGATAAGCCACCTGGATCACAGAAATGGGAATTTTACAAGATTCTGTTTGTGGACTACAGTTCAGCATTTAACACCATAATTCCCTTCACACTCACCTCCACAACTCAGCTAGCCGCTGTGTCAATGGATCTCTAACTTCCTGACAGACAGACCACAAGCCATTCGGGTGGGAAAAGACACCTCACCCACCCTCACCCTCAGCACTGGAGCTCCCCAGGGTTGTGTTCTGAGCCCCCTGCTGTACTCACTGTACACATACGTCTGTATGGCCTCTTCCAACTCCACCACCATTAAGTTTGCTGACGACACTGTTGTGGTGGGCCTGATCTCCAACAACGACGAGACAGCCTACCTACAGGAGGTTAAAAACCTAGAGAGATGGTGCCAGGAGAACAACCTTCTCCTGAACGTCAGCAAGACTAAGGAGTTGATAGTGGACTTCAGCACGAAGCAGGAGCGGCCATACCAACCACTAAACATCAACGGGACCCCAGTGAAGAGAGTGGACAGTTTCCAGTACCTAGGTGTTCACATCAAACAGGACCTGTCTTGGTCCTGTCTTGGTCCGTCTTGGACCTGTCTTGGTCCACAGGACCTGTCTTGGTACTGTCACACCAACACCCTGGTGAAGAAAGCCCGGCAGCTTCAGTACCATCTAAGACGCTTAAAGGACTTTAAACTTCCCTCTCAGGTGCTAAAGACTTTTTACACTTACACCATTGAGAGCGTTCTGACGGGTAGCATCACTTTCTGGTTTGGGAACAGCACTTCCAGAGAGCTCCCTAACCTGCAGGACATCTACAGCACGCAAACCTTTGTTTGTGTGCGTGTGTATAGAGACGAATCAGCAACACTGACTGAGGCGCGGGCGCACTCGTATCTCAAAAAACTCGTATGTTAGGTCACTCGTAGCTAGGTACTCGTAGGTACTACTGTAGTTTTTTATACTTTATTTATCTGCCCTCCTTTTTTTGCTTGTATTATTTTTCTCCCCTTCCTATTTCCTCATGCCGGACCTTCGTGAAAAGCATTTCACTGCATGTTGTACCCTGAATGTATGTGTATGTGACAAATAAAATTTGATTTGATTTGAAAGAATCAGCACTTAATTTGGGATTATCACAAACAGTATGGGCATAAGCAAGAAAACACAACACTTGGGGTAAATTAATCAACCTTAATTCAATCACAGTAATAATACATGTACTTTACACCTATTAAGACCAAGATGGTGGCGCGTGCACAACGCGAGGCCCAGCGTCTCTCCAGATTTTGTGATTTAGTAACAATTTCTCCATCAACAGCAAGTTTATTCACTCAGAACAGGCTTGCACACATCTCATACAGCCGACAAGCATTATTAGACATCGGCCACAATTACAGCAAGTTTATTGACTCAGAACATGCTTGCACACATCTAATACAGCTGACAAGCATTATTAAACATCGGCCACAATTACAAATACAGGCTTTCAACGGACTTTGAACTCCCTCAGGAAATTGGCCGAACACCGCGGACCGCTAAACCAGCTTGGCCAACAGTGAGACCACAGCGCCGGCTTTGAGGTTTTCTGTTGCATGTATATATATATATATATATATATATATATATATATATATATATATATATATATATATATATATATATATATATATACAGAGCCACCAACAGGTAAAATAATATTAATTCAGTTGTAATTGGCATATATATATATATATATATATATATATATATATATATATATATATATATATATATATATGCAACAGAAAACATATATATATATATATATATATATATATATATATATATATATATATATATATATATATATATATACAGTGCCCTCCACAATTATTGGCACCCCTGTTTAAGATGTGGTCGTGGACTTCTAAAAAATTCTCCTTTTTTTTAAAACAACATAGAACCCAAATGCAAAAAAAGAGAAAAATCCAACCTTTTATTTAAGTACATTACTTTGGTGGTAAAAAAAATCACACATTTAGAAAAAAAAAAAAAAACTTGAAATCATGTGTGCCACAATTATTAGCACCCCTGATGTTAATACTTTGTACAACCTCCTTTTGCCAACAAGACAGCACTTAATCTCCTCCTATAACATTTCACAAGATTGGAGAACACAGAGAGAGGGATTTTTGACCATTCTTCTTTGCACAATCTTTCTAGATCATCCAGTGTCCTGGGTCCTCTCTTATGCACTCTTCTCTTTAGCTCGCCCCACAGGTTTTCGATTGGGTTGAGGTCTGGGGACTGAGATGGCCATGGGAGGACCTTGAGTTTGTGACTGCTGAACCACTTTTGTGTAGATTTTGCCACATGTTTTGGATCATTATCCTGCTGAAAGACCCAATGACGACCCATCTTCAGCTTTCTGGCAGAGGCCATCAGGTTTTTATTTAAAATATCCTGGTACTTCAAAGCGTTCATAATGCCATGCACCCTAACAAGGTTCCCAGGGCCTTTGGAAGAGAAACAGGCCCACAGCATCACAGATCCTCCACCATACTTCACGGTGGGCATGAGGTGCTTTTCGGCATACTCATCTTTTGTTTTACGCCAGACCCACTTAGAGTGTTTGTTGCCAAAAAGCTCAATCTTAGTCTCATCTGACCAAAGCACACGATCCCAGTTGAAGTCCCAGTACCGCTTAGCAAACTCCAGACGTTTACTTTTTTGAGTGTTAGTGAGAAAAGGCTTTTTCCTTGCATGCCTCCCAAACAGCTTGTTGGCATGTAGAGAGCGTCTGATGGTTCTTTTGGAGACTCAGTGACCCCAAGATGCCACTCTTTGATGCAATTCTGTGACGGTGAGCTTGGGAAATTTTTTTACTTCTCTTACCATCCTCCTCACTGTGCGTTGTGGCAAGATAAACCTGGGACCTCTTCCAGCCTTGTTTGTCACTGTTCCAGTTGTTTTAAACTTCTTAATGATTCCTCTGACTGTAGATACCGGCAAGTTAAGGCGAGTGGCTATTTTCTTGTAGCCATTGCCTGACTTATGAAGGTCGACACACATCTGCCTTACTTGAATGGTGTGTTCTCTTGTCTTTGCCATGTTGACAAATGGGTAAGAGAATTAGGCCTCTGTGTCACGTCATATTTATACCCCAGGGAAACAGGAAATCATGAATTACTAATTAAAAGTCCCTAGATACCCTGACCAACCTTAGCACCTACAGAAAAATATATAAAAAAAAAAAAAATTAAATTTTTCAGAGGAATTGTTAGGGGTGCCAATAATTGTGGGACACATGATTTCAAGTTTTTTTTTTTTTCTAAATGTATGATTTTTTTTTACCACCAAAGTTATGTACTTAAATGAAAGGTTGGATTTTTCTCTTTTTTGCATTTGGGTTCTATGTTGTTTTAAAAAAAAGGAGAATTTTTAGAAGTCCACGACCACATCTTAAACAGGGGTGCCAATAATTGTGGAGGGCACTGTATATATATGGCAATTACAACTGAATTCATATGATTTTACCTGTTGGTGGCCCTGTGGGTGGTTCTGCAAAAACAGAAAGTTTTACTTGTATATAATCATAAAAGATGTACATTTGGAAATGCAATTTAGCAAAGAGCTTCATAAAATGAAGTTTTTCTTTCTAGAATTCAAGCTAAAAATTTGATACATTTATATACATTTTCCCCAAAAGTTTCTCCTACACATTGCCAATTAAAACTACTGTAAAGGAAAATGGTTTTACCTGTTGGTGGCTCTGTGGGTGGTTCTGAAATAAAGAACATTTTACACATTTTTAAACATAGAACTTGCAGAGTTTGAAAAAGCAGCTAAGCAGGTATCTCCAGTAAATGAAAGTTATATTTATATGATTTAAAATAGCAACTGGAATATTTTAATTGCATGGTTCCAAAAAATATCTCATACACATTGGTAATTACAACTGAATTAATCTGATTTTACCTGTTGGTGGCTCTGTGGGTGGTTCTGCAAAAAAATAAAATTGTAATCGTATATAATCATAAAAGATGTACATTTGGAAATGCAATTTAGCAAGGAGCTTTATAAAATGAGGTTTTTCTTTCTAGAGTTCAAGCTAAAAATGTGAAAAATTCATATACATTTTTCCCTCAAAAATTCTCCTACACATTGCTATATAAAACTACTGTAAAGGAAAATGGTTTTACCTGTTGGTGGCTCTGCTGGTGGTTCTGCGATAAAAGAACATGTTAATTGTGGTTACACATAGAAGATGTAGAACTTGGGAAAGCAACTTTGCAATGAGCTTCAGTAAATGCAGTATTTATCCAGAAGACTTTATATTTCAACTAGAATATTTCATATACATGGTTCCCAAAAAATCTCCTGCAAATTACACATTAACAGTGAATTAAAATGGTTTTACCAGTTGGTGGCTCTGTGGGTGCTTCTGCAAAAAAGAACATTTACTCGTATTTAATCATAAAAAATGTACAATTTGTAAAAGCAATTTGGCGAGAAGCTTCAGTAAATTGAGTTTTTGTTCATAAAATTCTAGCTAAAATCTAGAAATAGTCATATACATTTTCCCCAAAAAATATCTTCTACACATTGGCAATTAAAACTACTGTAAACCAAAATGGTTTTACCTGTTGGCGGCTCTGTGGGTGGTTCTGCAATAAAGAACATTTTACACATATTTAAACTCAGAACTTGTAGACTTTAGAAAAGCAGCTAAGCAGGGAGATTCGCTATAGCAGATTTTGTATATAGGATTCAACATAAGAAATGGAATAGCTCATACATATATATATATATATATATATATGAGTCCTACAAATAAATATATATCTCATACACATTGCCAAATAAAAGTGAATTAAATATACTATTAAATATACTGTATGCAGTAAATGCAGATTTTGTCCATAGGATTCAAGATAAAAACTTAAGTAACTAAAATACATGGTTTAAAAAAAAAACCTCCTTCACAATGTAAATTAAAACTAAATTAAAATGGTTTTACCTGTTGCTGGCTCTGTGGGTGGTTCTGCAATGAAAAACATTTTACACATATTTAAACATAGGACTTGTAGAGTTTGAAAAAGCAGCTAAGCAATTAGCTTCAGTAAATGAAGATTATGTTCATATGATTAAAAACTGGAATATTTCGATTGCAAGGTTACCAAAAAATTCTAGTACACATTGGCAATTACAACTGAATTAATATGATTTTAATTAAACTGTTGGTGGCTCTGTGGGTGGTTCTGCAAAAAGAGAAAGTTTTACTCGTATATAATCATAAAAGATACACATTTAGAAATGTAATTTAGCAAGGATTTTCAGAAAATGAAGTTTTTCTTTCTAAAATTGATGCTAAAGTCTAGAACAGTTCAAATAAATTTTTCCCAAAAATTTCTCCTACACATTGACAATTAAAACTATAACCCAGGCATTGGGAAGGCACAAGCCAGTGCATTCTTAGTGCCGGTCCCAAGCCCGGATAAATGGGGAGGGTTGCGTTAGGAAGGGCATCCAGCGTAAAACGTGCCAAATCAAATATGCGGATCACAAATAAGAATTTTATACCGGATCGGTCGAGGCCCGGGTTAACAACGACCGCCACAGGTATCGTTAGCCGACAGGGTAACAGTGGAAATTGGGCTACTGTTGGCCGAAGGAGGAAAAGGAGAGGAGGGAGACGTCTACAGAGACGGCAGGAAATGGAGAAGTGTAAAAGAGTAGAGGTTCGGGTTGGTACTTTAAATGTTGGTACTATGACTGGTAAAGGGAGAGAGATAGCTGATATGATGAGAAAGGTAGATATGTTGTGTGTTCAGGAGACCAAGTGGAAAGGGAGTAAGGCCAGAAATATTGTAGGTGGGTTTAAACTGTTCTATCATGGTGTGGATGGAAAGAGAAATGGTGTAGGGGTGATTCTAAAGGAAGAATACAGTAAAAGTGTAGTGGAGGTGAAAAGAGTTTCTGATAGGGTGATGAACGTGAAGCTGGAAGTTGAAGGGATGATGATAAATGTCATCAGTGCCTATGCTCCACAAGTCGGCTGTGAGATAGAGGAGAAGGAAATATTCTGGAGTGAGTTAGATGAATTGGTAGAAGGTGTACCTAGAAAAGAACGATTGGTGATTGGGGAAGGCTTTAATGGGCATGTAGGTGAAGGGAACAGAGGTGATGAGGAGGTAATGGGTAGGTACGGCCTTAAGGAGAGAAATGTGGAAGGGCAGATGGTGGTGGATTTTGCTAAAAGGAAGGAAATGGCAGTGGTAAATATGTATTTTTAAAAGAAGAAGGATGATCATAGGGTAACCTATAAGAGTGGAGGAAGATGCACACAGGTGGAATATGTTTTATGTAGAAGATGCAACCTGAAGGAGATTGGAGACTGTAAGGTGTTCACGGGGGACAGTGTAGCTAGACAGCATCGGATGGTGGTCTGTAGGATGGTTTTGGAGGCGAAGAAGAAGAGGAGGAGAGTGAGGACTGAAAGAAGAATAAGATGGTGGAAACTGAAGGAGGAAGACTGTAGTGTGAGGTTCAAGGAAAAGGTCAGACAGTAGCTCGGTGGTGGTGAAGAGGTGTTGGATGATTGGGTAACTACTGCAGGAGTGATGAGTGTGGCAGCTAGAAAAGTACTTGGTGTGACATCTGGAAATAGAAAGGAAGACAAGGAGACGTGGTGGTGGAATGAGGAAGTGTAGGAGAGCATAAGGAGAAAGAGGTTGGCAAAACAGAAGTGGGATCGACAGGGTGATGAGAAAAGTAGGCAGGAGTACAAGGAGATCCGGCAGCAGGTAAATAGGGATGTGGCGAGAGCCAAGGAAAAGGCATATGAGGAGCTGTATGAGAAGTTGTACACTAAGGGAGGAGAAGAGGATTTGTCTTGGCTAGATAGCCAGACAGAGGGACCGAGCTGGGAAGGATGTACTGCAAGTTAGAGCAATAAAGGATGGAGATGGAAATGTGTTGACTAGTGAGGAAAGTGTGTTGAGAAGGTGGAGGGAGTATTTTGAGCAGCTAATGAATAAGGAAAATCAGAAAGAGAGAAGGTTGGATGATGTGGAATTAGTGAAGCAAGATGTGGATAGGATTAGTAAGGAGGACGTGAGAGCAGGGATTAAGAAGATGAAGAGTGGAAAGTCGGTTAGACCAAATGACATAGAAGCATGGAGATGTTTAGGAGAGATGGCAGTGAAGTTTTTAACCAGATTGTTTAACAAGATTCTGGAAGGTGAGACGATGCCTGAGGAATGGAGGAGGAGTGTGCTGGTACCGATCTATAAACATAAGGGAGATGTGCAGGCCTGCAGTAACTACAAGGGTATTAAGTTGATCAGTCACACCATGAAGTTATTGGAAAGAGTAGTGGAAGCCAAGCTGAGAAAAGAGGTGACCATCTGTGAGCAACAGTATGGTTTCATGCCGAGGATTAGCACCACAGATGCCTTATTTGCTTTGAGAATGTTGATGGAGAAGTATAAGATAAGATAAGATAAGATAAGATAAACCTTTATTCGTCCCACAGTGGGGAAATTTCTTTGTTACAGCAGCATGAAAAAAATAAAATAAAATAAATGCAAATATTTAAAAGAATAGACGAATAAGACGAATACTATAATATTACAAGTATATACACAACACAATATATAAATACAGATGAGGGAAAGTACGTATTGCAGGTTGTGTTGCACACAGGTGGTATTGCACGTATTGCAGGTAATATTGCACACAGTAGTATTATTAAATAGTAAACAGTAATAACAGTAACTATTACACCATTGAACAGTAATAGCAGTGTGTATTTTGGTTAATAGTTCACTGGGAGAAGCGTTTATTGTACAGTCTAATAGCAGCAGAGAGAAAAGACCCTCTGTATTGCTCCTTCAGACACTTAGAATGTAACAGTATGTCACTGAAGGAGCTGTTTAATGAGGTAACAGTTTCATACAGGGGGTGGGAGGCGTTCTGCAGTAATGATTATAGTTTTGCTACCATCCTCCTTTCTCCCACCTCCTGTACAGTGTCCAGGGGAATCCCCAGAACTGAGCTGGCCTTCCTGATCAGCTTGACTAGTCTCTTCCTGTCTGCAGTAAAGATGCTGCTACCCCAGCAGACCACTCTATAGAATATGGCTGATGCCACAACAGAGTCAAAAAAAGGTCTTCAGTAGCTCTCCCTGCACTCCAAAAGACCTTAGTTTCCTCAGCAGAAAGAGTCTGCTCTGCCCTTTCTTGTAGATTGCCTCAGTGTTGTCTGTCAAGTCCAGTTTGTTGTTTAGGTGAACACCCAGGTATTTGTCCTTTCCCTGAATGTTTACCAAGGAAGTGATGAAGTGTGTTTGTGCCTATGGAAATCCACCACCAGTTCTTTAGTTTTCCCCGCGTTTATCTGGAGGCAGCTCCGTTGGCACCAGTCCACAAAGTTCTGTATAAGTCTTCTGTACTCTCTGTCATCATCATTCGTGATCAGTCCGACGATGGCAGAGTCATCAGAGAACTTCTGTAGGTGACCGGTTGCTGAGCTAAACATGAAGTCTGCAGTGTAGATGGTGAAGAGAAACGGGGCAAGAACCGTTCCCTGCGGGGCTCCAGTGTTGAAGACAATCATGTCAGACTCACAGTCACGAGTCCTCACATACTGTGGTCGGTCTGTGAGGTAGTCCAGTATCCAGGCTGACAGATGATGGTTCACTCCCATGTACACCATCTTATCTCTCAGGAGCACAGGTTGGATGGTGTTAAAAGCACTAGAGAAGTCAAAAAACATGACTTTCACAGTGCTCCCAGCCTTTTCCAGGTGTGAAGTAGCCCGATTTATGAGGAAGATGACTGCGTCTTCCACTCCAATGCCAGGTTGGTAGGCAAACTGAAGTGGATCCACTGATGGGATCACCAGAGGTCGGAGATGAGTGAGCACCAACCTCTCCAATGTCTTCATCAGATGGGAGGACAGTGCTACTGGTCGGTAGTCCCCAAAGTCTTTTGGGCGCTACGTCTTTGGAACAGGCACCACGCAGGATGTTTTCCATAGCTGTGGCACCTTCCCCAGCTTCAGGCTCAGGTCAAACATGTACAGCAATATGCCGCACAGCTGGTCTGCACAGGTCTTTAGTAGCCTGGAACTGATGCCGTCTGGGCCCATAGCCTTCCTCGCGTTGATCTTCCTGAGCTCCATTCTCACCTGGGCTTCTGTAAGGGGCAGTGTGTATTGGATGGAGTGTTGGCTGGAGGGAATCGGCAGCTGGAGCTGCTTGCTGTGAAAGCAGAGAAGGGGGATTGCAGCAGGGGGGACTGGATGGGGGCAGGGGAGGGTAGCTGATCAAATCTGTTAAAGTATAGATTAAGATCATTCACCCACTGCTGGTCACCCTCAGCCTGAGAGCTGGACTCCTTATGACCAGTGATGGTTTTGAGCCCCTTCCACACACCGCTGACGTTGTTCTGCTGCAGCTGATCCTCCATCTTCCTCCTGTAGCATGCTTTTCCTTCCCTGATCTTCTTTCTAAGTTCTCTCTGGAAAGTTTTCAGCTCTTCTTTGTTTCCCGATTTAAAAACCCTCTTCTTTTCTTTAAGGAGAGTCTTTATATCAGGGTTAATCCACGGTTTGTTGCTGGGAAAACACCGTACAGTCCTGGTGGGTACAGTATTCTCCACACAGAAATTAATTTAGTCCGTAATACAGTCTGTTAAACTGTCAATATCCTCCCCATGTGGATTGCACAATTCCTCCCACATAGTTGTTTCAAAACAGTCTTTCAGAGCCTCATCGGTCTCATCAGACCATGTCGTCGCTGTGCGGGAGGTAGCTGGTTGCCAGCATACAAGTAGTTTGGACACAGATAGGAGATGAACCAGGTTGTGATCCGATCTTCTCAAGGGGGGGAGGGGAGTTTATGTATAGGCCTCCTTTAAATTTGCATAAAATAAATCCAGTGTTTTATTGTCTCTGGTGTGGCATGATTAAAATCGCCAGAGATAATGAGAAGGGCATTTGGACTGTGTTAACAGTCTGTTAACAACAGAATGCAGGACATCGCATGCCGATTCACCGTCAGCAGAGGGGGGAATATACGCAGCTATCGCGATAACATGCGAGAATTCCCTCGGCAGATAGTATGGCCTCATGCTAGCGGCTAACAGCTCAATGTCCTTACAGCAGATCTGCTTTTTAATAGTAATGTGTCCAGTTTTACACCATCTATTATTCACAAACACTGTCAGTCCTCCTCCCTTTCTCTTACCGCTCTGCATCCTTCTGTCCGCACGCAGCAACTCAAATCCATCCAGAGCCACGGTCGTGTCCGGTGTTAGCTTGGTTAGCCATGACTCCGTTAACAGCATGATGCTACACTCCCGGAATTCCCTCTGATGCCGGGTATGAGCCGCTAGCTCATCCATCTTGTCAGAGATCTTACATTTTCCATAACGATGGATGGGAGAGTTGATCTGTAGCGTCTCTTTTTATTCCGACACATAGCTCCAGCACGGTTCCCCCGTCTTCTCCTTCTTAGCTCGCGCGGAATATCCAGGTTTTCTTCTAGTAGCATTGCCGTGTTGCGAAATGCTAACAGCTGATCCCTGGTGTAAACAATAGGACCATGGCTGTGAACAGAGTTTCCAGAAGCGACTGTGAACAAAGTCCAAAAAACCAGAAAAAGTAGAGCAAACTCTAGAGAATGCATTTGCAGTATGACAGCAGTTAAGTGTGCAGTAGAAACGACAGACTGGTTCAGGGTGAAGGTTGGACTGAATCAAGGATCGGCCCTGAGTCCTTTCCTGTTTGCAGTGGTGATGGACAGGTTGACAGACGAGGTCAGACAGGAGTCTCCCTGGACTATGATGTTTGCAGATGATATTGTGATTTGTGGTGAGAGTAGTGAGCAGGTTGAGAAGAGCCTGAAGAGGTGGAGATATGCGCTGGAGAGAACGGGAATGAAGGTCAGTAGGAGTAAGACAGAGTACATGTGCGTAAATAAAAACGAAAGCAGTGGAGTGGTGCGGGAGAAGAGGTGGAGAAGGTGGATGAGTTCAGGTACCTGGGGTCAACAGTGCAAAGTAATGGAGAGTGTGTTAGAGAAGTGAAGAAAAGAGTGCAGGAGCCACCAGGTAGGAGGAAAAGAGGAAGGCTAAGGAGGAGGTTCATGGATGTGGTGAGGGAAGACATGCAGGTAGTTGGTGTGAAAGAGGCAGATGTAGAGGACAGGGTGGTATGGAGACGGATGATCCGCTGTGGCGACCCCTAATGGGAGCAGCTGAAAGAAGAAGAAGAAGATTGCCAATTAAAACTACTGTAAAGGAAAATAGTTTTACCAGCTGGTGGCTCTGTGGGTGGTTCTGCAAAAAAGAACATGTTAATTGTGGTTACACATAGAAGATGAAGAACTCGGGAAAGCAACTTCTTGCTTTCAGTCAATGCAGAATTTATCCAAATGATTTAGTATAACAGTTACAATATTTTAATTACATGGTTCATAAAAAATCTCCTACAAATTACCAATTAACAGTGTATTTAAATGGTTTTACCTGTTTCTTGGCTCTGTGGGGGGTTCTGTAATAAATAACAGTTTACACATATTTAAACATAGAACTTGTAACGTTTAGAAAAGCAGCTAAGCAAGGAGATTCGCTAAATGCAAATTTTGTCTCAAGATATACTTCAAAAGATTCAAGATACTAGAATACCTCATTATATATATATATATATATATATATATATATATATATATATATATATATATATATATATATAGTCCAAGAGTCCTACAAATAAATATATATCTCCTACACATTGCGAATTGAAAGTGAATTAAAATGGTTTTACCTGTTGGTGGCTCTGTGGGTAGTTCTGCAATCAAAAAAACTTTACTTTTAGTTAAACATAGAAAATGTAGAATTTGATGTAGAATATAGAATAAATTTGATGTAGATCAAATTCAATTTGATGTAGAATATCTCGCACCTGTTCTGTCAGGGTACGAATGAAACGGAGGCGGAAGCCGAAGTACGGTTCGCTCGGGTTTATTACAGCGAGTGACGGAGAGAGATACACACAAGCACACACGCACACGCGCACACACACACATTTACACACGGCATTCTTTAGGTAGAGAGAGTCCAAGGTGTGCTTGGGGAGAAGCGTAGATGATTCGAGATGCGCTGAAAGGAAGCGCGTAGCGGTGCAGGATATCGGGAGTCCGGATGTAACGGAACATAAAGAGTCCTACATGAAGCCATAAACACATGCAGTACGGGAAGTCCAACATAAACAATAACGAACGGGGAGTGAATGTGAGTGAGGGGTTTATGTAGGAGTGGAGTGATGAGCTTCAGGTGTGCCTCGTTAAACCTGGAGCTTCAGAGAGAGTGGAGGCATGAGTGATGATGAGCTCCAGGTGTGCGTGGTTAAACCTGGAGCTCTATGGAGAGTGGAGGCATAGAGAGCCACCAAAGGGGGCGTGGCAGGTGGATCCCTGACATTACCCCCCCCCCCCCCCCTGAGGGGCGGCACCTGACGCCCCAAACCCACAGACGCTTGGAGGGCCAGGGCACTCAGAGGAGGATCCCGGTGTCCGTCCAGGGTCGAACGGGACCTGGTCAGAACCGCCGCAGAACCGGAGAAGGCCAGAAAGGACCTGAGGCGGAGCGCCATCGGAGGAGCTCAGAGGCGTGACGTCGCCAATGGAGGAGCTCAGAGGCGTGACGTCGCCAATGGAGGAGCTCAAAGGCGTGACGTGCTGGAGCAGAGAGGGGCTCTCTAAAACTCTGTGGAGCGGAGAGGAGCTCTCGGAGACTCTGTGGAGCGGAGAGGAGCTCTCGAAGACTCTGTGGAGCGGAGAGGAGCTCTCGAAGACTCTGTGGAGCGGAGAGGAGCTCTCGGAGACGCTGTGGAGCGGAGAGGAGCTCTCGGAGACGCTGTGGAGCGGAGAGGAGCTCTCGGAGACACTGTGGAGTGGAGAGGAGCTCTCGGAGACACTGTGGAGCGGAGAGGAGCTCTCGGAGACGCTGTGGAGCGGAGAGGAGCTCTCGGAGACGCTGTGGACCGGAGAGGAGCTCTCAGGGATGCTCTGGGGCAGAGAGAAGCTCTGCGACGTGGCTTCACCGGGAGAGGAACCCTGTGACGTGGCCATACCTCCAGAGGAACAGTGAGGCAAGCTGTCGCCTTCTGGGTGACCATAAAGCGAGCCGTCGCCGTTGGAGAGGCCGCGAGGTGAGCCGTCGCCTTCGGGGAGACCGTGAGGCAAACCGTCGCCTTCGGGGAGACCGTGAGGCGAGCCGTCGCCTTCGGGAAAACCGTGAGGCGGCGGTACAACGTCCCTTTCGCGTCCAGGCGGCGGTACGACGTCCTTGTCACGGCCTTGAGTCTGAGTTGAGTGCACTGGGAAGCTTCGGGGCGGAACTGAGTTTGCCTGGAGACCTTGGAGCGGAGAGGAGCTCTCGGAGGCTCTATGGAGTGGAGAGGAGCTCTCGGAGGCATGCTGGAGCTGAGAGAAGCTCTCGGAGGCATGCTGGAGCTGAGATGAGCTCTTGGAGGCATGCTGGAGCTGAGAGGAGCTCTTGGGCACACGCTGGAGTGGAGAGGAGCTCTTGGAGGCATGCTGGAGCTGAGAGAAGCTCTCGGAGGCATGCTGGAGCTGAGGCTCTCGGAGGCATGCTGAAGCTGAGAGGAGCTCTCGGGTACACGCTGGAGCGAAGAGGAGCTCTCGGAGGCATGCTGGAGCTGAGAGAAGCTCTCGGAGCTGGGCTCTCCTGGAGGTCCTGGAACGGAGCTGGGCTCTCCTGGAGGTCCAGCAGCGGAAAGGAGCTCGCCTGAAGGTCCTGGAGCGGAGAGGAGCTCGCCTGGAGATCCTGGAGTGGAGCCGAGCTCTCTTCAGGATCCTGGAGCAGAAAGGAGCTGTCCCGGAAACTCTGGAGCGGAAAGGTGCACTCAGGGATGCACTGGAGTGGAGCTGTGCTCTCTTGGAGGTCCTGAAGTGGAGAGGAGCTCGCCTGGAGATCCTGGAGTGGAGCCGAGCTCTCTTCAGGATCCTGAAACGGAAAGGAGCTGTCCCGGAAACTCTGGAGCGGAAAGGTGCTCTCGGGGACGCACTGGAGTGGAGCTGTGCTCTCCTGGAGGTCCTGGAACGGAACTGAGCTCTCGTGGAGGTCCTGGAACGGAGCTGAGCTCTTCAGGACGACCTGGAACGGAGCTGAGCTCTTCAGGATGACCTGGAACGGAGCTGAGCTCTCCTGGATGACCTGGAACGGAGCTGAGCTCTCTGTGGAGACCTGGAGCGGGACCGGGCTCTCCTGGAGGTCCTGGGGTGGAGCTACGCTCTCCTGGAGGTCCTGGGGCGGAGCTACGCTCTCCTGGAGGTCCTGGGGCGGAGCTACGCTCTCCTGGAGGTCCTGGGACGAAGCCGAGCTCTCTTTAGGACTCTGAAACGGAACGGAGCTCTCTTCAGGACTCTGGAGCGGGAAAAAGTCCTCCTGGAAACCCTGGGGTGGAACCTGCTCAGAATCGAGAGGGTTGCACCATAGATACGCCGGATTCATCCCGAACATCCCCGTGAGAAGCTCAATGAAATGAGTACACGAACGGAAATCCCCGCCGAATGCGCTCCACAGCTTACTGGCAAGAGAGAGAGAGTCTCCAGACAAGAGGGAGATATGGAGCCTGATTTTAGCTGTTTCGGTGGTGTAAGAGGAGGGATAGAAGCACATCTATTTATCCACGCTCCAAACAAAAACGCTCCACTCCGCCATATCGCCGGAAAAGCGAGCCGGGAATTCCATAAGACTCGTAGGGGGCCGTGGCGCGGCCGTGCTTGCACGTTCCCGAGCCGGCGAGGATGAATCGGCTGCGTGCTTCCGGGTGTTTCCAGAGGCGGAGCTTGACCGTCGCTTCATTGTGGCACAGCGAATCCTCCATCCAAGGTTTGGATCGCGCTGGGACCACAGCAGCATCCCGATCATTTTTATTTATTTTTTTTTTAATCCCTTTCAGGAGGTTCGTTATTCTGTCAGGGTACGAATGAAATGGAGGCGGAAGCCGAAGTACGGTTCGCTCGGGTTTATTACAGCGAGTGACGGAGAGAGATACACACAAGCACACACGTACACGCGCACACACACACTCACACATGGCAGTCTTTGGGTAGAGAAAGTCCGAGGTGTGCTTGGGGAGAAGCGTAGATGATCCGAGATGCGCTGAAAGGAAGCGCGTAGCCGGTGCAGGATATCGGGAGTCCGGATGTAACGGAACATAAAGAGTCCTACATGAAGCCACACAGACACATGCAGACACATGCAGTACGGGAAGTCCAACATAAACAATAACGAACGGGGAGTAAATGTGAGTGAGGGGTTTATGTAGGAGTGGAGTGATGAGCTTCAGGTGTGCCTCGTTAAACCTGGAGCTTCAGAGAGAGTGGAGGCATGAGTGATGATGAGCTCCAGGTGTGCGTGGTTAAACCTGGAGCTCTATGGAGAGTGGAGGCATAGAGAGCCACCAAAGGGGGCGGGGCAGGTGGATCCCTGACATGTTCTTCATTTGTTTTGTGTATTTAAGTTACCCCTTTTACCCTGGTTCTTGTTGAATCATTATATTTTTTATACTTTTTAGTCTTGCTATTTGTCTGTGTCTTCATATTTGTATTGTATTTGAATCTGGATCTGTGTGGGTTAGTTTGTTGTCAGTTTGGTAAGCGTCTTGCTATTTATGGTTGTTTGATTTCTTTGAGTCTCCTGTTTTCCCTGAGTCTTCTGGCTTCTTATGTCTTTGAGATTTTTCTGTCTTCCTGAGTCTTCGTGCTTCTCCTGTCTTCCCGAGTCTCTTGGCTTCTCTATCATCCCGAGTCTTCTGTCTTTCTGAGTCCACCTGCTTTTCCTGTCTTTCCAAGTATATTGTCTTCCCAAGTCTCTAGGTTTCACCTGAGTTTTCCTGAGTCTTCTGTCTTCCCGAGTCTCCTGGTTTTTCCTGGCTTCCCAACTCCCCGGGCAACTCCTGTTATCAGGATAACAGGAGTTAACAGAGGATAACAGTCTCCTGGGTTCTCCTGTCTTCCCGGGTCTCCTGGCTTCCCGAATCTCCTGGCTTCCCAAGTCTCCTGGTTGCTCCTGAGTTTTCCTGAGTCTTCTGTCTTCCCGAGTCTCCTGGTTTCTCAAATATCCTGGCTTACTGAGTCGCCTGCCTTCTCCTGTCCTCTTGAGTTTTCCCTGAATCTTCAGTCTTCCCGAGTCTCCTGTTGTTTCCTGTCTTCCCGAGTCTCCTGGCTTCTCCTGTCTTCCCGAGTCTCCTGTCTTCCTGAATCTCCTGTCTTCCCGAATCTCCTGGCTTCTTCCGTCTTACTGAGTTTTCCCAAGTCTCCCGTTTTCCCGAGTTCCCTGGCTTGTCCTGTCTTCCAGAGTCTCCTGTCTTGTCTTTCTGAAATTTCCATGAGTCTCCTGGTATCTCCTGCCTTCCTAACTTTCCATGTTCGTGTGTATTTCTTTGTTTGATTTTATATGTACTTTAATAATAATTAGTATTGTTTTATTGATAAACCCACACTGTCTTAGTTTAATTTTGGTTTTCCTATATCAAGCTTGTTTGTTTCCTTGGACTAATTATTTTCATTAAAAGAAATTATGCCGTAGAGTGTTTTGCACATTGGTAATTAAAAAAACCTCATAGCTTCATGAAGTCACTTGATAAAGGAAAAACTTATGATAATTTATTTTTTTCTTTAAATGGCTTAAAGTGTAATGATAAAATGTTATTGCTTAAAGTACACATGGTCTAGACATATGTGAGAAATTGAAACATGATGTTTTAAGTGAACTAACCAAAACAATCCTGATTGTTTATGATGATTGCACACAGTGAACAGTGTGCATTTAGATTATACTCTTGAATAACTCATATATGTAGTTACCCAAAAAATCTTGTACACATTGTACATTAAAACTGAATTAAAATGGTTTTACCCGTTGGTGGCTCAGTGGGTGGTTCTGCAATAAAGAACATATTTTTTAATTATTTAAATATAGAAGATGTAGAATTGGGAAAAGCAATTTTCAGCTTTAGTAAATGAAGGATTTGGATTATATTGGATTCAAGATAACAACAGGCTAAACTTTGATACATGGTTTTTACACAAATTTCCACAGTATATTAGCAAATAGGAGCAAGAAATTATTGTTTTAATAATTGTTTGATTATGCTACTCCAATCTTTGGGACTCAAAAAAGTGATTTCAACACTGTTACAGATCCAAGTTGCATGATTTTGTGTTTTGAATATTAATTTCCAGTAGTCTTTTAACTTTGGACAGAATCATAACATATGGACTACATCAATTGCACACATCCCTAACATCAGAGTAAATGTCTATATTTTATATAATAGGCACAGTGAAGAATCTTATAATAGTGTAATATTGTATAACACTAAGGCAAGCAAAACAGCAGGATCTGGTTACTCTGTTAAAAGCTTCATCCCATAAATCATCAGCTATTTTGAACTCCATGTCCTTTACTAAGTTCCCTCTAATTCTGTCCATTTTACAATTGTTTACAGACATTAATTATTTTATATTTACTGAAATCTGAAATTTTAAGGGCTGGAGTAATTCGTGAAATTTTATCCAGTAGTAAGTGGGTAGACAAGACAAGTTCAGCGAGACCTGGCAAACAAATGGGAATGTGTACGCTAAAATTTGACCCAATCAAAATGGGTCAGCCGCTATATTCTACCCTCTACCACTGTACAAAAGTATTGTCTATTTTACCAGTCAAAACAATTGCAGTTATTATTTCCTAACTTATTAATGAATTCTGAGTTCAATACAATTTCATCTCTAATAATGACTTTGAATGTCTCCCATAACATCAATAGGCATACAGATTCAGATGCATTTGTCAAAATTGTACATCTGAAATAAACATCTGAATATCTAAATTGTACACATAGTCAGTGTCAAAGATTGTGTGAGATGAGTTTCATGAAATATCTATAGTGACAATGCCCTTTATTTTATACATTCTCTGTATTGCATACTGTATGAGACTCAACCCTGCCTTGAAGCCACTGCACTTACAGGTTTGGTTGCATATTTAAAATACGACATGAAATTAGCTTTTAAAACGCTTTCGAAATCTCACAGTTATTTTTTATTGAGCAATAAATAATTACTATTGAAAATCAATTTGCGTCAAAAATGACATTTACATCTGAAAAGGTGTAAGTGCAGATCTTCATTCCACCCTAGCAGGAGCCACACTTGATTCTATTTAGAGTAAAGATCATCTGAGTTAAAGAGGTGGGTTAAGCTCCTGTTTGGTTAGAATGTAAACTTGCTCTTCCATCGATCTTTTGTGGATAAAATTGATTAAACTTGTATTAAATGTTTAAGAATTGCGGCCAAAAAACCTGATTTTTCTATTTCATATTTGTCACACTTAAATTATTCAGATCATGATGTTCTTTGTATGAACTGCTGTGTTAGTTTATGCCACATGTAATGGAATGCAGACTTCCCAAAACATTCAACTTTTGTCTTATCAGTCCAGAGAATATTTGCCCAAAAGCCTTGGGGATAATCAATGTTTTTTTTTTTCCATTTTTTGGCCATTTTTGCCCAGTCACTTTCTTATTGTTAAATCATGAACACTGACCTTAACTGAGGCAAGTGAAGGCTGAAATTCGACAGATGTTATTCTGGGTTCTTTTATGAGCTACTGGATGAGTCATTGTTGTGCTCTTGGAGCAATTGTGGTAGGCTGTGACTGTGACCAGTCCTGGAAAGGTTCACCAGTGTTCCGAATTTTCTTAACAATAAAAATAACAATATTAACAATTAACATATACGTATAATTAACAATAATAATAATAATAAAGTTAATAAATTAATAAATGAAAATGAAATTAATGAAATGAAATTTTGCATTTTACTAAGGTTACTTTTTTGTAATATAAACATTTGGCATTCTGTGTTGAGAACGCTTTGGAAACGAGTCCAATACCGCCATACTGACCAGTCCCTGTATAGTGTTCTCCATCCTATTCTCCTACTTCTCCTCGCAGTCCTTCCCCTGGGCCTTCTTCACCTGCCAGTGTCATCATGATTGAGCCTGACCAAGCACCTTCTGTTGATCTCTCTCCTTTTGAGACTCCTTTCCCCTACAGGTTTCTTGAATCTTCTGGCTCTTATCTCCCCATCTGTAATTGCTTTCCCCTGAGTACCTGTCCTCACATGGGTTACTCTGGGCACTATGAATAAACATGGTGGTCTTTTTCTTAAATGGTCTCTTGTTGTGGTTATTGTATGCATGTAAGCAAGCAAATAAACTGGTCTTTAGCTAGGTTTTAAGGTTTATCCTGATTAAATTATGTAAGTCTTATGCATCCACTAAATAAGGTGATTAAACATTGATAATAAGATGCTAACTAATAACTACTAATGAGTATATGATGACTGCTATGATGCCAATCAAAAAATTCCACATTACTTCCCCCTCTGAAACTGAAAAGTTTCACACAATTCACTTTTCTTCTCCCTTAACGTGGCGCTTGCATGCATTTTTACAGCTAATGGATAAATGACAAATAATGTGATAACGACAATAAAACAAAAATGGTAATGAAAATAAACACACAGAATATAAAATATGCTCGGTAGGCAAAGTAAATCAACAGACCATGGTAGATAAACCTTGGTCCTTAAAACTACACGAGCTGTTAACACTAAACTACGCAACTGAATGCAGTCATAATGACACCGTGATTACACAATAAAAATCAACATTATATCATTTGTCCCTTAATACTTTTCCAAAGCTTCCCCATATCCCCTTATTTCTTAAACCTATTCATTATTTCCACATTACTACCTCCTCAAGGTACATTTGTATAGACATACTGGCCTTCTTAATCATGGATCAGGAGTGGGCGAAAAACCCTCGGGGCAAATTGTGATTGCCGACAGTGTGAAAACGATCACCAGATCCACAGGTCTGCGAAACATTACAGAATTAGTGCCAATACCAATGATGGCGTGGTGTGATGTGGCGAGTCCAGAAGGGCAATGGGGCGGTAATCCTGCAATCCGCATCCAACCGTGCCCATATGGCGAAACGGTCAGTGGGGATGAGATGTGAGCGTGACGAAACGTGGACTGACGAGTCCGTACTGTAAAACAAAGGGTTAAGGGGCGACTGTGTCGGGAGAGCGTTCAACGTCGTACGGCTCCCTGTGGCAGACTGGACCATAAAACATAGCCTGCCAAGGAGATTGAGTGAAAATCCAGTGTGGCTTGCTGCAGTATGTCCCGTGTTAGCAAAAATGCGTGTGTGGTAATGCCTCCATATGCGGAGGCCACTGTTATGAGTCGACGGATGGTGTATGTGTGGGTGGTGAGTGTGAGCGGTCGTGTAGCATGAAGCATCTAGTCCATGCAGTTATCATCCTCGTGAATCCAATGTTGACAGGACAGAGTGAGATCAGCATGCTTCAGAGTACTTGAAATAGGACGAGGACTGTCTTCTGCGAGCGTGGTCCACTTGAGCAGTTGATGCAGTCCACGGATGCGTGGGTCTGGCGGGTAAGGTTGAGCCATACTGCGCCTGAGGAGCTCGTGCGGAAACTGCTGCAGATCCTGAGGATGTAGCCAAGCTGACGGTGGCTGGGCATAGCGTGCGACGGTATGACCGGCTCCTCAGTGGCAGTTGCTGGATAAGAACATGTAGGCGTAGCGGACGTCTCCTGTCGGTTGGGCTGCAGCGCCAGGACAATAGTTCCGTCGGACAGTGCAGGTTAAAAAGTCAAGACCTCTCCGGCACGGGACTCGCCGTGGGCAGGAAGGCGGCAAGGGCAGTCCAGGAGGTGACCTTGCGACCGCCATTATCCGGGCCTGCACAAAGACGTACATGGACTAGACAACAGAGACAAAGACGTGACGACATAAATGTACAGGAGATCTACCACCACCAATCGTGGTTAAGGGCCAGGTCCCGCATGCTTCTGGGCAGAGGTGCGTTCAATTTGTGTCCGGCGCGGAGATTCTGCCAAAGGTCTTTCTTTGTGAGGGGCCGGCTCCTGAGTGTAGGAGCTACACACACCGTGGAATCCACACCGGTCGGAATTCGGTATGGTAGTGTAGTCGGGAACTGCTGGAGTTGGCGCTTGGCCTCAGGGGTTAAAGAGGTCCATATTTGGTACCCGCAAAACGAGATGGTGTGATATTGAAGGGTAGCCTTAATTGGAATGTTAGGGGTGATTAAGAAGGCGTGATAGGCATGGCTACCATAGGCCTGGGCCACTGATACAATGCGGTGGACCTCATAGGTATGCACTGTGATTGTGAGTCTGGATGTCAGTGGGATTGTCAGGTCCTCGGGACTGTGGCACCGCCACTCCGGGACTGTTGATCTGAGCGTGGGCAGAGCCACTCTATGACTCGAAGGGTTAAGTTGGCGTGCGATAGTATGTGTGGAGTAGGACGGAAGTCAGGGCGTACGCAGTTATGAATCAAATGTGTGGCATACCTATCGGTTGTTAGGGGACTCCACATGTGTGCATCAGTGAGTTCTGTAAATACTGACAGGGGAGGATACGGCTGCACTGCAGGCCATCCTGCACATATACTCTTTTCTTAAGGAGGGGTTCTGAGAGGACCTGGAGATATGGCAGTAAGCAGCGGCAAGCACCGCAACATGAGCGAATTTCCGAAAAGAAGAGAATGTGTCGCGTATTTTGTTAATCTCGATAGTCAGTGTAAGGTAAAGCACAGGTGAGGCGACAGGTACATAAGGGTTGCTGAAGATGGTAGGGCAAAGGCTTAGGCTGTGGGTATGGCAAACCGGACCGTACTGGTAACAATGGTAAAACCATAGGCGCTGGAGGGTACCGAGCACGTCTAGCCGCCATGGTCTGGAAACAGAAAACACATAAGCAACTAACTCATGGAAGGTAAGAGGGTTAGGAGATACGCACAGCTTCACATAATACAGGTTAATTTCTCTCTAGGCCGTCTCGTACTCTTCATCAATTAGGGGATAGAGACCTTCACCAGGTATTAGGGGTGCCTGGTCCTGGTCTGTGCCATGAAGTTGGGTATGCATCATAAGATACTGTCCGAACAGTGAATGCACAGTCTTGTCAATGAGGGCGCGAATGAGTGGAATGCCACAGCAAACAAGAGCTAGGACTGCAATTAAAACAAAACCAATAATCGTGAGAATCCGTATCAGGCCTGCTAGCCAATCACCTGACATCAACCATTTGTACCATGCTGGATCTGGGGACGCATTGTTTTGTGTCACTTCCTTTCGCATAGCCTTCATTCGGTTAAACACAGTGTTTAGTTACCCAGTTGGTCCCGTATGCAAAGGTATTATTGCACAGCAATCGGAGCCAAACAGGGTGCGGACTCCTTGGTCTTGGCCACGCATGGTGTCTAGAGCGAAACGATTTTGTACTGTCATCATGGTGGTGGCATGTAGTTGCTCGGCCATAAGATCTAAGGCTGCTATGGTGTGGTTGATAAATCGTTGCTGATTATACCAGATGTAATTAATCCACTTCATGTTTCTGTGTGTCTGCACATGGGGGAGGAACACAGTCCAGGCTGCAGAAGATGCTTCTTGTAAGGCACGATACTGTTCAGGCACACCAGCCGGCTCTCCTGACCAGTCCACGTATACAAAAGCGTCATTGTCCCATTGTGGCAGGTGTGTGGAGTTGCCTAAGGTGAAGTACTTGTTTATGGTTATATCATTAAGAGCCGTGGTGTCGCGGCGAGTACAAGAGTGTGCTTGAGAGTGCGTGGGGTGCTTGAGAAGCTGTTCCAATCTAGTTTCGTTTAACTCGAATACGGTAAAATGTCCTTCCAATAGAACTGGGGTGCAGAGCCCATCCCAGAACTTGGGGAGGGTCTGCAATACCTGTGGTTCCCCACAATACCAGAATATGTCGGCTAAAGGTAAAGTGCCTAGTCTGAGGTTGGGAATGATTACTTGGACAGTGACGTTCGATTCACATCCATAGTGCGAGGTATTACAGTTGAGGATCATGTTAATTATGGGGTGGTTAGTTTCCAGTGTGTCTTGACACGCCGTTCTGGAGACACTACCAACTGTTACCGACCCACGTCCTTTAATACATAGAGGGAATTTCTGATCTGGATGAACACGCACTCGTAAGTCTGTGGGGGTTTTGGTTGTGTCTGGGCTATAAGAACAGGATTTGCTATAGTTCTGCATCCATTCTGCTCTATGAGTGTGAGCGTCTGCTCCTAGCAAGCATGCGGCTGGGCACAGATAGGTGCTGTTGTATGGGGATGTTGCACATTCGCGAATTCCTCTGGTGGGCATGACATGAGGCAGATGCCTGGACTGTTTGTGACACACCACACAAGTGCTATTAGGGTGTGCTTGGTGTGCCGTGTCTTGCAGCCAGGCATAGTACAAGTTAGGTGGGGTGGCTTGGCTTGGCTATCGGTGTCATTGTGTATGGTAATGCTAAGAAGAGTGACGGTGGAGGAAATATTTGGGAGAAAACCTGGACTATTACTTGCGTTCTAATGACCGTTGATACCCCACACTCTGCCCTCCGGTGACTGACAAGTTCCTGGGCAGAAGCTGTTGAGGGCCGTATGTACTCGAAAATGACTTAGTTGCTGCGAGCTGTTACATGGGGCATAGTATGAGTCGAAACTTGTGATGTTTGCAAGAGCCGAGAACATGGAGGGTTTACTGCTAGATAGTCCTCCACATATTATCCAGAAGTCTATAGCTGCTTGACGGGGTTGGAGGCCAGGTTGGCCTCCCGGAGCATATAATCGTGCTTCTGTACTGGGATCTTTACTGCTCGTTTGTACTGATGCCGACCGGGGTGACGACTGTTGTGTGTAGTAATAATGTAACCAAATGCCATGTGATCCCTTACATGCTCCGTGCTTCAGCCTACCTGTGATCACGATAGCTATTGTTTGATCACTTAAGTCATTTAGTACGTTTGGACGTCGTACGCCTACCTCTACTGTGAGTAAAAATTCAGTGTTTGAAGCATTATCTGCCCAACTTTGTATGTTTACGTTATGCGGAATTGCGGGGCCGGTGTAACTAACCGAGTATTTAACGTGATACCAGTGTTTGTTGCGGAAGAGGGCGTTTGATTGGGCAGTCTGAGTGTGATTAGCGGCTACCATTAAATTTAGGGCACACCACATATGATTGCCTATGGAACCGTTTGCCGGTGGCCACAAGTCAGGGAGTACTGGGGTAAAGTTGGAGCGGTACACTTGGACCCCTGCTATATAGGGGTCCAAGCCTCCCTGCCTCCCTGCGCTTTCTCGAGTGGTGTGTTTGAGGGGCGCTTGTAGGCTCAGTCATATTTGGGTAGGTTTCGTCAGAGATTACGGTACCATTTGTTGACTTTTGGCCCAGCACTATCATTGTCAGGCCATACAAAAGTATTGTCGATATCGTAAGGAGATACGCTATGCAATAGTGTTCTGTGTTCCTGCGCACCACCCTCTTCTGCATTTTAAGTTGTATTTTAGTCATTTTGGTGTTCCCACGCTATATCAATTGGGTCAAGCGTGTCATATAGTGGTGGGCTCTGCCTATGTGGCGATGGTGTTAAATAGTGATACACGTGTCGTGTGCCCAATAGGATATCTAAAGGGGCACTTAGTTGGATCGCTGGAAGAGGCGCAACTGGTGCTAGTGGTACTGGAGGTGGTTCAGGGGTAGGCTGTAAGGCTTTCGATGCTTCTTCTGCTTGCAGTTCTTGTTGTCTGGCTAATTGCTCCGCCTTCTTCCTTTCTCTTGCTCGGGTGTGCTTCGCTGGTCCATGTGATGTGCTCGGGCCGTAGTCATCTCCGTCGTCTGAGTCGTCGTCGTCTGAAGCGTCGTTTTTCCCACTAACAGTGGGCTTTTGTCCTTTCTCACCTTCCACATGAGCCCTGCAACAATGATTCAAATGATACCAGTATTCCTTACCGTCAACTTTCTACTTTTAAATTCCGATAAGACTGAGATTTTGCTCATCGGACCAAAAACTAGTATACAGAAGCTCCAGCATCTCAACCTGCATTTAGACGGATGCTCTGTAACCACTAGTTCAACGGTAAAAGACCTGGGTGTTATTTAGACAGCGACTTGTCTTTCAAAAATCATATCAATCAAGTTACTAAAACAGCCTTCTTTCACCTTAGAAATATTTCTAAGCTAAGAAATATGTTGTCCATATCCGATACAGAGAAGCTCGTCCATGCGTTCATGACCTCCAGAATAGACTACTGTAATGCGTTACTAGGTGGATGTCCTGCATCATTAATAAACAAGCTTCAGTTAGTCCAGAATGCAGCAGCCAGAGTTCTTACAAGGTCAAGAAAATATGATCACATAACCCCGATCTTATCGTCCCTACATTGGCTTCCTGTTAAGTTTCGAATAGACTACAAACTATTACTTCTCACTTATAAAGCACTAAATGGTTTGGCTCCCATGTATCTATCCAGTCTTTTAACTCGCTACAATCCGCCACGCTCCCTGAGATCTCAAAACTCTGGGCTTCTAGTAGTTCCTAGAATAGCAATGTCCACTAAAGGTGGGAGATCATTTTCACATTTAGCTCCTAAACTCTGGAATAGTCTTCCTGACGGTGTTCGGGGCTCAGACACACTCTCCCAGTTTAAGTGTAGATTAAAAACATATCTTTTTAGCAAAGCCTACACATAACACACATCATAACCTTGTGCTCCAGAACATCTGATCACATGCACATTATCAACTTGTGCTGTTAATATCATGAACAGCAGCTACGCTAATTCCTCTCCACTGCTTCTCTTTCTCTCCCCATCCCGAGACACCCTGAGGTTTGGCCAGCTCCAGTCACCTCCCACCTCGTGATGATTACGGACCTTTGAAGAAGTAGATGCCGAACTCACAAACATCCCGAACCATCTAGAGACGTACCAGTGCCATTTGGATCCCGCTACATGTGTGGAGTTTGGCATTGGACCTCCTGGAGTGTTAAAGGCTCTGGCATGGAGAAGCTGATGCTGGATCTGTGGTGATCACAAATGCTGAGCTCATAAAACTCGGAGCTACTAACCATATAGACTGTATAAGACTGCAGAAAGAACATCACTTATAATCTTATACTCCAGTAATCATGTTAGTTCTCACTCTTCAGTGTTCTGTACTGTTGAAAGATTTATGATCAAATTCTTGATGTCACCCAAAATGAGGATGGGTTTCCCTTTTGAGTCTGGTTCCTCTCAAGGTTTCTTCCTCATAACATCTAAGGGAGTTTTTCCTTGCCACAGTCGCCACGGCTTGCTCATCAGGGACAAATTCACACCATTCACCATCACTGTTGATTTGTGTAAAGCTGCTTTGAGACAATGTCTGTTGTGAAAAGCGCTATACAAATAAACTTGACTTGACTTGACTTGACCACGGTAGGGGTTGCCAACACCACTTTGAACGGGCCTTCCCGCCTTGGTGTCTTCCAATGTTTCTTTTTAAACACTTTAATGTAGACAAAGTCCCCAGGCTCAAATTTTGCTAGCTTCTTTGCCTCTTTGTCTGTTGGACCTTCACTTGCCTTTGTGGCCGTGCACACCTGTGGGTATACAGTTCTATGGATTTTGGTTAAGTGCTTTACATAGCTAGACATTTCTTTCTCCAATTGTTCCAACCCTGGACCTTTGTAAGGTCCTCTTGTGAATGGCATCGGCGTCCTGTCACTATCTCATGAGGTGTTAGGTGTAGCGTCCTGTTTGTCTGTGACCTCATTTTCATTAGGGCAGTCCTGCTTTCCTGTTACAGCGATCTGGTCCGTGTACTTCTCTAATCAACATGGGTAGTAACACCCTAGGTGCTACCCATATCCCATCTGCACTTCTCCATACCTTTGTGTCATCTTTCCTGCCATGCCCCTCTTTTCTTTCAGCATTCCCATTCTTCCAGGCTTGCTGCTTCCTGTCCCTTGACTATTTCGTCCAATGTCAAATTTTCTGATCTTTCTTCTGACTCTCCTGGTATTAGCACTGCCATCACGCTTTGTTCGCCTACTGCTGCTTTCTTTGCAGCTTCATCGGCAGCTGTGTTACCTTTAGTTACTACTGTCCCATCCGTTTTGTGGGCCCTACACTTGACAATTGCTAGTTTCTTTGGCAGTTGTATTGCGTGTAACCGATCTGCTATGGCAGACCAATGAGTGATTGTAGACCCATCCGCACGTTGGAACCCTCTCTGCGCCCAAATTGGGCCGAACACATGGCATACCCCATAGGCGTATGCAGAGTCTGTGTACACTGTACAGGTTTTATCTGCAGCCAACCTACAAGCTGCAGTAACAGCCTTAATTTCTGCCAATTGGGCTGAACATGGCTGTGGAACTTGTGCTTGTGCTATCGTTTTGTACTCTTGTGATTTTGGATCATACTCTACCACTGCATATCCTGCTTTGTTCCCTTCTAGCGTTCGATAGCATGATCCGTCTACAAAGAACACTCGTTGGGATTCTTTTAATGGTACCGGTTCCAAATCTGCTCGTGCTTTCAAAAATTTATCTGATTCTTCTGTGCAGCAGTGTGGTGTGCCATCGTTGGGCAGTACCATTCTCTCTGCTGGGTTTACTGTGTTGCAGCGCTCTATTGTCAATTCTGGTGATGACAGGATCACATCGTACCCTGTCCTTCTTGCATTAGTTATCACAAATTTCTGGCTAGTTAGGAGCGCAAACAGTGCGTGCGACATGTACAGAGTTACTGGATGCCCCATTGTGATTGATGAGGCTTTTTGGTATGCAAATGCCGCTGCACTTATGGCCCTGTAACATGGAGGCATGCCTTTCTCGACTGTGTCCAATGCAGTACTAAAATAAGCAATGGGCTGGTTCCCCATTCTTTCCTGATATTGCATTAACACTGCTGACGCAAACCCTTGTCTTTCTGAGACATACAGGTGAAATGGCTTACTGTAATTTGGGCATGCCAGGGCTGGAGCCGACGCCATTGTGTTTTTTATCAATTCAAATGCTGCTATACCAGCTGGTGTCCACGCCAGCTTTGCACTGGGCTTGTTCTGACCTGCTGCTTTTATCATGTCTCTCAATGGTTGTGCCTTTAGCGCAAAGTTGCATATCCATGGTCTGCTAAACCCTGCCATGCCCAGGAATGACAGCATCTGGCGCACGTTTTCTGGTCGTGGTGCATTTCTTATCGCTTCTATATGTGCAGGCGATATTTTCCGTGTTGTCCCTTCTAATACTCTTCCCAGGTATTCTACCTTTTTGCTGCAAAATTGCAGTTTTTCCTTGCTTACCTTATGCCTGTTTTCTGCCAATGCTTTTAGTACGGTTATTGAATCTTTTAGGCATTGTTCTTTTGTTTCCGAACAAATGAGCAAATCATCTACGTACTGTAGGAGGCGGTTTGATATCTGCAAGTTTTGTAGATCGCGCGCTAATACTTGATTAAAGATTGATGGGCTTTCGCAATACCCTTGTGGTAGGCGAGTATAGGTGTACTGTAGGCCCCCATATGTGAACGCGAACAAGTGGCGTGAGTCTGGGTGCAGAGGGACACTAAAGAAGGTGGAACATAAGTCTATTACCGAGTACCATTGGGTACCTTCTGGAATGTTTGACAGTAGGGTGTGAGGATCTGGGACCACTGGGGTTTCTGCTATCACAATTTGGTTTACTGGTCTCAGATCATGTACTAGTCTCCATTTGTCTGAATTTGGCTTTCGCACCGGAAAAATGGGGGTGTTACAGTGACTTTGCATTGGGATCAATACTCCTGCTTCCATTAAGCCTTTTATTGTTGGGCCTATCCCTTCTACTGCCTGTTGTGACAGAGGGTACTGTCTTTGATAAGGTAAGACAGCTTCGGGTTTAACCTGAATCTTGACTTGTCCTGATGACTTAACTAATCCTACATCTGAACACTCGTATCCCATTGCAACACTCCAGCAGAGATACCAACACCTAAAGGACATTTCTTTACAGCCCATAGATAAAGTACAACCCCTCCTTCTGATAGGAGCAGATCATCCCCACCTTATAACACCCGTTGAGCCTGTACGCCTAGGGCCCCCAGGAGGCCCAGCAGCTATTAGAACTAGATTAGGCTGGACACTTCAAGGTCCATCGCGCTTTCTGCAGCAGCAGATACAGCCTCAACAATGCTTACATATCTCTATCACTCCCCAAATGGAAGAACTTTACCGAAACGTAGAGAGACTCTGGCAAAGCGATACCATTCCACACAGGAATGCGAAATTAGTCACGCAATCAAAGCAGGATCAGGTGGCTATAGATTTATTACAAACCAGAACAACTAGAGTAATGGTAGATGGAGTAAATCGTTATAAAACCCCCCTTTTAAGGAAAGCTAATATTAAGGAAAGCTAACGCTTTGTATGGCGTGACCTTCAAACCAATAACCTTTCCAGTATTTATGAGTGGCAAGTACTACCCTTTGGCACAACTTGTAGCCCCTGTTGTGCCATCTATGCCTTGCAACGGCATGTTCTCGAAAACACTCAACCTAACGATATTCTCAGATCGACAGTAAAAAGGAATTTTTACGTAGACAATTGTCTTAAGAGCTTAATGACCGCAGATGAAGCCAAGCAGGTAGTGGATGGGTTATGTGGCCTTCTTGCTAGTGGTGGGTTTGAGATTAGACAGTGGGCCTGTAATATCCCAAGAGTCGTTAATCATCTCCCCAAAGAGGCCTGTTCGGATAGCATTGAACTTTGGTTATCACATGACAAGACCGATCCCCATGAATCCACTCTTGGTCTGAGATGGAATTATAACTTAGATATACTCGGTTACAAACACCACCCAACACCCAAAACCACACCCACTATGCGGCACATCTATAGGATAGTAGCAAGACAGTATGACCCCTCGGGATTCATCCTTTCATTCACCACCGGTGCCAAAATTCTAATTCAGCAGTTGTGGAACAAACAGAGGGGTTGGATGATCCCATGTTGCCCACAGATTTGGTGAAAGCCTGGTGTGAATGGGAGAATGAACTACCCATTCTTTCTCAGGTCACACTTTCCCGATGTTATGTTACGCCAGATATGGATAGGCCCAATACCACGAAACAAATTCATATCTTCTGTGATGCTTCAGAGCAAGCATACGGTGCTGTAGCATACTTAAGAACTGAAGATCAGGAAGGTAGAATACAGCTTGCTTTCCTGATTAGCAGATCCGAAATTGCCCCTAAATGTAAACAAACCATTCCTAGACTAAAGCTATGTGCAGCCCTTGTTGGTGCCCAACTTTTGAAGCTGCTCAAAAATGAACTCACTCTTAAGATCAGCCGAGTGATCTTATGGTCCGATTCACCTACAGTTCTTTCATGGCTAAGATCTGAATCTTGCAGTTTTAAAGTCTTTGTAGGCACTAGAATAGCAGAAATCCAAGACCTAACTGAGTCACATGATTGGCGATATGTAGATACAGCCAGAAACCCAGCCGATGATCTAACAAAGGGGCGTAGCTTAGTAGAACTTGTTACACCAAACAGGTGGAGTTTAGGTCCACCCTTTTTACTTAAAGCAGAATCAGAGTGGCCAATCCTGCCACCTCTTAAGACCCCTGAAGATAAAGTGGAAAGGAGAGCTAGTACATTCTGTGGTGTCACACAAACATCTAAGTCCTTAGACCGTACAGAGTACCACTCTTGGAAAGACCTTGTTGAAGCCATAGTTCAACAACATCCAAGTGACTTAGATCAGTCTAGTATACCTATAGCTAAGGACTATGTGACAGCAGAACATCTCTTCCGCAATATTCAACAAGATAGTTTTCCAGAAGAATACGAGCAACTAAGCTCTGGTAAACCCGTATCCCCTACAAGTAGATTACTCACTTTAGCCCCAGAATTCGACAAAGCCAGTCATCTTATAAGTTTGGGAGGACGCCTACGTCGTACTGAAGGCTTAGAACTCCAAACAGTTCACCCTATTGTCCTAGACCCTCATCATCGAGCCACCAAATTACTCATTCAAGACTATGATAGTAAGCTATGTCACCCAGGATCAGAATGAGTATTTGCTGAAATGAGGAGAAGTGTCTGGATACTAAGAGGTCGTGAAGCAATTCGTAAATCCCAACATAACTGTATGGAGTGTCGTAAGTGGAAGGCTAAACCTGAGAACCCTAAAATGGCTGACCTTCCTCCAAAACCACACCCACTATGCGGCACATCTATAGGATAGTAGCAAGACAGTATGACCCCTTGGGATTCATCCTTCCATTCACCACCTGTGCCAAAATTCTAATTCAGCAGTTGTGAGAGACATGGGGGATGGCCTACTTGGGTTAAGGCTAAAAACATAGTTTTTGCTTGCCATCAAGAAAAGAAGGGCAAAAATTGGGCCATGTCAAATTTGTGAAAAGAATCTTCAGGATATCAGTTCATCTGGGCTAGTTAACTGAGGAAATTAAAGTTATGATGTAAAGTTAATCTAATTCCTCATATGGCGTCGACACTAATGGTGGTGAAGAGGTGAATAGAAATGCTAAAATCTGTCCTGTGTCCTGTATACGATGAGGACTGGAGGTGAATGGGGTGGAACAGGGCAGCATCGATTTGCCTGAAATGACAAGTGACAGCAGCAGATAGAGAAACAGCTTTAAACATTTTTTTTTTTTGCATTTCTTAACAGTGGTCTGTGAGGTCTGTAACTTGAAAAGCACAGTAAAGTTATATGTCAACTGTAATAAAATAACGTGTGGTGCAAAGTATAATAAAAAAATATATACAATTTTTCCGAATAACATCTGAAAAGGAAATTGAGTTGGATTAAGTACATTTCTATTTAATCCTACTTGAAGCTAATTATTTATTGGGAATTTTCACCTTTTCACTACAGAAAGATGAGACATGACTTTAAAAGCTGATTATTACTGCCAGGAATGGGCCCACTCCTTGCCACTAGAAACACAAGAGATTTATTATATTTTTTTATTAACAGGGTGTTTCCAATAAACAAACATTGTAACAAGTGTAAAGCACACAAAAAAACAGAACAGATTAATAGGGAGTTACTGTAGCCAAAAATAAAAACTAACTAAAAAGAATGTACATTTATAAAGCCAACATTAATGGATACATTTAGAAAAACAGAAGAATGCATACCATATTGGACAGGGCACCCAGTCAACCAATATTTATGCTATGACCTATCGAGTAAATAAAGAATAAAAAAAAAAAAGATTTAAACACACACACATTCATTCCATTCTTAGCATAAAGCTATTATGTTTGGCTATATGCATTGAGTTTTACTGATACAATGGGTCATTTTTGTTCTTTACAGCATGTGAATTTTTTAGTTCAAGCTCCTTCCTTCTCCTTAAAAAAGACTAAACACATTAAAATGTATCTACCTTACAATTATGGTATGTATTGTATGTACTGCCAACACACAAGGAAGTTTCTTAAATCCTATATCACACTCTGCATACTGTCTACACTATGCATTTCTTTCATGACTGTCTGACCTTTCTAACTTTTTCTCTTACTACACTCCTGATGGGGAAAGTCTCTAGGCGAGTGTGGTAGGAGCAAATTGTGAACATCAAAAACAGGTTTCACATATTTCTTAGAGTAGGAACAAAATACACAAAACTCTGAGAACTTGAGAACTGCAACGATGACAAGCGATGTTTATCACTAATCAAAAGTTGAACCAGGTTTAATGTGTACCATGGGACCGACTACTCTCAGCTTTCATGTGGTATGCTTGCCTGAATAAACATACTACTGCTAAGCCACATCTTATAATAGAGAATACTACACTGTTGCTTTCTCTACTGCTTGCCAATGCATTTTGGTCAAATGTGAGACATCAAGACAGCTGGATTTTATAGGTTGTCTGTTAGGACTAATTATCTGTTGTAGTAGTTACAAAAAGATAAACAATTAAACTATAGGAAATAACCAGGGGTAAAAATAGCAATGGCAACAAACTGATAGAAGCATCGATCATTGCATTTACATGCACTTACTCTTTTGTGGCATTTTCCTCTTAGGCATTTGCCCAGGTCCCAGAATAGAAGATTACAGCTGAGTCTTATATATATATATATATATATATATATATATATATATATATATATATATATATATATATATATATATATATATATCATCTACTGGTGACCCATGCTCTAAGTGTTAATCTGTTTTAAGCATACAGTCAAATTCTGTGGGTTTGTGGATGCCAAATTGCAAACGTTTTAAGATGGAATTTGACGTGCAAGTGTTGTGCTCTTCCCATCATTCCCAAAAGCTTGCTCTATTTTGGGGACTGAATAAGAAAATTGTTTAAGGGGGGGTTCACCATAAAACTACATTTCAGTCATCAATGACTGATAAATATGAAAATAAAAAATGACAATAAAAAGTCATAGTTCTTTATCTGCAAATTTTGTGCAATTACTTTCAAACTTCACAATACTATGCAGATAAAAACGTGACAGTGGCTGCTCGATTCTGCCCTCCTCCCTTCCTAGCTCCGACCAGGAATTTGGAGCAGCTGTTTGTCTGCTATGGCCCTCATTGGAAAGGTTTTCCAGCCAATAAGCAGATGGATAGTGAATGCGAATTTCCTCTGGTTATGAATCCTCTGGTCGTCCCACTCCTTTCGGAGTCAAGGCTCATTCGACCTGAAGTATAGCGGCCTCTACGGCCTGGTCCGCGGGGGTGCCACTGCTGGACATACAGTATGTAACGCTACAGGTTGATCCACCCCTTTGACCTTTGTCAGAATTTTACAACCTCAACATCAGAGCCACTCCCGGCTCCTCGGATTTTAAACGTGATTTAGAGCGTGAACAACGCGGGGCATTCCCAAAGTGTTTTGATGCAGCGTCTCGTTCCCTCAGGGAACTAGGGTTACATATGTAACCTAGAGACATTCTACTTACAACCAGCCACCCATTTTTCTCACTTTTCATCAAACCTCTGAAGCTTTTTCTTGAGCTTCTGCTTTGAAGGCTGCTCCTCTTTAAAATTGGAACAGATTATGACCTTTCTTGTAGTATAGGTCATAGTCTCAGAACAGCACTAGTTAACAAGTGACTGTCCAGAGCCAAGGCCAGGGAGCAGACAGACAGGCTTAACCGACCGAGTCGTCACTCAGGATCCACCAAATTGAGACTGTGCCTGTCCCCCGAGCGAAACCAAAATGTAGGAAATATCAGAAAGTCTGTTTAAGTAACCTGATTAACATTAAATTATATAGGACTGAATGCACAGCCAGCATCTCTGATCTAAAGATTTTAAAATAATGTGAGTTTAAAATAATGTAAAAAAAAATAAGAATTTAAAATAATGAGGATCTGTCATAGGCCCACTGCTTTTCTCTTTATATATGCTGCCTCTGGGTGAAATTATACATAAACATGGTATTCGCTTTCATTGCTATGCTGATGATACACAGCTGTATATTTTAGCAAAGCCAGATGAGAGAGATCAGCTTAACAATGTTGAGGAGTGTGTAAAGGACATTAGACAGTGGATGCTTAATAACTTTCTTCTGCTCAACTCAGATAAGACGAAAGTAGTTTTACTAGGACCACATGCAGCTAGAAGCAAACTTTCCGATTACGTAGCATTTCTGGATGGTGTTTCTGTTTCAGCGTGTACGGCTGTCAAAGACCTTGGTGTTCTTATTGACCCTAGTCTTTCCTTTGAGGCTCACGTGAATAATATTACCAGGATCGCCATCTTTTACCTTAGAAATATTGCTAAAATTAGAAATATGATGTCATTACAGGATGCAGAAAAACTAGTTGATGCTTTTGTTACATCTAGATTAGACTACAGTAATGCTTAACTGTCTGGGTGTTCGAGTAAGTGCATAAATAAGCTTTAGTTAGTTCAAAATGCAGCAGCAAGAGTCCTCACTAGATCTAGGAAATATGACCACATCACCCCTGTTTTAATCAGTCTACACTAACTTCCAATCAAATCTCGCATTGATTATAAAATACTACTACTGACGTATAAAGCACTTAATGGTCTCGCGCCGCAGTATCTGAGTGAACTTCTGTACCAGTATGATCCTCCACGCCTACTTAGGTCAAAAGTTGCAGGTTATCTGTTGGTACCTCAAATAATGAAAACTAAAGCAGGGGGCAGATCTTTCTCTTATAAAGCCCCACAGTTATGGAACAGCCTTCCAATCAGTGTTTGGGACTCGGACACAGTCTCAGTTTTCAAGTCGAGGTTGAAAACGTATTTATTTAGTCAAGTCTTTTATCAGTAGATTTTTTTCTTAGGTAAAGGTGCAGGGAGGGCATATGGAGGGAACATGGATATAGAGTGTTTGGTGAACTGGAATATTTGTATGCTGTCGTCCCCACGTTCACTCAGGTTTGTTGACGGTGGTGTGGTGGGTCGTTTCTTATCCATCACTGCACAGTGATATTAACTTTCATACAACAATAAAGACACATAATAATCCATATCCTTCTCCTCCTGTCACCCCTCTTTTCTCTCTCTCTCTCTCTCTCTCTCTCTCTCTCTCTCTCTCTCTCTCTCTCTCTCTCGGTTGAGTTAAACATGTTCCTGAGGTTCCAGTGACCACTGTTCCTGCCCCTCTCCCCTCCGTGGATCTTCCCACTTCGTCTAGGCCTGCCTTTGGATAGTGGTACCTTCTTCTGGAGGCCACTCTGTGCAGTTTGGGACGGTTTCTCATCAACGCCTTGGGTGGTTCCATGAAATTCTGGAGTAAGAACGGGAGCTTTGAGGATGGATTGGACTGTAGTTAATGTCAACAGTCTTCTACATCGACTCAGGACTACTTTTTGCTTCTGATCATCATCACTGTACCCCACAACATCGATTATCTGCTATAAATGGACATTTGGTGCAACCCAGATAAGGATGGGTTCCCTCTAGAGTCTGGTTCCTTTCAAGGTTTCTTCCTTATGCCATCTCTGGGAGTTTTTCCTTGCCACAGTCGCCACCGGCTCGTTCATCAGGGACAAACTTACTTATAAAGAACATATTAACTTTTAATCACCACATTATTTGTGTAAAGCTGCTTTGAGAAAATGTTCATTGTTAAAAGTGCTATACAAATAAAAATGAATTGCATTGAAATTGAATTTCCTGGGAACAAAAAAAAATGCCCTGACAAAAAGGACAAATTATTTTTGTAGACCCCCTGGCATTATATAAAACTGACAGACTAAGAGCAGGCTGACAAAGATAGATAAGCTGGACAAGTAGTCGAAGACAGATAGAGAGGGAAGTTTATGAAATAAAGAGAGAGACAGATAATGATATAGATTAGAAAGAGGGATAAAAATATAATTAGTAAGATAGATGGACACAGAGGTTGCTAAAAATAAATAAAGAAAATGATACGGAGAGATAATTAGAAAGAAAGAGAGAGAGAGAGAGAGATTTTAGTTTTTTATAACAACCTTATTTAATCATTTAAAACAACTTCACTTTATAAGTTTAAACCTTAAATAACACATTATTTCAAATCTCCCATTTATGTCTAAGATTTTGGAAAAGATTGTCGCTGCCCAGTTATGTTCCTACCTGCAAGAGAACAAAATCTTTGAAGAGTTTCAGTCAGGTTTTAGGCCCCATCATAGTACAGAAACTGCCCTAGTTAAAATCACTAATGACCTGTTTTTAGCCTCAGACCAAGGCTTCATCTCGCTGTTGGTTTTACTAGATCTTAGTGCTGCATTCCACACTATAGATCATGATCTCCTCCTAGATCGCTTACAGAATTACATCGGCATTCAGGGACAGGCATTAAGCTGGTTTAAATCCTACCTGTCCGATCGTTACCATTTCGTAGATTTAAATGGAGAGCTATCCAGGCTAATGCAAGTAAATTATGGCGTGCCGCAAGGTTCAGTTATAGGACCCCTGCTCTTCACAATATACATGCTTCCGTTAGGAAATATTATTAGAAGGCATGGAATTAGCTTCCATGGTTATGCTGATGATACTCAGCTATATATTTCATCTAAACCAGGCGATATAGCTCAATTAGCTCGCATAACTGAGTGTGTTAAGGAAATAAGAGATTGGATGACCCATAACGTTCTACTACTAAATTCTGATAAGACGGAGATTTTGCTCATCGGCCCAAAAACTAGTATACAGAAACTCCAGCATCTCAACCTGCATTTAGAAGGATGTTCTGTAACCACTAGTTCAACGGTAAAAGACCTGGGATTTATTTTAGACAGCAACTTGTCTTTCAAATATCATATCAACCAAGTTAAAAAAACAGCCTTCTTTCACCTTAGAAATATTTCTAAGAAAAATGTTCTCTATATCTGATGTAGAGAAGCTCGTCCATGCGTTCATGACCTCCAGAATAGACTACTGTAATGCGTTACTAGGTGGATGTCCTGCGTCATTATTAAACAAGATTCAGTTAGTTCAGAATGCAGCAGCCAGAGTTCTTACAAGGTCAAGAAAATATGATCACATAACCCCAATCTTATCATCCCTGCACTGGCTTCCTGTTAAGTTTCGAATAGACTACAAACTATTACTTCTTACTTATAAAGCACTAAATGATTCGGCTCCCACGTACCTATCTAGTTTTTTAACACGCTACAATCCACCACGCTCCCTGAGATCTCAAAACTCTGGGCTTCTAGTAGTTTGTAGAATAGCAAAGTCCACTAAAGGCGGTAGAGCAGTTTTTTCACTGAAATGGGCCTTTGAAGTTCAGAATTGGTCTCATCTGACACCTTCGGCAGCTTTGTGTAAAAGGAATTGCCTGGCTAATCCACCTCAGGGCTGTCGCCCTTATACAACTCTAAATAAAACAAAACTGCTCTTTTCCTAATTTCACTGGGCTCTTTCAAGTCTTGTTCAGTTGATGAGTATAAGGAGTGAATATATCTACTTTGCCCATTCTTTTTTCCAAATGAAAGAAGAACATTCCCAGCCAACATGTCCATGTGGGCCCAACATGGGTTTTATCTGGGTTATATGGGCATCACGTGAACCCAGCCATTATGGATGCACAAGCCAGTGCACTCTTAGTGCCGGTCCCAAGCCCGGGTAAATGGGGAGGGTTGCGTTAGGAAGAGCATCCAGCGTAAAACATGTGCCAAATCAAATATGCGGATCACAAATGAGAATTTCATACCGGATCGGTCGAGGCCCGGGTTAACAACGACCGCCACAGGTATCCTTACCCGAAAGGGGACCAGTGGAAATTGGGCTACTGTTGGCCGAAGGAGGAGAAGGAGAGGAGGAAGACGTCTACAGAGACGGCAGGGAAAGGAGAAGTGTAGGAGAGTAGAGGTTAGGGTTGGTACTCTAAATGTTGGTACTATGACGAGTAAAGGGAGAGAGGTAGCTGATATATTGGAGAGGAGAAAGGTAGATATGTTGTGTGTTCAGAAGACCAAGTGGAAAGGGAGTAAGGCCAGGAACTGTTTTATCATGGTGTAGATGGAAAGAGAAATGGTGTAGGGGTGATTCTGAAGGAAGAGTACAGTAAGAGTGTAGTGGAGGTGAAGAGAGTTTCTGATAGGGTGATGATCGTGAAGGTGGAAGTTGAAGGGATGATTATAAATGCCTCATCAGTGCCTATGTTCCACAAGTGGGCTGTGAGATGGAGGAGAAGGAAAGATTCTGAAGTGAATTAGATGAAGTGGTAGATGGTGCACCTACTAAAGAACGATTGGTGATTGGGGCAGACTTCAATGGGCATGTAGGTAAAGAAAACAAAGTTGATGAGGAGGTGATGGGTAGGTATGGTTTTAAGGAGAGGAATGTGGAAGGGCAGATGGTGGTAGATTTTGCTAAAAGGATGGAAATGGCAGTGGTAAACACGTATTTTAAGAAGAAGAAGGATCATAGGGTGACGTATAAGAGTGGAGGAAGGTGCACACAGGTGGACTATGTGCTTTGCAGGAGATTGGAGACTGTAAGGTGTTGGCAGGGGACAGTGTAACTAGACAGCATCGGATGGTGATCTGTAGGATGGTTTTGGAGGCGAAGAAGAAGAGGAGGAGAGTAAGGACTGAAAGAGGAATAAGATGGTGGAAACTGAAGGAGAAAGAGTGTAGTGTGAGGTTCAGGGAAGAGGTCAGACAGGGGCTTGGGGCAATGGTACCTGTCCGATCGTTACCATTTCGTAGATTTAAATGGAGAGCTATCCAGGCTAATGCAAGTAAATTATGGCGTGCCGCAAGGTTCAGTTCTAGGACCCCTGCTCTTCACAATATACATGCTTCCGTTAGGAAATATTATTAGAAGGCATGGAATTAGCTTCCATTGTTATGCTGATGATACTCAGCTATATATTTCATCTAAACCAGGCGATACAGCTCAATTAACCCGGATAACTAAATGTGTTTAGGAAATAAGAGATTGGATGACCCATAACTTTCGTAGATTTAAATGGAGAGCTATCCAGGCTAATGCAAGTAAATTATGGCGTGCCGCAAGGTTCAGTTCTAGGACCCCTGCTCTTCACAATATACATGCTTCCGTTAGGAAATATTATTAGAAGGCATGGAATTAGCTTCCATTGTTATGCTGATGATACTCAGCTATATATTTCATCTAAACCAGGCGATACAGCTCAATTAACCCGGATAACTGAGTGTGTTAAGGAAATAAGAGATTGGATGACCCATAACTTTCTACTTTTAAATTCTGATAAGACTGAGATTTTGCTCATCGGCCCAAAAACTAGTATACAGATGCTCCAGCATCTTAACCTGCATTTAGGCGGATGTTCTGTAACCACTAGTTCAACGGTAAAAGACCTGGGTGTTATTTTAGACAGCGACTTGTCTTTTAAAAATCATATCAATCAAGTTACAAAAACAGCCTTCTTTCACCTTAGAAATATTTCTAAGCTAAGAAACATGTTGTCCATATCCGATGCCGAGAAGCTCGTCCATGCGTTCATGACCTCCAGAATAGACTACTGTAATGCGTTACTAGGTGGATGTCCTGCGTCATTAATATACAAGCTTCAGTTAGTTCAGAATGCAGCAGCCAGAGTTCTTACAAGGGCAAGAAAATATGATCACATAACCCCGATCTTATCATCCCTACATTGGCTTCCTGTTAAGTTTCGAATAGACTACAAACTATTACTTCTCACTTATAAAGCACTAAATGGTTTGGCTCCCATGTATCTATCCAGTCTTTTAACACGCTACAATCCACCACGCTCCCTGAGATCTCAAAACTCTGGGCTTCTAGTAGTTCCTAGAATAGCAAAGTACACTAAAGGTGGTAGAGCATTTTCACATTTAGCTCCTAAACTCTGGAATAGTCTTCCTGACGGTGTTCGGGGCTCAGACACACTCACCCAGTTTAAGTGTAGATTAAAAACATATCTTTTTAGCAAAGCCTACACATAACACACATCACATATCATAACCTTGTGCTCCAGAACATCTGATCACATGCACATTATCAACTTGTGCTGTTAATATCATGAACAGCAGCTACGCTAATTGCTCTCCACTGCTTCTTTCTCTCCCCATCCCGAGACACCCTGAGGTTTGGCCAGCTCCAGTCACATCCCACCTCGTGATGATTACGGACCTTTGAAGAAGTAGATGCCGAACTCACAAACATCCCGAACCATCTAGAGACGTACCAGTGCCATTTGGATCCCGCTACATGTGTGGAGTTTTGACATTGGACCTCCTGGAGTGTTTAAAGGCTCTGGCATGGAGAAGCTGATGCTGGATCTGTGGTGATCACAAATGCTGAGCTCATAAAACTAGGAGCTACTATCCATATAGACTGTATAAGACTGCAGAAAGAACATTACTCATAATCTTATACTCCAGTACTCATGTTAGTTCTCACTGTCCAGTGTTCTGTATTGTTGGAAGATTTATGATCAAACTCTTGATGTCACCCAAATGAGGATGGGTTCCCCTTTTGAGTCTGGTTCCTCTCAAGGTTTCTTCCTCATAACATCTAAGGGAGTTTTTCCTTGCCACAGTCGCCACGGCTTGCTCATCAGGGACAAATTCACACCATTCACCATCACTGTTGATTTGTGTAAAGCTGCTTTGAGACAATGTCTGTTGTGAAAAGCGCTATACAAATAAACTTGACTTGACTTGACTTGACTTGGTGAAGAGGTGCTGGATGATTGGGCAACTACTGCAGGAGTGATGAGGGGGCAGCTAGAAAAGTACTTGGTGTGACATCTGGAAATAGAAAAAAAGACAAGGAGACGTTGTGGTGGAATGAGGAAGTGCAGGAGAGCATAAGGAGAACGTCCCTAGGTTACATATGTAACTCTAGTTCCCTGAGGGAACGAGATGCTGCGTCGAAACGCTTTGGGAACGTGCCTGAGTGTTCACGCTCTAAAATAATGTATGTAATCAGTCAAAAATTTGACGCTAGACGTCACCGGTGAGGTGACGTCACGAACAGGAGTATAAAGCGCATATAAAAGAGGACAGCGGCAGCTTCTGCAAGGGAGAAGGAAGTGCTGCAGGGACGCCGGCGGTGTGGCATAGAGACGCATGTCTCGTTCCCTTAGGGAACTAGGGTTACATACGTAATCTAGAGACGTTCCCTTTCAGGAACTCGAGCTGCATCGAAACGCTTTGGAAACGAGTGTCCAATCACGCCAGAGTGGCACTGCGGTCTAGGTTATAGAACCGCACAAAAGTCAGTGGGGTGGACCAACCCGCAGCGTTACATAGGTCTTGGGGGAACTCCAGAGGACCGAGACTCTGAGGCAGCCACACTCCGGGTGGAGAGAGCTCTGACCCTGAATGGAGCGGGGAGACCAGAGGACCCATAAGATGTGATCGCATCAACAATGCACCTGCTCAGAGCCTGCTTAACAGCAAGGAGGCCTCTCTTGGGAGGGCTGTAGCAGACGAGCAGCTGATAGGATCTTCTCCAAGGGCCTGTCCCATGGATGTAGGTGTCCAGTGTGCGCACAGGTCAAGTTTCTCCTGGTCTGGGGCCTGGAACGGAGGAGGATAGAATGCCTGTAATCTTACGGGTCGTGGAAGGACCGATGGAACCTTGGGGATGTAATCCCCTGTACAGGAGTACAGGAAGGCACTAGCCATACCATGCTAACCATGGCCAGCATCTCTAGGCAATTGATGTGCCAGCGCAGATGGGGCCCCTCCCACAGACCTCTGGCGGAGCGACCACTCATGATCGCTCCCCACCCAGTGAGGGACGCATCCGTCGTTAGCATTAAGCGACGACCGGGGACTCCCAGCACAGGGCCTGGAGATAGGAGCTGGGGATCTCTCCAAACATCTAAGGCACGTAGGCATTGCCACGTGACCTTGATAGTGTGGAGGGGGTTGCCCCTCCATGAGAACCCGCAAGTCCTGAGCCACCACTGAAGGGGTCTCATGTAAAGCGGGCCAAGTGGAATCGCACTGGACGCAGCTGCCATAGGCCCTAGCAGTGTCTGGAACTGCTCGACAGTGAGAGGCTGCCCTTCTTTGACCTTCCTGAAGGCCGTAAGGATGGCTACAATGTGGGCAGGGGAAAGCTGCACACACTAAGTAGTCGAATCCCGTATGACACAGAGATAGGGGGTTCTCTGTAATGGAGAAAGCACACTCTTCCCGGCGTTTAGCCGAGAACGACACCTCAATGCCGGACCGCCAACAGCTCAGACTGAGCTTGGATCAACCTATCGTTGAAGTAGCTGGGGATGCGGATGCCCTGAGACCTCAGGGGAACCAGACACATTTCGGCATTTCGGGGAGAACGGGGAGAACGGGCAAGGCCAAACGTAAGAACCTGGATTGGTAAGCTTCGGCCCTGAAAGCGAACCTCAAGAACTTCCTGCGAGAAGGTAGGATGGATACATGAAAGTACGCATCCTTTAGACCTACCATGACAAACCAGTCCTCGGATCTGATTTGAAGCACGATTTGCTTGAGGGTCAGCATTTTGAACCTGAGTTTCATGAGAGAGCGGTTCAGCTGACGTAGATCTAAGATAGGACGCAACCCTCCATGTACCTTAGGAACTATGAAGTTCCAGGTGTAGAACCTGGACTCTCATACTGATGGAGGGACCACTTCGATGGCCCCCCTCCTCAGGAGAGTGTTTACTTCCTGTTCCATGACCAGAGCCTGCCGGCTTCCCACCAGGGTGAGAGGAACCCAGTAAAAATGGGGCGGAGGAGACCCGAACTGAATCGAATAGCCTCGCTCTACAGTACGCAGGACCCACCAGGACACATCTGGAAGAGCTTGCCAAGCTGCCAGAAAGTGCCTCAGGGGTACCAGTCTCTCGAGACTGACCTCCGGTCCAGAGCCAAGGGAGCACCTTTAGACGGCTCTAGGGTAGGCTGGCCGTGCCCTGAAGCACCAAGGGTGGCAGGGTTAACGGACCAGGTCCCGAAGGGGGCCGGAACAGGGCGGGCACTGGATAAAACGGTGTGGCACGCCCCTTCACGGCCAGATCCCCAAAAAGGTCTGTGTCAGGATCTCTTCATCGAAGTCATCCTGTTGAAGATGACAGTCCTCAGATCTGTCACCTCACGTGGCCTCGCCGCGAGCACCACGCAGGATCCCTTACAAGGGGAGAGCGAGTCGCGACACTGCGTTTCTGCACCTCCCGATGGGCTGCGGTCGGGGCTGTGCCTGCCGACGGGGTCTTGAGGGAGGAAGCGATCCCGGGAGAGAGATAGCTCGCAAGCGTCTCTCCAACCCGCAGCATCGCTCCATACCCATAATGTTCTTTCTTTGTTTTTCTTTTTTTTTTTTTTTTTGGTTGTTTTTAATACAATGTCGAAAGGGGCTGAAGGGGCCATGCCCATGACCATGAAACTTAGTGTACAGGTCTGAAAAGAACGGGAAAATCCCGACATGGAGGTTGCAACCTGGTGTCGGAAAAAGTGCTCGTCCAGCTGGACGGAGGAAATTTTCTGCTCATGAGGCGGCCAAGTTATGTAGCTCGGCCAGGGCTATATATATATAAAAATGTATTATTATTATTATTATTATTATTATTATTATTATATATTGCTACGAGGAGTGAGAGAACCCCATTGGAGGAGTGTGTCGGAACTCAGAACCCGTCTCTGAGCAGACACATCACGGGTGGATTCTTTGTTTCAGTTAATTCCCAATGTAACACTCTTAACTTAATAAAATAAAATTAAATGGACCTCAAAAGCCAATAAACAAATCTTCAGTCTTGGATGAGAAAGAGCAAAAACGTCTTTATTCCAGACATGTTCTGATAAGCCCATAGAAGGTGGTCACTTCATCACATTAAAATGATCAAGCGCACACACACTTTGCACACACTCATTCTTATACCCTGGTGTTACTTGACACCTTTTACTTTTTTTTCTATTTTCTTCATCCTAGCAAAGTCCCCTTCCTGTGATTCCATATTTGGGTTTTCCTGTTCCCCCCATTACCCTTATTTACGGCCTTTTCTCTATGTCACTTAAGAAAAGAATGTGTATACAACTTTCACCCCCTCTGTTACAGCCAGGCACCGCTTCCTCCTGCTCTCAGGTTTTTATGTGTGGACAACCATTTTGCGGCCTATTTATCTTCCCTACATCTACTCTGTGTAAGTGTTCTGCTTTTATAATGCTATTTGCTATCCCATTTTTATTAAATCAAGCTATATTATTTTACTTAGATTGTCTATTTGTATATGTTTAACTACAATATTCTACGTGGTTATGTTAGTGTCTAGGTCATACTTCATTTATATTATCTGAACTGACTGTTGCATAATGTGTTAAGCTTCACAACTATAACGATTGTAAGCTTATTACTTTTGTTGTTACATGTACATATTAGTTGTATGTTTTTAGTTATTGTGATCTCTGTTTGTTTCTTTTATTTAGCTCCAACTTACAGACGTCCTGGGACATCTCTTAGGAGCATTCTTCACTAACAGCATCGTAAATCTCACCTCTTCTCTGCACAATAAACATGCTGAAGTCTGCTTTGTATGTTGTTCTTTCTTGTCTCTCCAACACACTCATAACACCAGTCAGACTCTACTCTACTCTATTTATTAATATCTGATCGCTATTGTTAATTATACTTGGAGTACATAGACTACATGAGACTGATTAAAACACATAAGCTAAAATAGGTTTTAATCAAGCTGCTTCTATTGTATCTAATAGGTTCTATACTAATTATTAGGTCAATTTATTGGATGGATATTAGTTGGATTAAAACACACTCTATATAGGGTTAAATCAAACTTTTTTCTTGACAAGAGAACGCCACCTTGCAGCTAGAGCATGCCTATATTGTGGTGATAGGGCACTGACGGGTAAAGTGACCGAATCACAATATAGGCATGCTCTAGCTGCAAGGTGGCGTTCTCTTGTAGAGAAAAAAGTTCCAATTAACCCTATATAGAGTGTGTTTTAATCCAACTAATATCCATTCAATATATTGACCTAATAATTAGTATAGAACCTATTTCGGCCCTTGTAGACTCTGGCTCCTTGGGAAATTTCATCTCCCAGAGATGCCTAGAGCAATTCCAGCTGGCCCGTAAGAGAGTGTCTTGGGACCTCTCCATACAGACGATCCAGGGGAGGCCTTTAGGACGTGGTTGGGTAAAATAATGAACACCTGTGTTCACCCAACAAGTGGGATTGTTCCACCAAGAGGAAATATGCTTTCTGGTCCTAAAAAACTCCACTGCCAGCATCATTCTTGGGCGTCCCTTGCTCTCACAAAACTTCCCTAGGTTTTTGTGGAACCCAGGTGATGTCCCCCAGTGGAGTTAACATTGCCAAAAACCAATGTCTGCGCATCTTACCCCAACCATTACATGTCCCACTTTTCCTTGCCTGTACTCAAATCAAAAGTACTGAGACCCACAAAGAAGTGGCTATTTCCCCTGAGTATAAGTCCTTCCAAGAAGTGTTCAGTAAGCAGGCTGCCACTCGCCTGACCCATGCGATTGCACAATCGACCTAATACCAGGCGCGAAACTGCCGAAAGGACGTATCTATCGGTCCATCCCAGAGCATGAGGAAATGGAGGCCTACATTCAGATAGCCTTACAACAGAGCTTCATCACCCCATCCTCTTCCACAGCAGCTTCTTCCTTGTGGAGAAGAAGGACGGCGGTCTCTGGCCGTGCATTGATTTTCTCAAATTGTTCAACTCCCTTACCCACTCTCTCTGGTCCCGGCCACCCTAGAAGACCTCTGTGGGGACTGTGTATTCACAAAACTAGATCTACAGAGTGCATACAATCTAGTGCGCATACGCAAGGGCGATGAATGGAAGACGGCTTTTATCACCCCCTCGGGCACTATGAATACCGGGTCATGTCATATAGACTCTCTATTTTTCCAGCAGTGTTCCAGAACTTTTTGTCATCATTTTGTCATTTATCAAGATATGGTATACTATGGTATACTTCGATTCAAGTCTGACCGAACATCGATGTTATGCCGCATGTCATTGATGTCAAGTTCTAGAATGATTACAGGAATACCACCTATACCTGAAGCTGGAGAAATGTGAGTTCCATCAGTCCTGTGTACAGATCCTGGGGTACGTTTCAGCCCATGGGGGGTACAAATGGACCAGGGGAAAGTCAAGGCGGTCCTAGACTGGCCTTATCCAGACTCCACGAAAGAGTTCCAATGATTCTTAGGATTTGCTAACTTCTATTGAAGGTTCAACCTCAACTTCAGTTTGGTCACTGCCCCGCTCACCTTACTTCTGAAGGGTAAAGCCAAGATCCTAGTCTGCATAGTAGAGGTAGACGAACACTTCACAGGTGTAGGGGCCGCACTATCACAGCAAACAGGTAATCCACCATGCCTCCAACCCTGCGCCTTCTACTCCCAGAAACTCTCTCCGGCCGAACAAAACTATGATATCGGTAATAGAGAACTCTTATCCATTAAACTGGCCCTAGAGGGGTGGCAGCACTGGTTAGAGGGGTCAACTCACCCATTTAGTGTTATCACAGATCACAAGAACCTCCAATGCCCACGTGAAACAAAACACCTTAATGGCAAGCCAGATGGGCATATTTCCTCACACAATTAAATTACACTTTACCTATCGTCCTGGTTCCAAGAATGGTAAAGCTGATGCCCTCTCAAGAATTTTTGCTCTCGATGACCCCACGGACCCGGAGCCTATCATTCCCCCCAATCTCATCTTCTGTCTCATAGAATGGAGCATAGATGAAGAGATCCAAACTGCAACACTCTCGAGAACCTGCTCCACCAGAATGCCCTAAAAGAGGACATTCGTCCCAAATACCCGCTGTCTGTTCCTGTTGAGTTCTGTTCATGAGGTCCCAGGCATGGGCCACCCAGGCAGGAGGCAGACTCTCCTTCTTCTCCGATCTTTTTATTCGTGGCCCGGTCTGATCTGCCAAACTCTGATGGTTACACCTGTATCCTGCAATACGTGCAATATTACTTGCAATATGTGCAATATCACCTGCAATACGTGCAATACCACCTGTGTGCAATACTACCTGCAATACGTACTTTTTCCTCATTTGTATTTATACATTGTGTTGTGTATATACTTGTATACTATAGTATGTCTATTCATCTATTCTTTTATATATTTGCATTTATTTTTTTATTTTTTCATGCTGCTGTAACAAAGAAATTTCCCCACTGTGGTACGAATAAAGGTTTATCTTATCCTGGGTGCTGCAGATCACTTCTCCAAGGCCTGCAGATTAGTTCCCCTCAGAGGTCTGCCTACAGCCCTAGAAATAGCTGAGTCACACTTACCAGCATGTATTTCATAAATATGGCCTTCCTGAACAAATAGTGTCTGGCCGGGGTTCTTAGTTTACCCTACTACTCTAAAAGGTGTTCTTTAAACTAATCGGTGTCACAGTTAACTTATCTTCTGGTTACCATCCACAGACCAACGGCCAGACTGAGTGGAAGATACAACAACTTGGACACTACCTCCGATCATACTGCCACCAGGATCAGAACAGCTGGAACTGGTTCCTCCAGTGGGCCGAGTATGCACAAAACTCCCTGCATCAAGAAACCACTGGCCTGACTCCATTCCAGTGTGTACTCGTTTTCCAAACTTCGCTGTTCCCCTGGACAAAGAAACCTTCCAATGTCCCCGTGGTAGATGACTGGTTCAAAGAAAGCGAGAAAGTCAGTGCATACCCAACTGCAAAGAGCCCTTAGGACCACAAAAATGTTTGCAGATCCTCAGAAATCAGAGGCTCCTCCCTACCAACCGTGGGATAAAGTGTGGTTGTCGACCCGAGATCTACACCTCCAACTGCCCTGCAGGAAGCTCAGCCCTTGTTATATCGAGCTGTTTCCTATACAGAGGTGTATTAATGATGTGTCCTATGAGCATGACCTCCCTCCCAGGTACTGCATTCCCCCTACATTTCATGTGTCTCTCCTTAAGCCCTTTTATCCCTCTACCACAGATAACCCCAGATTCGTAACCGATCCGCCTCCACCTAAGGTGCTGGACCAACCCTCCATTTATTCCATCCGAGAAATCCTGGACTCACGATGTCAGGGCCCCACGCTTGAAAACCTCATTGATTGGGAGGGGTATTGTCCAGAGGAACGCTCCTGGGTACCTAGACAGGATGTCCTGGACCTGGCACTCCTGAAGGAGTTCCACCTCAATCACCCCGACCGCCCTGCCCCCAGCTGCTCCTGGAGGAGGGGGTAATGTCAGAGAACTACCAGCTATGCCCCCCTCAAGCTCTCACCCCTCATGCTCAGCCTCTCCCTCCTATTAATCTCCCACACCTGTTTTCCCTTATCAACCCCCTTTAAAAGATCTCTCTCTCCTGCAACCTGTGTCCGAGCTACTGTACACTTACCCTAGATCACCCGGATTCTTACTGCTCCCGTGATTCCCTTTGATCCTTGTTTCGCCCGCTCCAGTTAAGATCCTTGTTTTTTGCACTCCAGCTTTTTATAGTTTCCTTTTGTTTGACTTGTAGGTTCAATAAAACTACACTTTGTTTTACTCCCGGTTTCTGTTGCCTGGTGATACGTCACGTATCACCAGGCAACAGAAACCGGGAGTAAAAGAAACTGTCACAGTAAAGCTGGCCTGTGACAATGTCTATTGTTAAAAGTAATATACACATAAAAATGTATACAATTAAAATTGAAATTTTTGGTACAAGCCATTGAGGCAGTCACATGACAAATGAAAGCATTTCGATATTTCTTACAATTTTTTTGTATTGCTATAGTATTGTTTGCATAGTGCAAATGCATAGTGCAAATGCATAGTGACACTAATTACGGGAAAAAAAGGGAACAGGAAACAATGCTACAATGATGACTTTTAAAGAGAGAACTTTATTGAAACTTTAGAAGAATAGGAATACAGACATGGAAAATAAATTGTTTATAAATACTGTATAATCATTAAAGCCTGCAAAGTATGTAATTGATTTGAAACCCAACATCAAATTACCGCTTGACTTTACTTGCTTACTTGTTTACTTAACTGATTTATTAATTAATTAAAGGTATTAATTGGCTTAATGAATGAATTCATTTCCCTCTCAATAAAATCTATATAAATTCTGATTACAAATCCCCAAATCACATGAATCTAAAACTCCATGGTTAACTAAATGTTAAATCATTGAAAGAGATGGATGCAAAACTTTAAATAATTATTATAAAGAATTCAGAATCAAGAAATTATTTAATAGCTAAATTAAAATCAGTATAATCATTGCTCGTAATGTTTACACAGAATCATCTTGGTGCTCAGGTAATCCGGGAAGGGAAGTTTTCATTACTCTTGAGCCTAAAAGCCTGTAAACAGCAAAAAAAACCTCTGGTGTTAGAGAGCAGAATTTGTATTTATTTATTTATTTATTTATTTTTATTAATTAGTGATCCGACATAGTAAACTAAAACTGCACCATTGTGGTCATTGCTGTCAGAGCTATATGAATAAACTGATTTTCTTTTCATTATACAGTAGTTTAAAGAAAATTCACACAGTATGTACAACATAGTGACATCATTCCTTGTGAAATTCTTTACCTTAGGACACATTATGCCTTGGAAACAAAATAAATCAGGTCTAACTTTATTAAGCTGTATATACACATTATAACCCTCATTATCAACGTCCAGATTAAACACCAGGCTAATTGCCCAACCTAATGTCAATTGTAGTGGTTTTGATTACTTCAGAATAAGACAAGCTGTTTCTTGTAGATTCCACTATTAGTAGGTAATTGTACTGCAAGGAATTCACCATGTTTGGGAAAATAAATTCAAAAGGCCACTGGGATAAAGTTGTAAAAGGCACAAGTTAGGAAAATGGCTTTTTTTACAAAGGTTTTTGCTATCCATCTGAGGATCATTAAAAAAAAAATTTGGTGGTATAACAAACACAGTGGATAGAACAAGCTGGCCATCCAAACTGGATGATTGAGCAGCGAGGGAAGGGATCATAGAAGCTACCAAGAGGCCAAAAGCAACATTGAATAGCAGGGTTCAGGAAAGAAATCTTTCTGCAAAAAGTGCCAAACTCAATCTTATTTGTGCTATGCATCTGGCAAAAGGTGTTATGGTATGAAAAGACCTAAATGCAAAATGCAAACACAGCACACCACCCAAAACACACCATTCCTATTGCAAAGCGGCAAGGACTGGGGACAATTGGTCAAGATTAAAGAGAAAACCCAAATTCTTAAAGAAAATCTGCTTTCTTCTGCTAGGCAGCTGAAGATGGGAAGGATGGGAAAGACCTTCCAATATGACAATGATCCTAAACACCCCCTAAAAGATAAATTTAATGTCTTAAAGATAGAAAGGTGAATGTCCTTGACTGGCCAAATCAGTGCCCTGACTTAAATCCGCTAGAAAATCTCACAATTTGATATTCTAGATTTAAAGAAAATTTAAATTTGAAAACATGTCTTTTTTTCTTTTTACCTTTGTTTTTAGTGGACCAGATAAAAGGCCCTATGGAGATGGAGGCACTATCATGGATGTTTGTAGATCTGCCTGGACGTCTGTATTTTCTAGCGGGACAAATCTGTACAAAACACACAAAAAAGAGATTTTATTATTTGTTCTCAAACAGTTTTATTTAAATTACATTGTAATAAGCAAATGGATTAATTTATTGGCCTGTGCTTGTCTTCAGCACTGTTTACTAATTAATGCTTTAGGATCACTATAATTTAAATAAGCTGCATCCAGTTGGAGTTACCAGCCACATAGGGCCTTCTTTTCCTGTTTCTTTAGTGAAAAAAACAATAGCGCTTTCTGTGTGCATGTGTGTGTGTGTGTGTGTGTGTGTGTGTATTATTAGATGAGTGCTAATGCAGTTACTATTAGACAATCCTCACACTAAATTCTTATTTTACATGCAAAGTTGCCTGTTCATCAAGTTCAGAACTCACCACTGCACAGTTATGATCTTTCAGCAGGCATAGGTGAACGCTGCAGTGAAGGAAGACCTTGGGTTCATCTTCATGAAAAGAAAACATCTTGAAAGAGAATCGTCCAGTTGTGGATAAACCATTCTTGAGAACCTTCACGGTGCGGTCTTTTGGATTAGGACACCTGAAAATATTTCATTTACTAATTGGTTTTATTGGTTTCATTCATGTGTAAAAGATATTAAACATTGCATGCTGAGTAGCTTTCACCTACATAATTTTACTAAGACCACAGGCAGCTCAAGATAAGCTTTTAAGGTATCTATCGAAGAAAAGAGTTACTTACTTTTGAGTAATCAGGTCCCAGTAGACAGGGTAGTGCTTCTCATTTACAGGTGTGGCCCAACATGAATCCATCACCAGGGCAATCTGACGACTGTCCACTCCTTGAACAGAGACTTCTATGTAGATTGATTCGCCCACCATTATATTCACACTGCCAGTGTAAGGGTGAGAGAAGCCAGCATCCATATAGGGAATCATTGTGACCTGGCACATGCCCACTCCATCTGGCATATGCCTGTTAACAATGCTTTGAGAAAGTACAACCACAGATTAATTAGAAATGTGTATACAAGTTTGGTGTCAATGCATGCAAAGTGTTACACTCTAATGCCTTGCATAAATGTTTATTATTCAACAGGACTCCTACCTCTGAATAGGGTTGAGCTCTGTGTCCATGCTTAATGTCTTATTGAGCTGATACACACAGGAGAAGGAAAGTTCCATTCTTTTCTTCCTGTTAATAATGCCCCCTGCTGTGTCCACCTCCCCTAGGATTCGGTTCTCATAGATGATATGGGTTCCATTGGCCTGTAAATATGGTTGAAAGGTAAATTAATGTTTTTAGCATCTCTGACTTCTTGATTTACAAATTTAAACCAATCCCAATTGCTTTGACAGCTAGGTGTACCGTGAGATGTGTGCCACAGATGTGGTTATCATTATCAAAGTGGAAAACCAGTCTGTCATTTTGGACTGTTCCTCTGCAGCTGGGATCATTTAAGTGAAGTTCATTATCAGGAAATCCAGCTTCAAACAGCTGACAACGAGACATAGACATGGTGCCGGAGCTGCCATCACATATTTCAGTGGCATCTGATGGAAGAAAAAAATAGTTGGTCAGGGATGGTTTTGTGGGAATTAAAGCATTATTTATAGCGTTTGTTTCCACAGCAGTAACGTTTTAGAAAATTTGTACCGTAATAATCAGGGTTTCGTCTGGGATGGTCCACAATACAGAAGCAGCCATGGATGCCATTTTTCTCCCCACAATATTCATTCTCACTACAGCTCAGAAACTCACAGTGTTCATCATGGTGGTCTAATTAAAGGAAAAAAATGAATCAATTTTTTTATATTTTCATATAATTAAAAGTATATGATTAGCATGTGACCTTTCAAGGTACATCCTTAGTTATACATCACACACATTAATATGGTTCAATATAATAATTTGATTAGTTCAGATACACAGGGTCAAAAAGTCCTGTATATGGCCAATTAACACGTTTGAGCAAAATGTCTTTCCGAATAGTTTCATTTATATCTTATCAATAATAAATACATTCAATATCAATATCATAGTAATAAGCATAACAATTTATCTGCACTAATGCCCACAAATAGCATTTTTTACATTTCAGGTGCTTGTTTGGCCTCTCTTTATCTCAAGGCTTGAGTTCTTTAACTTGCACCAGGTAGATCTGCTTCTGAACAATAGACCTCTTTAACTGTTCCAGAATGGAACTGTTGTTTTCAAGGTTACTCATTTTTCACAAATGACCTCATTGCTACATTAACTCTACAGGCTTCCTGTACCTGCTTGTACACTCATGCTTGCTAACAAAGCCAAAAATTGACCAGTGCCTGTCTACCTCACAGCACTTCTCATCCCGGATTCAACTGTGGATTGAATATTGTGGTCAGTTGGTCCGTTTCTTGCTGTCTGTCCACTTCGGCCAGGAGTGTTTAAGACCTTATTTTAAAATTTTTCACCAAAAACACTGGAGGAAAGATCAGGATAAATCCTTACTGAAACGTGTCTATACATGAGAATGTATTTACCTTTAGTTTCTTTTGTTGTTTCCTCTGCATTAAAACTGATTTTACATGAATTAATCTTCCCCGACCCGTTTTTCGGTTTTAAATGTATAAAAGTACCACATAAATTTGTTTATTGCATCAAGGCTTTTTGACTTTGTCAGATTCCTCTATTTAAACAAACAAACAAAAAAGTTTTCATTAAATTAAAACCCAGGGCCATAGGTGACAGTAGATGAATGTTTTGTCCCTTTCCGTAGAAAATGCCCCCTCTGGGAATACATGCCCACTAAGACAGGCAAATACGGCATAAAAATCTGGGCAGCCTGTGATGCAAAACCAGCTATGCATGAAATCTACAGATTTGCACAGTCAAACCTGTGAGTGGCATCCCTAAAAAAAACAAGGAAAATGTATAGTCCTCAATATGACTACTGGACTGCGAGGTCACAATATCAAGTGTGACAATTATTTTAACTTCTCAGGATAAAACTTTCAATGGTGGGCACAATAAAAAAAAATAAACCTGAGCTGCCGGCTGGAATTTTGCAGGTAAAGGACAGGGCTCCACTTTCTACAAAATTGGCTTTTACTTCCACTGTTGATTCATATTGTCCAAAGAAAGTCTGGAACTTATGTCCTCTTTTCACAAAGATGCAGCTATGTCATCAGGATGTGACAAAAGCCTATACTTATTTTAGACAATAGACAAAGGAGGAGTAGAAAATCTGGACAAGCTGACTGCCACCTACACTTGCCAGTGAATTAATAGGAGATGGCCAATAGTTGTGTTTGTAACATCTTAGATGTGTCTGCATACAATGCATTTGTGTTGTGGACCGGAATCCACCTAGGGTTTAAAAACAAATAATGTTTCTTGAGGAGCTAGGAATTTCCCTTGTCAAGGTACACATTGAGCGAAGGGAACGAGTGCCCAGAGATCGCAGCCTTGGTCAGACAGCTGCAGAGTTCACCTAGCAGTCTATCCACGACATCAGCAACACAAAGAGAAGCAGCATCCTCTTAAACCAGCCCTGAGGAGGATGCGAACCAGAGTTCACTAGTGTTCCACTATGGCATTCTGACAGATGCTCTTATCCAGAGCAACTTACAATGATCACATTCAAACAACTGAGGGTTAAAGTTGTTCCTCAAAGGCCCAGGAGTGGCAGATTCATAATTCTGGTATTTAAACTAGCAAACTTCTAATCAGAAGGCCAACATCTTAACCAAAATGAAAATTTACCTGTTGTTGATGTTGGTTCCTCTACAAAAAAAAACATTTTAAATTAAAGAATCCATAGAATTCTTAGCATTTGAAAAATAACATTGTTGTAACGAGTTGTAAACTTTATATGTGTAACCCCTATTTCAAACCATGATTGAATCTCTGGTGCAGGAATAACAATTACTTCCCCAGGGTATGGAGCATCTACCCAGTGTCCCTCCAGATCCACCTCACTTAGAGAGGAGCCATTGCAGCTGTGTCAGTCCCAAAACAGAAGACTGAATGAGGTTGAATTCATATATTGTGGTCTTCCTGCTTCGGCCAGGATTCAACATAACTGAATCATGTTGGCATGGTCACTTCTCTGTGCCCAATTAAACTTCCTCAATTTAATTCAATTCAATTCAATTCAATTCAATTTGTCTTAAGCCAGACTTCCATCCTTAATATCGGAACAAAGGAAGAAAGTTTTGATCTGCCCTTCCTGGACCATTTTGCACAATGTCAGCCGGCTTCTCAGGTGTTCAATCATCTTGCTTTGTTTGTTCCCTCCTTTCCCATAGTACAAAAATTCCGTTCACCCTTACTGCCTGTTTAGAGTTCAGACATATTTCCTGGTTCGTACCTGCCTTCTAACGCAACATGAATACTGCCAGTCAAATGGATAGATCAATAGATGAGATGCCTATAATGTTTCCAGCACTCTGGGTAATGTCCCGTATCGCCAGAGATATCCATTTTGTTTACATCCATTCTCCTCTATTTATATCACAAGCATAATTACACCTACTGGTATAGGCAGAATAAATCCTGTTATGACCCCCTAGCTGTCTGTGAGACTAGATTTACTATCTAGTAAAACAGAACCCTATTACTCTAGAGCAGGCTGTTAGGCTTCCTAAGCATTTATTCCCTTTTTTTTTTTTTGAGAATGAACTGCCTTCTGGATGGCTGTTACCCAGTGTCTATTTTAGACAGCTACCTACCTCCCTTTAGTATAGTCACTCAAACTACCGTGATGCCTTCCCATGCTGATCATGACCATGAACAACATAGTGGTGAATCTTCCTTTGTAACCCATTGTCTAAAAAGTGACAAAACCTGGTCTCTTTCTTTTCCTGTGTGTGGGGCAGACAAAGTCAATGATTTCTACTGGGTATGCGGTAATGTTGCATATTCTTCTCTTCCACCAGGCTGGATAGGTCATTGTGCTGTAGCTAGACTCACAGATAAAATGTATTTAGCCATCACTGCTAATTTAGTACACTAAAATGCCATTACAGGCATTAATCGACTACAGGTTCCAACCAAAACCTGTGAGCATATGAATAACTCTCTTTTGAATGTCTTTTCTTAAAATTCCAACTTTGTTCCGCGCCAATTCCCTAATGTAAGCCATAGAAAACCTACTCTCCCAAACATTTTGGACACTGGAATAATGGCAATACTGGATGTTCCTGTTGAACATCACCTTACGTCTAAGGCCAGTGCAGTTGTGTCAGACCCATAATAAAATTGAATGAAGCTGAATTCTCCCTACTGCTATTAGACTTTACAATCAAAGCTGCTCCCAGTGAACTATTAACCATAATACACTCTATTATTACTGTTCAATAATGTAATAGTTACTGTTATTACTGTTTTACTGTGTAATAATACTACCTGTGTGCAATATCACCTGCAATACGTCCAATATCACCTGCAATACGTGTAATACCACCTGTGTGCAATACTACCTGCAATACGTACTTTTTCCTCATTTGTATTTATACATTGTGTTGTGTATATACTTTTTTAATAAAGTATGTCTATTTGTCTATTCTTTTATATATTTGCATTTATTCTTTACTTTTTCATGCTGCTGTAACAAAGAAATTTCCCCACTGAGGGACAAATAAAGGTTTATCTTATCTTATCTTATCTTAACATGAATTAATTCACAAAAGTCTTAGTATTTGAAAAATATTGTAGCAAGAAATGTAAATGTATATGTAAAACCTCTTTTTCCAAATGTGATCCAAACTCTGGTGACCTGGGGAATTGAATGTCATTCTTGCGCCAGCATTTACTATGGTTCCACTACCGGCCACTATTCTTTGACATGTGCAATGTAGGAAGTAATCCATGTAACCCCTCGCTTCTCCATCAGCTAACCTGATCTTCAGCCAGCCAAGCCATTTACCATCTGGCAGAGTCTTCCTCCAAGCCCACCCCACCCAGAGAGGAGCCCATGAAGCAGTCTCAGGCCCATAAAAGAAGAAATGAGGCTGAATTAATATTTATGGCATTCTGGCAGACGTCCTTAACCAGAAAAGAGAAAATGAATATTAACTAATTCATACAACTGAGCAATTGATGGTTAATAGCCTTGCTCAAAGACCCAGCCGTGAAAGCGTCATGGTGCTGGGATTTAAACTCATGACTGTTAGGCGCGGCACGGAGGCGGAAGCCGGAGTAACGGCAAACAGAAACTTTATTTAACAAAGGCAGAGCCAACACAAAATACCCGCGTAGATCGGGATAATCCGGCAAACGGCAGTCCAACAATAACATCCACGGTGCGTTATAGAGGAAGCGCGGCGCGGAGGAAGCGACGGAGAAGCGTCAGTAGTCCGAGGTGCGCTGGGGAAGGTGAACGAAGCCGTGGAGTGAGCGAGGAGTCCGGGAGGAAAAAGTATGTAGCGGAAGCAGCGTACACACGACCACGCATGAACACATATAATAACGGACAGGGAATAAGGGTGAGTGAGCGGTTTATATGGGAGCCGGGAGTGAGTGAGTAACGCGCTTCAGCTGTGCATGATTTGCGCTGCGAGCTTGGAAGCGCGCGGAGGCAATGACAGCCTCTGAAGGAGGCGTGGCAGGTGGACTCCTGACAATGACCTTCTGATCAGAATTGCCAAATAATTTACACCGAGCAACGCCGTACCCATTTATTGTGGTCAAATGGGCCATTTTCTTGCTGTCTGCCTGCTTCAACCAGGAGGGCTTAAGTGTGTATTTTAACAAGATTTCCCACAAAACACTGGGGGAAAGATCAGTAAAGTAAATTGTTACTGAAACGAGTGTATAAATGAAATTCGATTTACCTGTTGTTGTTATTGTTGTTTCCTCTGTAATAAAACAAATTTTACATGAATTCCAGAAGTCTTAGCAGTTGGAAAACAATGTACTAAAAGTTGTAATCATATATATATATATATGTTTAACCCCTGTTTCCAACCCTTATTCATACTCTGGTGATGTGGGGAAGTCTATGTCATTCTTATGCCAGTGTTCAATAGTGTTCCACTCCTGGCCACTATCCTTTAGCATGTACAATGTAGGAAATTATCCAAGTGACCCCTTGCTTTTTCATCCATTAACCTGCAATTCAGCCAGCCAGGCCATTGAGCATCTACCCAGTGTTCCTCTAGGTCCACCTCACCCAAAGTAGAGCCATTGCAGCTGTGTCAGCCCCAAAACAGAAGAGTGAATGAGGCTGAATTCATATATTGTGGTAATTTGGGCAATTTTCTTTCTGTGTGCCTGCTTCAGCCAAGATTCAACATCACTGAATCATGTTGGCATGGTCACTTCTCTGTGCCCAATTAATCTTCCCTCCTGACCTTAAGCCAGACTTCCATCCTTAATATGGGTACAAAGGAAGTAAGTTTTGATCTGCCCAACATGGACCATATTGCACAATGTCAGCCCGCTTCTCAGGTGTTCAATAATCTTGCTTTGTTTTTCCCTCCTTTCACATAGTACAAAAATTCCATTCACCCTTACTGCCCGTTTAGAGTTCAGACATATTTCCTGGTGCGTACAAGCCATCTAACGCAACATGAATACTGCCAGTCAATGGATAGATCAATAGAGGGGCTGCCTATAATGTTTCCACCTGTTTTGCAAGTGATATCCATTTTGTTCACATCCATTCTCCTATATTTATATTACAAGCGTAATTACACTTACTTGTATAGGCAGAATAAATCCTGTTATGACCCCCTAGCTGTCTGTAAGACTAGATTTACTATCTAGTAAAACAGAACCCCATTACTCTAGAGCAGGCTGTTAGGCTTCCTAAGCATTTATGCTTTTTTTTTGAGAATGAACTGCCTTCTGGATGGCTGTTACCCAGTGTCTATCTTAGGCAGCTACCTACCTCCCTTTAGTATAGTCACTCGACCTACCGTGATGTCTTCCCATGCTGATCATGACCATGAGCTACATAGTTGTGAATCTGCCTTTGTAAACCATTGTCTAGAAAGTGGCAAAACTTTTTCCCCCTCTTTTCCTGTGTGTTGGGCAGACAAAGTGAATGATTTCTACTGGGTATGCGGTAATGTTGCATATTCTTCTCTTCCACCAGACTGGAGAGGTCACTGTGCTGTAGCTAGACTCACATATAAAATGTATCCAGCCATTACTGCTGATCTAGTACACCAAAAGGCCAAAGGAATACAAGTTCCAACCATCAGATACAAAACCTGTAAGCATATGAATAACTACCTTTTGAATGGCCTTCCTCAATATTCCAACTTAGAATCTCGCCAATTCCCTCATGTAAACCTACTCTCCCAAACATTTTGCACACTGGAATGATGGCACTACAGAATGTTCCTGTTGAACATCGCCTTACATCCAAGTCCAGTGCAGCTGTGTCAGACCCATAATAAGATTGAATTAAGCAGAATTTATATATTGTGACCGGATTAGCCAATTTCTTGATATCTGCCCAGTTTGGATAAGAGGAATTAATAGTTTGTTTTGATTACAGAAGACGAAATTTACAACAAAACACTGTAGCAAAGATCAGGAAAATAAATCCTGACTAAAACGTGTCTGTAGATAATAAATTATTTACCTGTTTACTAATTCATACAACTGAGCAATTGCTTGCCTCAGCCAGGAGGTCTTAATGTTTATTTTAACAAGATTCCACACAAAACACTGGGGGAAAGATCAGTAAAGTAAATTATTGCTGGAACGTGTGTATAAATACAAATTGATTTACCTGTTGTTGTTGTTGTTGTTGTTGGTTCCTCTACAATAAAACCAAATTTTTCAAGAATGAATCCACAAAAGTCTTAGCATTTGGAAAAAACTGTACTAAGAGTTGTAAACGTATATGTGAAACCTCTATTTCCAACCCTGATCTATACCTGTTGTTGTTGTTGTTGGTTCCTCTGCAATAAAACCAATTTTACATGAATGAATCTAAAAAAGTTTTAGCATTTGGAATATAATGTATTAAGAGTTGTTAAGGTATATGTGAAATCTTAATTTCCAACCATGATCCATACTCTTCTGAACTGGGAGAGTGAATGTCATTATTGCGCCAGCGTTTACTATGGTTCCACTACCGGCCACTATTCTATGGCATGTGCAATGTAAGAAGTAATCGATGTAACCCCTCGCTTCTCCATCAGCTAACCTGATCTTCAGCCAGCCAAGCCATTTACCATCTGGCCAGTCTCCCTCCAAGCCCACCCCACCCAGAGAGGAGCCAATACTGCTGTCTCGGGCCCATAAAAAAAGAAATGAGGCTGAATTAATATTTATGGCATTCTGGCAGATGTCCTTATCCAGAAAAGAGAAAATGAATATTAACTAATTCATACAACTGAGCAATTGATGGTTAATGGCCTTGCTCAAAGACCCAGCCGTGAAAGCGTCATGGTGCTGGGATTTGAACTCATGACCTACTGATCAGAATTGCCACATCATAAACACTGAGCTACGCCGTACCCATTTATTGTGGTAAATCAGGCCATTTTCTTGCTGTCTGCCTGCTTCAGCCAGGAGGGCTTAAGTGTGTATTTTAACAAGATTCCCCACAAAACAATGGGGGAAAGATTAGTAAAGTAAATTATTACGGAAATGTGTGTATAAATGAAAATGGATTTACCTGTTGTTGTTGTTGTTGTTGTTGTTGTTTCCTCTGTAATAAAACAAATTTTACATGAATTCCAGAAGTCTTAGCATTTGGAAAATAATGTACTAAAAGTTGTAATCATATATATATATATATATATATATATCTTTAACCCCTGTTTCCAATCCTTATTCATACTCTGGTGATGTGGGGAAGTGTATGTCATTCTTATGCCAGTGTTTAATAGTGTTCCACTTCTGGCCACTATCCTTTAGCATGTACAATGTAGGAAATTATCCAAGTGACCCCTTGCTTTTCCATCCGTTAACCTGCTTTTTAGCCACCCAGGCCATTGAGCATCTACCCAGTGTTCCTCCAGGTCCAGCACACCCAGAGAGGAGCCATTGCAGCTGTGTCAGCCCCAAAACAGAAGACTGAATGAGGCTGAATTCATATATTGTAGTCAGGGTTATTATGTCCTTATTATTTTCTGATGCTTAAAACCCAGGAAAAATCCATAAATTAGCCGCTTCGTTGTTTAAGCCGTGGGGTTCAAAACGTGGGAAAAAAGTAGTGGCTTATAGTCCGAAAAATACGTTTACTGAATCATGTTGGCATGGTCACTTCTCTGTGCCCAATTAATTTTCCTCCCTTCCCTCCTGACCTTGAGCCAGACTTCCATCCTTAATATGGGAACAAAGGAAGAAAGTTTCGATCTGCCCAACCTGGACCATTTTGCACAATGTCAGCCCGCTTCTCAGGTGTTCAGTAACCTTGCTTTGTTTTTTCCCTCCTTTCATATAGTACAAAAATTCCATTTACACCTATAGGCAGAATAAATCCTGTTATGACCCCCTAGCTGTCTGTGAGACTAGATTTACTATCTAGTAAAACAGAACCCAATTACTCTAGAGCAGGCTGTTAGGCTTCCTAAGCATTTATTCCCTTTTTTTGAGAATGAACTGCCTTCTGGATGGCTGTTACCCACTGTCTATCTTAGGCAGCTACCTACCTCCCTTTAGTATAGTCACTCGACCTACCGTGATGTCTTCCCATGCTGATAATGACCATGAGCTACATAGTTGTGAATCTGCCTTTGTAAACCATTGTCTAGAAAGTGGCAAAACTTTTTCCCCCTCTTTTCCTGTGTGTTGGGCAGACAAAGTGAATGATTTCTACTGGGTATGCGGTAATGTTGCATATTCTTCTCTTCCACCAGACTGGAGAGGTCACTGTGCTGTAGCTAGACTCACATATAAAATGTATTCAGCCATTACTGCTGATCTAGTACACCAAAAGGCCAAAGGAATACAGGTTCCAACCATCAGATACAAAACCTGTAAGCATATGAATAACTACCTTTTGAATGGCCTTCCTCAATATTCCAACTTAGAATCTCGCCAATTCCCTCATGTAAGCCATAGAAAACCTACTCTTCCAAACATTTTGGACACTGGAATGATGGCACTACAGAATGTTCCTGTTGAACATCGCCTTACGTCCAAGTCCAGTGCAGCTGTGTCAGACCCATAATAAGATTGAATGAAGCAGAATTTATATATTGTGACCGGATTAGCCAATTTCTTGAAATCTGCCCAGTTTGGATAAGAGAAATTAATAGTTTATATTAATTACAGAAGAAGAAATTTACAACAAAACACTGTAGCAAAGATCAGGAAAATAAATTCTGACTAAAACGTGTCTGTAGATAATAAATTATTTACCTGTTTACTAATTCATACAACTGAGCAATTGCTTGCCTCAGCCAGGAGGTATTAATGTTTATTTTAACAAGATTCCACACAAAACACTGGGGGAAAGATCAGTAAAGTAAATTATTGCTGGAACGTGTGTATAAATGCAAATTGATTTACCTGTTGTTGTTGTTGTTGGTTCCTCTGCAATAAAACCCATTTTACATGAATTAATCTAAAAAAGTTTCAGCATTTGGAAAATAATGTAGTAAGAGTTGTAAACTTATATGTGAAACCTCTATTTCCAACCGTGATCCAAACTCTGGTGACCTTGGGAATTAAATGTAATTCTTGCGCCAGCGTTTACTAGGGTTCCACTACCGGCCACTATTCTATGGCATGTGCAATGTAAGAAGTAATCGATGTAACCCCTCGCTTCTCCATCAGCTAACCTGATCTTCAGCCAGCCATGTAATTCTTGCGCCAGCGTTTACTAGGGTTCCACTACCGGCCACTATTCTATGGCATGTGCAATGTAAGAAGTAATCCATGTAACCCCTCGCTTCTCCATCAGCTAACCTGATCTTCAGCCAGCCAAGCCATTTACCATCTGGCCAGTCTCCCTCCAAGCCCACCCCACCCAGAGAGGAGCCCATGAAGCTGTCTCGGGCCCATAAAAGAAGAAATGAGGCTGAATTAATATTTATGGCATTCTGGCAGATGTCCTTATCCAGAAAAGAGAAAATGAATATTAACTAATTCATACAACTGAGCAATTGATGGTTAATGGCCTTGCTCAAAGACCCAGCCGTGAAAGCGTCATGGTGCTGGGATTTGAACTCATGACCTACTGATCAGAATTGCCACATCATAAACACTGAGCTACGCCGTACCCATTTATTGTGGTAAATCAGGCCATTTTCTTGCTGTCTGCCTGCTTCAGCCAGGAGGGCTTAAGTGTGTATTTTAACAAGATTCCCCACAAAACAATGGGGGAAAGATTAGTAAAGTAAATTATTACGGAAATGTGTGTATAAATGAAAATGGATTTACCTGTTGTTGTTGTTGTTGTTGTTGTTGTTGTTTCCTCTGTAATAAAACAAATTTTACATGAATTCCAGAAGTCTTAGCATTTGGAAAATAATGTACTAAAAGTTGTAATCATATATATATATATATATCTTTAACCCCTGTTTCCAATCCTTATTCATACTCTGGTGATGTGGGGAAGTGTATGTCATTCTTATGCCAGTGTTTAATAGTGTTCCACTTCTGGCCACTATCCTTTAGCATGTACAATGTAGGAAATTATCCAAGTGACCCCTTGCTTTTCCATCCGTTAACCTGCTTTTTAGCCACCCAGGCCATTGAGCATCTACCCAGTGTTCCTCCAGGTCCAGCACACCCAGAGAGGAGCCATTGCAGCTGTGTCAGCCCCAAAACAGAGGACTGAATGAGGCTGAATTCATATATTGTAGTCAGGGTTATTATGTCCTTATTATTTTCTGATGCTTAAAACCCAGGAAATATCCATAAATTAGCCGCTTCGTTGTTTAAGCCGTGGGGTTCAAAACGTGGGAAAAAAGTAGTGGCTTATAGTCCAAAAAATACGTTTACTGAATCATGTTGGCATGGTCACTTCTCTGTGCCCAATTAATTTTCCTCCCTTCCCTCCTGACCTTAAGCCAGACTTCCATCCTTAATATGGGAACAAAGGAAGAAAGTTTCGATCTGCCCAACCTGGACCATTTTGCACAATGTCAGCCCGCTTCTCAGGTGTTCAATAACCTTGCTTTGTTTTTTCCCTCCTTTCATATAGTACAAAAATTCCATTCACACCTATAGGCAGAATAAATCCTGTTATGACCCCCTAGCTGTCTGTGAGACTAGATTTACTATCTAGTAAAACAGAACCCTATTACTCTAGAGCAGGCTGTTAGGCTTCCTAAGCATTTATTCCCTTTTTTAGAGAATGAACTGCCTTCTGGATGGCTGTTACCCAGTGTCTATCTTAGGCAGCTACCTACCTCCCTTTAGTATAGTCACTCGACCTACCGTGATGTCTTCCCATGCTGATCATGACCATGAGCTACATAGTTGTGAATCTGCCTTTGTAAACCATTTCTAGAAAGTGGCAAAACTTTTTCCCCCTCTTTTCCTGTGTGTTGGGCAGACAAAGTGAATGATTTCTACTGGGTATGCGGTAATGTTGCATATTCTTCTCTTCCATCAGACTGAAGAGGTCACTGTGCTGTAGCTAGACTCACATATAAAATGTATTCAGCCATTACTGCTGATCTAGTACACCAAAAGGCCAAAGGAATACAGGTTCCAACCATCAGATACAAAACCTGTAAGCATATAAATAACTCCCTTTTGAATGGCCTTCCTCAATATTCCAACTTAGAACCTCGCCAATTCCCTCATGTAAGCCATAGAAAACCTACTCTACCAAACATTTTGCACACTGGAATGATGGCACTACAGAATGTTCCTGTTGAACATCGCCTTACGTCCAAGTCCAGTGCAGCTGTGTCAAACCCATAATAAGATTGAATGAAGCAGAATTTATATATTGTGAACGGATTAGCCAATTTCTTGATATCTGCCCACTTCGGATAAGAGAAATTAATAGTTTATTTTAATTACAGAAGAAGAAATCTACAACAAAACACTGTAGCAAAGATCAGGAAAATAAATTCTGACTAAAACGTGTCTGTAGATAATAAATTATTTACCTGTTTACTAATTCATACAACTGAGCAATTGCTTGCCTCAGCCAGGAGGTCTTAATGTTTATTTTAACAAGATTCCACACAAAACACTGGGGGAAAGATCAGTAAAATAAATTATTGCTGGAACGTGTGTATAAATGCAAATTGATTTACCTGTTGTTGTTGTTGTTGTTGTTGTTGGTTCCTCTACAATAAAACCAAATTTTTCAGGAATGAATCCACAAAAGTCTTAGCATTTGGAAAAAAATGTACTAAGAGTTGTAAACGTATATGTGAAACCTCTATTTCCAACACTGCTCTATACCTGTTGTTGTTGTTGTTGTTGTTGTTGTTGTTGTTGTTGTTGTTGGTTCCTCTGCAAAAAAACAAAACAATTTTACTTGAATTAATCACCAGAAATGTTATTTTTTGGAAAATAATGTAGCACTTTATTAATTGGTCACTTCTCTGTGCCCAATTAATTTTCCTCCCTTCCCTCCTGACCTTAAGCCAGACTTCCATCCCTAATAAGGGAACAAAGGAAGAAAGTTTCGATCTGCCCAACCTGGACCATTTTGCACAATGTCAGCCCGCTTCTCAGGTGTTCAATAATCTTGCTTTGTTTTTTCCCTCCTTTCACATAGTACAAAAATTCCATTCACCCTTACTGCCCGTTTAGAGTTTAGACATATTTCCTGGTGCGTACAAGCCATCTAACGCAACATGAATACTGCCAGTCAATGGATAGATCAATAGAGGGGCTGCCTATAATGTTTCCACCTGTTTTGCAAGTGATATCCATTTTGTTCACATCCATTCTCCTATATTTATATTATAAGCGTAATTACACTTACTTGTATAGGCAGAATAAATCCTGTTATGACCCCCTAGCTGTCTGTAAGACTAGATTTACTATCTAGTAAAACAGAACCCCATTACTCTAGAGCAGGCTGTTAGGCTTCCTAAGCATTTATTCCCTTTTTTTGAGAATGAACTGCCTTCTGGATGGCTGTTACCCAGTGTCTATCTTAGGCAGCTACCTACCTCCCTTTAGTATAGTCACTCGACCTACCGTGATGTCTTCCCATGCTGATCATGACCATGAGCTACATAGTTGTGAATCTGCCTTTGTAAACCATTGTCTAGAAAGTGGCAAAACTTTTTCCCCCTCTTTTCCTGTGTGTTGGGCAGACAAAGTGAATGATTTCTACTGGGTATGCGGTAATGTTGCATAATCTTCTCTTCCACCAGACTGGAGAGGTCACTGTGCTGTAGCTAGACTCACATATAAAATGTATTCAGCCATTACTGCTGATCTAGTACACCAAAAGGCCAAAGGAATACAGGTTCCAACCATCAGATACAAAACCTGTAAGCATATAAATAACTCCCTTTTGAATGGCCTTCCTCAATATTCCAACTTAGAATCTCACCAATTCCCTCATGTAAGCCATAGAAAACCTACTCTTCCAAACATTTTGCACACTGGAATGATGGCACTACAGAATGTTCCTGTTGAACATCGCCTTACGTCCAAGTCCAGTGCAGCTGTGTCAGACCCATAATAAGATTGAATGAAGCAGAATTTATATATTGTGAACGGATTAGCCAATTTCTTGATATCTGCCCACTTCGGATAAGAGAAATTAATAGTTTATTTTAACTACAGAAGAAGAAATCTACAACAAAACACTGTAGCAAAGATCAGGAAAATAAATTCTGACTAAAACGTGTCTGTAGATAATAAATTATTTACCTGTTTACTAATTCATACAACTGAGCAATTGCTTGCCTCAGCCAGGAGGTCTTAATTTTTATTTTAACAAGATTCCACACAAAACACTGGGGGAAAGATCAGTAAAATAAATTTTTGCTGGAACGTGTGTATAAATGCAAATTGATTTACCTGTTGTTGTTGTTGTTGTTGTTGGTTCCTCTGCAATAAAACCAAATTTTTCAGGAATGAATCCACAAAAGTCTTAGCATTTGGAAAAAAATGTACTAAGAGTTGTAAACGTATATGTGAAACCTCTATTTCCAACACTGCTCTATACCTGTTGTTGTTGTTGTTGTTGTTGTTGTTGTTGTTGTTGTTGTTGGTTCCTCTGCAAAAAAACAAAACAATTTTACTTGAATTAATCACCAGAAATGTTATTTTTTGGAAAATAATGTAGCACTTTATTAATTGGTCACTTCTCTGTGCCCAATTAATTTTCCTCCCTTCCCTCCTGACCTTAAGCCAGACTTCCATCCCTAATAAGGGAACAAAGGAAGTAAGTTTCGATCTGCCCAACCTGGACCATTTTGCACAATGTCAGCCCGCTTCTCAGGTGTTCAATAATCTTGCTTTGTTTTTTCCCTCCTTTCACATAGTACAAAAATTCCATTCACCCTTACTGCCCGTTTAGAGTTTAGACATATTTCCTGGTGCGTACAAGCCATCTAACGCAACATGAATACTGCCAGTCAATGGATAGATCAATAGAGGGGCTGCCTATAATGTTTCCACCTGTTTTGCAAGTGATATCCATTTTGTTCACATCCATTCTCCTATATTTATATTACAAGCGTAATTACACTTACTTGTATAGGCAGAATAAATCCTGTTATGACCCCCTAGCTGTCTGTAAGACTAGATTTACTATCTAGTAAAACAGAACCCCATTACTCTAGAGCAGGCTGTTAGGCTTCCTAAGCATTTATGCTTTTTTTTTGAGAATGAACTGCCTTCTGGATGGCTGTTACCCAGTGTCTATCTTAGGCAGCTACCTACCTCCCTTTAGTATAGTCACTCGACCTACCGTGATGTCTTCCCATGCTGATCATGACCATGAGCTACATAGTTGTGAATCTGCCTTTGTAAACCATTGTCTAGAAAGTGGCAAAACTTTTTCCCCCTCTTTTCCTGTGTGTTGGGCAGACAAAGTGAATGATTTCTACTGGGTATGCGGTAATGTTGCATATTCTTCTCTTCCACCAGACTGGAGAGGTCACTGTGCTGTAGCTAGACTCACATATAAAATGTATTCAGCCATTACTGCTGATCTAGTACACCAAAAGGCCAAAGGAATACAGGTTCCAACCATCAGATACAAAACCTGTAAGCATATGAATAACTACCTTTTGAATGGCCTTCCTCAATATTCCAACTTAGAACCTCGCCAATTCCCTCATGTAAGCCATAGAAAACCTACTCTTCCAAACATTTTGGACACTGGAATGATGGCACTACAGAATGTTCCTGTTGAACATCGCCTTACGTCCAAGTCCAGTGCAGCTGTGTCAGACCCATAATAAGATTGAATGAAGCAGAATTTATATATTGTGACCGGATTAGCCAATTTCTTGAAATCTGCCCAGTTTGGATAAGAGAAATTAATAGTTTATATTAATTACAGAAGAAGAAATTTACAACAAAACACTGTAGCAAAGATCAGGAAAATAAATCCTGACTAAAACGTGTCTGTAAATAATAAATTATTTACCTGTTTACTAATTCATACAACTGAGCAATTGCTTGCCTCAGCCAGGAGGTCTTAATGTTTATTTTAACAAGATTCCACACAAAACACTGGGGGAAAGATCAGTAAAGTAAATTATTGCTGGAACGTGTGTATAAATGCAAATTGATTTACCTGTTGTTGTTGTTGTTGGTTCCTCTGCAATAAAACCAAAATTTTCAAGAATGAATCCACAAAAGTCTTAGCATTTGGAAAAAACTGTACTAAGAGTTGTAAACGTATATGTGAAACCTCTATTTCCAACACTGCTCTATACCTGTTGTTGTTGTTGTTGTTGTTGTTGTTGTTGTTGTTGTTGTTGGTTCCTCTGCAAAAAAAAACAATTTTACTTGAATTAATCACCAGAAATCTTTTGTTTGGAAAATAATGTAGTAAGAGTTGTAAATGTATATGTGAAACCTCTCTTTATAACATAGATTCATACCTGTTGTTGTTGTTGTTGGTTCCTCTGCAATAAAACCCATTTTACATGAATTAATCTAAAAAAGTTTCAGCATTTGGAAAATAATGTAGTAAGAGTTGTAAACTTATATGTGAAACCTCATTTCCAACCGTGATCCAAACTCTGGTGACCTTGGGAATTAAATGTAATTCTTGCGCCAGCGTTTACTAGGGTTCCACTACCGGCCACTATTCTATGGCATGTGCAATGTAAGAAGTAATCGATGTAACCCCTCGCTTCTCCATCAGCTAACCTGATCTTCAGCCAGCCAAGCCATTTACCATCTGGCCAGTCTCCCTCCAAGCCCACCCCACCCAGAGAGGAGCCCATGAAGCTGTCTCAGGCCCATAAAAGAAGAAATGAGGCTGAATTAATATTTATGGCATTCTGGCAGATGTCCTTATCCAGAAAAGAGAAAATGAATATTAACTAATTCATACAACTGAGCAATTGATGGTTAATGGCCTTGCTCAAAGACCCAGCCGTGAAAGCGTCATGGTGCTGGGATTTGAACTCATGACCTACTGATCAGAATTGCCACATCATAAACACTGAGCTACGCCGTACCCATTTATTGTGGTAAATCAGGCCATTTTCTTGCTGTCTGCCTGCTTCAGCCAGGAGGGCTTAAGTGTGTATTTTAACAAGATTCCCCACAAAACAATGGGGGAAAGATTAGTAAAGTAAATTATTACGGAAATGTGTGTATAAATGAAAATGGATTTACCTGTTGTTGTTGTTGTTGTTGTTTCCTCTGTAATAAAACAAATTTTACATGAATTCCAGAAGTCTTAGCATTTGGAAAATAATGTACTAAAAGTTGTAATCATATATATATATATATATCTTTAACCCCTGTTTCCAATCCTTATTCATACTCTGGTGATGTGGGGAAGTGTATGTCATTCTTATGCCAGTGTTTAATAGTGTTCCACTTCTGGCCACTATCCTTTAGCATGTACAATGTAGGAAATTATCCAAGTGACCCCTTGCTTTTCCATCCGTTAACCTGCTTTTTAGCCACCCAGGCCATTGAGCATCTACCCAGTGTTCCTCCAGGTCCAGCACACCCAGAGAGGAGCCATTGCAGCTGTGTCAGCCCCAAAACAGAAGACTGAATGAGGCTGAATTCATATATTGTAGTCAGGGTTATTATGTCCTTATTATTTTCTGATGCTTAAAACCCAGGAAAAATCCATAAATTAGCCGCTTCGTTGTTTAAGCCGTGGGGTTCAAAACGTGGGAAAAAAGTAGTGGCTTATAGTCCGAAAAATACGTTAACTGAATCATGTTGGCATGGTCACTTCTCTGTGCCCAATTAATTTTCCTCCCTTCCCTCCTGACCTTAAGCCAGACTTCCATCCTTAATATGGGAACAAAGGAAGAAAGTTTCGATCTGCCCAACCTGGACCATTTTGCACAATGTCAGCCCGCTTCTCAGGTGTTCAATAACCTTGCTTTGTTTTTTCCCTCCTTTCATATAGTACAAAAATTCCATTCACACCTATAGGCAGAAAAAAATCCTGTTATGACCCCCTAGCTGTCTGTGAGACTAGATTTACTATCTAGTAAAACAGAACCCAATTACTCTAGAGCAGGCTGTTAGGCTTCCTAAGCATTTATTCCCTTTTTTTGAGAATGAACTGCCTTCTGGATGGCTGTTACCCAGTGTCTATCTTAGGCAGCTACCTACCTCCCTTTAGTATAGTCACTCGACCTACCGTGATGTCTTCCCATGCTGATCATGACCATGAGCTACATAGTTGTGAATCTGCCTTTGTAAACCATTGTCTAGAAAGTGGCAAAACTTTTTCCCCCTCTTTTCCTGTGTGTTGGGCAGACAAAGTGAATGATTTCTACTGGGTATGCGGTAATGTTGCATAATCTTCTCTTCCACCAGACTGGAGAGGTCACTGTGCTGTAGCTAGACTCACATATAAAATGTATTCAGCCATTACTGCTGATCTAGTACACCAAAAGGCCAAAGGAATACAGGTTCCAACCATCAGATACAAAACCTGTAAGCATATAAATAACTCCCTTTTGAATGGCCTTCCTCAATATTCCAACTTAGTTCCTCGCCAATTCCCTCATGTAAGCCATAGAAAACCTACTCTTCCAAACATTTTGGACACTGGAATGATGGCACTACAGAATGTTCCTGTTGAACATCGCCTTACGTCCAAGTCCAGTGCAGCTGTGTCAGACCCATAATAAGATTGAATGAAGCAGAATTTATATATTGTGAACGGATTAGCCAATTTCTTGATATCTGCCCACTTCGGATAAGAGAAATTAATAGTTTATTTTAATTACAGAAGAAGAAATCTACAACAAAACACTGTAGCAAAGATCAGGAAAATAAATTCTGACTAAAACGTGTCTGTAGATAATAAATTATTTACCTGTTTACTTATTCATACAACTGAGCAATTGCTTGCCTCAGCCAGGAGGTCTTAATTTTTATTTTAACAAGATTCCACACAAAACACTGGGGGAAAGATCAGTAAAATAAATTATTGCTGGAACGTGTGTGTAAATGCAAATTGATTTACCTGTTGTTGTTGTTGTTGTTGTTGTTGTTGGTTCCTCTGCAATAAAACCAAATTTTTCAGGAATGAATCCACAAAAGTCTTAGCATTTGGAAAAAAATGTACTAAGAGTTGTAAACGTATATGTGAAACCTCTATTTCCAACACTGCTCTATACCTGTTGTTGTTGTTGTTGTTGTTGTTGTTGTTGTTGGTTCCTCTGCAAAAAAAACAAAACAATTTTACTTGAATTAATCACCAGAAATGTTATTATTTGGAAAATAATGTAGCACTTTATTAATTGGTCACTTCTCTGTGCCCAATTAATTTTCCTCCCTTCCCTCCTGACCTTAAGCCAGACTTCCATCCCTAATAAGGGAACAAAGGAAGAAAGTTTCGATCTGCCCAACCTGGACCATATTGCACAATGTCAGCCCGCTTCTCAGGTGTTCAATAATCTTGCTTTGTTTTTTCCCTCCTTTCACATAGTACAAAAATTCCATTCACCCTTACTGCCCGTTTAGAGTTCAGACATATTTCCTGGTGCATACCTGCCTTCTAACACAACATGAACGCCAGTCAAATGGATATAGGTTAATAGAGGGGCTGCCTATAATGTTTCCACCACTCTGACTAATGCCCTGTTTCGCCAGGGATATCCATTTTGTTCAGATTAATTCTCCTAGATTTATATCACAAGCGTAATTACACTTACTTGTATAGGCAGAATATATCCAGTTATGACCCCCTAGCTGTCTGTAAGACTAGATTTACTATCTAGTAAAACAGAACCCTTTTACTCTAGAGCAGGCTGTTAGGCTTCCTAAGCATTTATTCCCTTTTTTTGAGAATGAACTGCCTTCTGGATGGCTGTTACCCAGTGTCTATCTAAGAAAGCTACCTACCTCCCTTTAGTATAGTCACTCGACCTACCGTGATGTCTTCCCATGCTGATCATGACCATGAGCTACATAGTTGTGAATCTGCCTTTGTAAACCATTGTCTAGAAAGTGGCAAAACCTTCTCCCCCTCTTTTCCTGTGTGTTGGGCAGACAAAGTGAATGATTTCTACTGGGTATGCGGTAATGTTGCATATTCTTCTCTTCCACCAGACTGGAGAGGTCACTGTGCTGTAGCTAGACTCACATATAAAATGTATTCAGCCATTACTGCTGATCTAGTACACCAAAAGACCAAAGGAATACAGGTTCCAACCATCAGATACAAAACCTGTGAGCATATAAATAACTACCTTTTGAATGGCCTTCATCAATATTCCAACTTAGTTCCTTGCCAATTCCCTCATGTAAACCTACTCTCCCAAACATTTTGGACACTGGAATGATGGCACTACAGGATGTTCCTGTTGAACATCGCCTTACGTCCAAGTCCAGTGCAGCTGTGTCAGACCCACAATAAGATTGAATGAAGCAGAATTTATATATTGTGAACGGATTAGCCAATTTCTTGAAATCTGCCCACTTTGGATGAAAGAAATTAATAGTTTATTTTAATTACAGAAGAAGAAATCTACAACAAAACACTGTAGCAAAGATCAGGAAAATAAATTCTGACTAAAACGTGTCTGTAGATAATAAATTATTTACCTGTTTACTAATTCATACAACTGAGCAATTGCTTGCCTCAGCCAGGAGGTCTTAATGTTTATTTTAACAAGATTCCACACAAAACACTGGGGGAAAGATCAGTAAAGTAAATTATTGCTGGAACGTGTGTATAAATGCAAATTGATTTACCTGTTGTTGTTGTTGTTGTTGTTGTTGGTTCCTCTGCAATAAAACCAAATTTTTCAAGAATGAATCCACAAAAGTCTTAGCATTTGGAAAAAACTGTACTAAGAGTTGTAAACGTATATGTGAAACCTCTATTTCCAACACTGCTCTATACCTGTTGTTGTTGTTGTTGTTGTTGTTGTTATTGGTTCCTCTGCAAAAAAAAAAACAATTTTACTTGAATTAATCACCAGAAATCTTTTATTTGGAAAATAATGTAGTAAGAGTTGTAAATGTATATGTGAAACCTCTCTTTATAACATAGATTCATACCTGTTGTTGTTGTTGTTGGTTCCTCTGCAATAAAACCCATTTTACATGAATTAATCTAAAAAAGTTTCAGCATTTGGAAAATAATGTAGTAAGAGTTGTAAACTTATATGTGAAACCTCATTTCCAACCGTGATCCAAACTCTGGTGACCTTGGGAATTAAATGTAATTCTTGCGCCAGCGTTTACTAGGGTTCCACTACCGGCCACTATTCTATGGCATGTGCAATGTAAGAAGTAATCGATGTAACCCCTCGCTTCTCCATCAGCTAACCTGATCTTCAGCCAGCCAAGCCATTTACCATCTGGCCAGTCTCCCTCCAAGCCCACCCCACCCAGAGAGGAGCCCATGAAGCTGTCTCAGGCCCATAAAAGAAGAAATGAGGCTGAATTAATATTTATGGCATTCTGGCAGATGTCCTTATCCAGAAAAGAGAAAATGAATATTAACTAATTCATACAACTGAGCAATTGATGGTTAATGGCCTTGCTCAAAGACCCAGCCGTGAAAGCGTCATGGTGCTGGGATTTGAACTCATGACCTACTGATCAGAATTGCCACATCATAAACACTGAGCTACGCCGTACCCATTTATTGTGGTAAATCAGGCCATTTTCTTGCTGTCTGCCTGCTTCAGCCAGGAGGGCTTAAGTGTGTATTTTAACAAGATTCCCCACAAAACAATGGGGGAAAGATTAGTAAAGTAAATTATTACGGAAATGTGTGTATAAATGAAAATGGATTTACCTGTTGTTGTTGTTGTTGTTGTTTCCTCTGTAATAAAACAAATTTTACATGAATTCCAGAAGTCTTAGCATTTGGAAAATAATGTACTAAAAGTTGTAATCATATATATATATATATATCTTTAACCCCTGTTTCCAATCCTTATTCATACTCTGGTGATGTGGGGAAGTGTATGTCATTCTTATGCCAGTGTTTAATAGTGTTCCACTTCTGGCCACTATCCTTTAGCATGTACAATGTAGGAAATTATCCAAGTGACCCCTTGCTTTTCCATCCGTTAACCTGCTTTTTAGCCACCCAGGCCATTGAGCATCTACCCAGTGTTCCTCTAGGTCCAGCACACCCAGAGAGGAGCCATTGCAGCTGTGTCAGCCCCAAAACAGAAGACTGAATGAGGCTGAATTCATATATTGTAGTCAGGGTTATTATGTCCTTATTATTTTCTGATGCTTAAAACCCAGGAAAAATCCATAAATTAGCCGCTTCGTTGTTTAAGCCGTGGGGTTCAAAACGTGGGAAAAAAGTAGTGGCTTATAGTCCGAAAAATACGTTAACTGAATCATGTTGGCATGGTCACTTCTCTGTGCCCAATTAATTTTCCTCCCTTCCCTCCTGACCTTAAGCCAGACTTCCATCCTTAATATGGGAACAAAGGAAGAAAGTTTCGATCTGCCCAACCTGGACCATTTTGCACAATGTCAGCCCGCTTCTCAGGTGTTCAATAACCTTGCTTTGTTTTTTCCCTCCTTTCATATAGTACAAAAATTCCATTCACACCTATAGGCAGAAAAAAATCCTGTTATGACCCCCTAGCTGTCTGTGAGACTAGATTTACTATCTAGTAAAACAGAACCCAATTACTCTAGAGCAGGCTGTTAGGCTTCCTAAGCATTTATTCCCTTTTTTTGAGAATGAACTGCCTTCTGGATGGCTGTTACCCAGTGTCTATCTTAGGCAGCTACCTACCTCCCTTTAGTATAGTCACTCGACCTACCGTGATGTCTTCCCATGCTGATCATGACCATGAGCTACATAGTTGTGAATCTGCCTTTGTAAACCATTGTCTAGAAAGTGGCAAAACTTTTTCCCCCTCTTTTCCTGTGTGTTGGGCAGACAAAGTGAATGATTTCTACTGGGTATGCGGTAATGTTGCATAATCTTCTCTTCCACCAGACTGGAGAGGTCACTGTGCTGTAGCTAGACTCACATATAAAATGTATTCAGCCATTACTGCTGATCTAGTACACCAAAAGGCCAAAGGAATACAGGTTCCAACCATCAGATACAAAACCTGTAAGCATATAAATAACTCCCTTTTGAATGGCCTTCCTCAATATTCCAACTTAGTTCCTCGCCAATTCCCTCATGTAAGCCATAGAAAACCTACTCTTCCAAACATTTTGCACACTGGAATGATGGCAATTTATATATTGTGAACGGATTAGCCAATTTCTTGATATCTGCCCACTTCGGATAAGAGAAATTAATAGTTTATTTTAACTACAGAAGAAGAAATCTACAACAAAACACTGTAGCAAAGATCAGGAAAATAAATTCTGACTAAAACGTGTCTGTAGATAATAAATTATTTACCTGTTTACTAATTCATACAACTGAGCAATTGCTTGCCTCAGCCAGGAGGTCTTAATGTTTATTTTAACAAGATTCCACACAAAACACTGGGGGAAAGATCAGTAAAATAAATTATTGCTGGGACGTGTGTATAAATGCAAATTGATTTACCTGTTGTTGTTGTTGTTGTTGGTTCCTCTGCAATAAAACCAAATTTTTCAAGAATGAATCCACAAAAGTCTTAGCATTTGGAAAAAACTGTACTAAGAGTTGTAAACGTATATGTGAAACCTCTATTTCCAACACTGCTCTATACCTGTTGTTGTTGTTGTTGGTTCCTCTGCAATAAAACCAATTTTACATGAATGAATCTAAAAAAAGTTTTAGCATTTGAAATATAATGTATTAAGAGTTGTTAAGGTATATGTAAAATCTTAATTTCCAACCATGATCCATACTCTTCTGAACTGGGGAAATAATTGTCATTCTTGCGCCAGCGTTTACTATGGTTCCACTACCGGCCACTATTCTATGGCATGTGCAAAATGTAAGAAGTAATCCATGTAACCCCTCACTTCTCCATCAGCTAACCTGATCTTCAGCCAGCCAAGCCATTTACCATCTGGCCAGTCTTCCTCCAAGCCCACCCCACCCAGAAAGGAGCCCATGAAGCTGTCTCAGGCCCATAAAAGAAGAAATGAGGCTGAATTAATATTTATGGCATTCTGGCAGACGTCCTTATCCAGAAAAGAGAAAATGAATATTAAATAATTCATACAACTGAGTAATTTATGGTTAATGGCCTTGCTTAAAGACTCAGCTTTGGAAGCATCATTGTGCTGGGAATTAAACTCATTACCTTCTGATCAGAATTGCCAAATAATTTACACTGAGCAACGCCGTACCCATACATTGTGGTCAATTGGGCCATTTTCTTGCTGTCAGCCAGGAGGGCTTAAGTGTGTATTTTAACAAGATTTCCACAAAACACTGGGGGAAAGATCAGTAAAGTAAATTGTTACTGAAACGAGTGTATACATGAAATTCGATTTACCTGTTGTTGTTATTGTTGGTTCCTCTGTAATAAAACAAATTTTACATGAATTCCAGAAGTCTTAGCAGTTGGAAAACAATGTACTAAAAGTTGTAATCATATATATGTTTAACCCCTGTTTCCAACCCTTATTCATACTCTGGTGATGTGGGGAAGTCTATGTTATTCTTATGCCAGTGTTCAATAGTGTTCCACTCCTGGCCACTATCCTTTAGCATGTACAATGTAGGAAATTATCCAAGTGACCCCTTGCTTTTCCATCCATTAACCTGCTCTTCAGCCAGCCAGGCCATTAAGCATCTACCCAGTGTTCCTCTAGGTCCACCTCACCCAAAGTAGAGCCATTGCAGCTGTGTCAGCCCCAAAACAAAAGACTGAATGAGGCTGAATTCATATATTGTGGTCATTTGGGCAATTTTCTTTCTGTGTGCCTGCTTCAGCCAAGATTCAACATCACTGAATCATGTTGGCATGGTCACTTCTCTGTGCCCAATTAATCTTCCTTCTCTTCCTCCTGACCTTAAGCCAGACTTCCATCCTTAATAAGGGAACAAAGGAAGTAAGTTTTGATCTGCCCAACATGGACCATATTGCACAATGTCAGCCCGCTTCTCAGGTGTTCAATAATCTTGCTTTGTTTTTCCCTCCTTTCACATAGTACAAAAATTCCATTCACCCTTACTGCCCGTTTAGAGTTCAGACATATTTCCTGGTGCGTACAAGCCATCTAACGCAACATGAATACTGCCAGTCAATGGATAGATCAATAGAGGGGCTGCCTATAATGTTTCCACCTGTTTTGCAAGTGATATCCATTTTGTTCACATCCATTCTCCTATATTTATATTATAAGCGTAATTACACTTACTTGTATAGGCAGAATAAATCCTGTTATGACCCCCTAGCTGTCTGTAAGACTAGATTTACTATCTAGTAAAACAGAACCCCATTACTCTAGAGCAGGCTGTTAGGCTTCCTAAGCATTTATGCTTTTTTTTTGAGAATGAACTGCCTTCTGGATGGCTGTTACCCAGTGTCTATCTTAGGCAGCTACCTACCTCCCTTTAGTATAGTCACTCGACCTACCGTGATGTTTTCCCATGCTGATCATGACCATGAGCAAAGATCAGGAAAATAAATCCTGACTAAAACGTGTCTGTAAATAATAAATTATTTACCTGTTTACTAATGTCAGGGATTCCCCTGCCATGCCCCCTTTGGCCGCCGTCAGAGATGCTCCCTGCCACGCCCCCCTCGGTAGCGTTCATGGTGCCTCATTATCCCGTGCCTGCCTAATCACCGACAGCCGTGACTCGTTATGGTTCTGACTATATAAACACACGTTCTCGAGTCACAGGCTGTCGGTCCTTGTGTTGTCATGCTGGTGATACCCGTGGCTGCTCGACCGCCAGCATTCCCCGCTGGTTCCGTTCCCTATGGATTACTCTTAGCCGCTGCCGTTTACTTTCGTTTTGGACTCAAGGTTTCATTTTGGATTACTCGTCTCGAGCGGATATTCTTCGTTTGTTTTCTCGCCTCGGCAGCAGTGAGTGTTTGTTGAACTCTTTTGGTTTAAATTAATAAACTATGATTGACTTGCTTCCACTTCCGCGTCCTGTCCGTCAGCCTGACAACTAATTCATACAACTGAGCAATTGCTTGCCTCAGCCAGGAGGTCTTAAGTGTTTTTTTTTTTTTTTTAACAAGATTCCACACAAAACACTGGGGGAAAGATCAGTAAAGTAAATTATTGCTGGAACGTGTGTATAAATGCAAATTGATTTACCTGTTGTTGTTGTTGTTGTTGGTTCCTCTGCAATAAAACCCATTTTACATGAATAAATCCACAAAAGTCTTAGCATTTAGAAAATAATGTAGTAAGAGTTGTAAATGTATATGTGAAACCTCTCTTTATAACATAGATTCATACCTGTTGTTGTTGTTGTTGGTTCCTCTGCAATAAAACCCATTTTACATGAATTAATCTAAAAAAGTTTCAGCATTTGGAAAATAATGTAGTAAGAGTTGTAAACTTATATGTGAAACCTCATTTCCAACCGTGATCCAAACTCTGGTGACCTTGGGAATTAAATGTAATTCTTGCGCAAGCGTTTACTAGGGTTCCACTACCGGCCACTATTCTATGGCATGTGCAATGTAAGAAGTAATCGATGTAACCCCTCGCTTCTCCATCAGCTAAGCCATTTACCATCTGGCCAGTCTCCCTCCAAGCCCACCCCACCCAGAGAGGAGCCCATGAAGCTGTCTCGGGCCCATAAAATAAGAAATGAGGCTGAATTAATATTTTTGGCATTCTGGCAGATGTCCTTATCCAGAAAAGAGAAAATGAATATTAACTAATTCATACAACTGAGCAATTGATGGTTAATGGCCTTGCTCAAAGACCCAGCCGTGAAAGCGTCATGGTGCTGGGATTTGAACTCATGACCTACTGATCAGAATTGCCACATCATAAACACTGAGCTACGCCGTACCCATTTATTGTGGTAAATCAGGCCATTTTCTTGCTGTCTGCCTGCTTCAGCCAGGAGGGCTTAAGTGTGTATTTTAACAAGATTCCCCACAAAACAATGGGGGAAAGATTAGTAAAGTAAATTATTACGGAAATGTGTGTATAAATGAAAATGGATTTACCTGTTGTTGTTGTTGTTGTTGTTGTTTCCTCTGTAATAAAACAAATTTTACATGAATTCCAGAAGTCTTAGCATTTGGAAAATAATGTACTAAAAGTTGTAATCATATATATATATATATATCTTTAACCCCTGTTTCCAATCCTTATTCATACTCTGGTGATGTGGGGAAGTGTATGTCATTCTTATGCCAGTGTTTAATAGTGTTCCACTTTTGGCCACTATCCTTTAGCATGTACAATGTAGGAAATTATCCAAGTGACCCCTTGCTTTTCCATCCGTTAACCTGCTTTTTAGCCACCCAGGCCATTGAGCATCTACCCAGTGTTCCTCCAGGTCCAGCACACCCAGAGAGGAGCCATTGCAGCTGTGTCAGCCCCAAAACAGAAGACTGAATGAGGCTGAATTCATATATTGTAGTCAGGGTTATTATGTCCTTATTATTTTCTGATGCTCAAAACCCAGCAAAAAATCCATAAATTAGCCGCTTCGTTGTTTAAGCCGTGGGGTTCAAAACGTGGGAAAAAAGTAGTGGCTTATAGTCCAAAAAATACGTTTACTGAATCATGTTGGCATGGTCACTTCTCTGTGCCCAATTAATTTTCCTCCCTTCCCTCCTGACCTTAAGCCAGACTTCCATCCTTAATATGGGAACAAAGGAAGAAAGTTTCGATCTGCCCAACCTGGACCATTTTGCACAATGTCAGCCCGCTTCTCAGGTGTTCAATAACCTTGCTTTGTTTTTTCCCTCCTTTCATATAGTACAAAAATTCCATTTACACCTATAGGCAGAAAAAAATCCTGTTATGACCCCCTAGCTGTCTGTGAGACTAGATTTACTATCTAGTAAAACAGAACCCAATTACTCTAGAGCAGGCTGTTAGGCTTCCTAAGCATTTATTCCCTTTTTTTTTGAGAATGAACTGCCTTCTGGATGGCTGTTACCCAGTGTCTATGTTAGAAAGCTACCTACCTCCCTTTAGTATAGTCACTCGACCTTCTGTGATGTCTTCCCATGATCATGACCATGAGCTACATAGTTGTGAATCTGCCTTTGTAAACCATTGTCTAGAAAGTGGCAAAACTTTTTCCCCCTCTTTTCCTGTGTGTTGGGCAGACAAAGTGAATGATTTCTACTGGGTATGCGGTAATGTTGCATAATCTTCTCTTCCACCAGACTGGAGAGGTCACTGTGCTGTAGCTAGACTCACATATAATATGTATTCAGCCATTACTGCTGATCTAGTACACCAAAAGGCCAAAGGAATACAGGTTCCAACCATCAGATACAAAACCTGTGAGCATATGAATAACTACCTTTTGAATGGCCTTCCTCAATATTCCAACTTAGAACCTCGCCAATTCCCTCATGTAAGACATAGAAAAACTACTCTTCCAAACATTTTGGAGACTGGAATGATGGCACTACAGGATGTTCCTGTTGAACATCGCCTTACGTCCAAGTCCAGTGCAGCTGTGTCAGACCCATAATAAGATTGAATGAATCATATTTTATATATTGTGAACGGGTTAGCCAATTTCTTAAAATCTGCCCACTTCAGATAAGAGGAAGTAATAGTTTATTTTAATTACAGAAGAAGAAATTTACAACAAAACACTGTAGCAAAGATCAGGAAAATAAATCCTGACTAAAACGTGTCTGTAGATAATAAATTATTTACCTGTTGTTGTTGTTGTTGTTGTTGGTTCCTCTGCAATAAAACCAATTTTTCAGGATTGAATCCACAAAAGTCTTAGCATTTTGAAAATAATGTAGTAAGAGTTGTAAATGTATATGTGAAACCTCTCTTTATAACACAGATTCATACCTGTTGTTGTTGTTGTTGTTGTTGTTGGTTCCTCTGCAATAAAACCCATTTTACATGAATAAATCCACAAAAGTCTTAGCATTTTGAAAATAATGTAGTAAGAGTTGTAAATGTATATGTGAAACCTCTCTTTATAACATAGATTCATACCTGTTGTTGTTGTTGTTGTTGTTGTTGTTGGTTGCTCTGCAATAAAACCCATTTTACATGAATGAATCTAAAAAGTCTTAGCATTTGGAAAATAATGTAGTAAGAGTTGTAAACGTATATGTGAAACCCCTATTTCCAACTGTGATCCAAACTCTGGTGACCTTGGGAATTAAATGTAATTCTTGTGCCAGCGTTTACTAGGGTTCCACTACCGGCCACTATTCTATGGCATGTGCAATGAAAGAAGTAATCGATGTAACCCCTCGCTTCTCCATCAGCTAACCTGATCTTCAGCCAGCCATGCCAATTAGCATCTGCCCAGTCTCCCTCCAAGCCCACCCCACCCAGAGAGGAGCCAATACTGCTGTCTCAGGGCAACAAAAGAACTATGAATAAGGCTGAATTCATATTTATGGATTTCTGGCAGACGTCCTCATCCAGAGAAGAGGAAATGAATCTTAACTAATTCATACAACTGAACAATTGCTTGCCTCAGCCAGGAGGTCTTAAGTGTTTATTTTTACAAGATTCCACACAAAACACTTGGGTAAAGATCAGTAAAGTAAATTATTACTGGAACGAATGCATAAATGCAAATTGATTTACCTGTTGTTGTTGTTGTTGGTTCTGCTGCAATAAAACCAATTTTACATGAATGAATCCACAGAAGTTTTAGCATTTGGAATATAATGAAGTAAGAGTTGTTAAGGTATATGTGAAACCTCTATTTCCAACAGTGATTCATACTCTTCTGACCTGGGGTCATGGTGCTGGGATTCGAACTCATGACCTACTGATCAGAATTGCCACATCATAAACACTGAGCTACGTGTTCCCATTAATTGTGGTAAATTGAGCCATTTTCTTGCTGTCTGCCTGCTTCAGCCAGGAGGGCTTAAGTGTGTATTTTAACAAGATTCCCCACAAAACAATGGGGGAAAGATCAGTAAAGTAAATTATTACGGAAATGTGTGTATAAATAAATTGATTTAACTTTTGTTGTTGTTGTTGTTGTTGGTTCCTCTGTAATAAAACAATTTTTCCGTGGATCATCCCCGCATTACGGACCAAACCCGCATGACGATTCTTAACTCTAACTAACGTCATGATAGAGCTACTGCCGCTTCCAGGCCCGTGGTCCGTGCCCTGACACCCATAAGGAGATTGAATGTGGCTGAATTCATATATTGTGCTCAGTTGGGCATTTTCTTGAAGTCTGCCCACTTCAGCCAAGAGGAATTAAGAGCTTATTTTACTTACAGAAGAAGTAATCCACCACAAAATATTGGAGGAAATATAAATAAAATAAAATAATATTGAAACATATGTATGTAGATAAAAATATATTTACCTGTTGTTGTTGTTGTTGTTGGTTCCTCTGCAATAAAAACTATTTTACATTAATTAATCCACAGAATTCTTAGCATTTGGAAACTTCAGTGTTTGGCTGACACATAGAGGGCATTAGTGGAATTAAGGCAATGACTCGGATCTGCCCACTTCATCCTGGCCTGCCTCTGGATAGTGTTCTTTTCGATTGGAGACCATTTTGTGCAGCTGGGGATGGTTTCTCATTAATGCCCTGGGATTTCATGAAATTCCAGCGTAAGAACAGGAGCTTTGTGGATGGATTTGGACTGTAGTTAATGGTAACAGTCAACCCCATTATATTGGGCTTTCCCTGGCTCATAACCATTGACCCAGTGATTTCCTGGGAGCACAAGGAGATGATACAATGGCCGCCAAGGTGCCTTCAACACTTCATAAAAAGGAATCTTACTATACCTGTAGAGTAGTTAAATCTGGCATAGCCCTTTAAGGAGTAGGTGGGGTTTCAGGGGTTAGGTGAGACATAGACGGAAGCAGACAGTCAGAGAGAAACAAGAGAAAAAATAAAAAACGTGTTCTATCACATAAACTGTCTTAGCGTTCGTGTCCGTCCTTGACACAATCTACACTACCCTCTTGTGCTACATCTGTAGAAAGCCCAGAACCCCCGCAGCAGTGTTCATCAATAAAGAGTAGCAGGACTTAGGAGAAGTGTTTAATAAGATGGTTGCCATGACCCTTCACCCTCATCAGCCATGAGACTAAAATTTAACTTCTTACTAATATGTCTCCTCCCGGAATCCACGTATATCCCTAAACGGCACCAGAAACCCAAGCCATGGAGGACTATATCAAAGAAGTGCTTGCAGTGGGATTTATTCAACCTTCCACATCACTCGCAGCCAAAGGTTTTTCTTTGTGGAGAAAAAGAATGGGGGTCTGAAACCCTGCATTGATAATTAGGGTTTAAACGGCGTAATAGTTTGTTATCCATATCCTCTCCCCCTCACTTACACTTGGAACAGCAACGTGAGGCACGTTTCTTCACCTAACTAGACCTCCGCAGTGCATACAACCTGGTGATGATCAAGAAAGGGGATGAATGCAAAACGTCTTTCCACATCACTTGGGGTCTTTATGAATACAGGGTCATGCCTTAAGGCTTCACGAATGCGCTGGCAATATTCCAAGCTTTTATGAATGAGATCTTTTTGGATCTTGTGAACTCGTGTCATAGTCTACATAGATGACATCTTAGTGTATTCACCGATGTACAAAATTCACATTTAACACATACAAAGCATATTAAACTGCATTCTGGAACATCAACTTGTGGTAATTGCAGAGAAATTAAAGTGTCATCAAGAGTTTACTACTTTCCTGGAGTATGTCATCTGTATATCAATATGTGTCTGTAGATGAAAAAGTATTTACCTGTTGTTGTTGTTGTTGGTACCCCTGCAATAAAACCAGTTTTACTTGAATTAATCACCAGAAGTCTTAGTATTTGAAAAATATTGTAGTAAGAGTTGTAAACGTATATGTGAAACCTCTATTTCCAACCCTGATCCATACCTGGTGTTGTTGTTGTTGGTTTCCCTGCAATAAAACCAATTTTACATGAATGAATCCACATAAGTAATAACACACAAAAAACTATGTAGTAAGAGTTACTGAGCATCTGCCCAGTCTCCCTCCAAGCCCACACCACCCAGAGAGGAGCCTATGCAGCTGTGTTAGGCCCATAAAAGAAGAACAAATAAGGCTAAATTTATATTTATGAAATTCTGGCAGACGTCCTTATCCAGAGAAGAGCAAATTAATGTGAACTAATTCATACAACTGAGCAGTTAAGATTAATGGCTGTGCTCAAAGGCCCAGCAGTGGCAGCTTTATGATGCTGGGATTTGAACTCATGACCTTCTAATCAAAATTGCCATATCATAAACACTGAACTACGCTATACCCATATATTGTGGTAAATCAGGCCATTTTCTTGCTGTCTGCCTGCTTCAGCCAGGAGGGCTTAAGTGTGTATTTTAACAAGATTCCCCACAAAACACTGGGGGAAAGATCAGTAAAGTAAAGTATTACTGAAACATGTATAAATATAAATTGATTTATCTGTTGTTGTTATTGTTGCTGTTTTTGGTTCCACTGTAATGAAAAATATTTACATGAATGAATCTCCAGAAGTCTTAGCATCAGGAAAAGAATATAGTAAGAGTTGTAAATGTATAAATAAAACTTTTATTTCAAACCCTGATCCATACCTGTTGTTGTTGATTTCGTTGTTGTTGTTTTTGTTGTTGTTGGGCACCCTGAAATAAAATCAATTTTACATGAATGAATCCACAGAAGTCTGGAAGATGCCCTTATCCAGAGCAACTTAACATTTAACTAATTAATTCAACTAAACAATTGATTGGTTAAGGGCCATGCTGTGACAGCTTCATGGTGCTGGGATTTAAATTTATGATCAGTATTTCATCATAAACACTGAGCTATGCCTTTCCCATATATTGTGGTTGATCAGGCTATTTTCATTTTCATTTTCTTTTTGCTTTAGCCAAGAGGGTGTAATTCTTTATTTGTACAGGATTTCCTACAAAACACTGGGGGAAAGATCAGTAAAGTAAATTATTACTGAAACGTGTATAAATGAAAATGTAATCACTTGTTGTTGTTTTTGTTGGTTCCTCTGTAATGAAAACAATTTTACATGAATGAATCTGGAGAAGTCTTAGCATTTGGAATAATGTAGTAAGAGTTGTAAACATATATGTGAAACCCCTATTTCCAACCGTGTTCCATACTCTAGTGACCTGGGGAAGTGTATGTCATTCTTGTGCCAGCATTTACGATGATTTTAACATGATTCACCACAATATGGAGTATTGAACACTGGAGTAAAGATCAGTAAAGTAAATTATTACTGAAACGTGTATACATAAAAATGTATTTACTTGTTGTTGTTGTTTTCGTTGTTGTTGGTGGTGGTGGTCGTGGTCTGTCCTCTGTAAAAAAACAATTTTATATGAATTAATCCTCAGCATTCAGCATTAAGTCTTAGCATTTGGAATGTAATGTACTACAAGTACTAAGCGAGTAGAAATACGCCCATTTCTAATCCTGATCTATACTCTGGTGACCTGGGAAACTGAATTTCATTGTAGAGCTAATGTTCACTATTGTTCCACTACCAGCCACTATATGAATAAACTTGAATTCATAATTATGTCATTTTGGCAGATGCCCTTATCCAGAGCGACTTACAATCATCTCATTCATACAACTAAGCAGTTGAGGGATTAGGGCAGCTTCGTGGTGCTGGCATCTGAAATTATGAATTTTTGATCAGAAATTCAACGTCTTAACCACTAAACCCCTTTCGAATTTATTATAGTCAGTTTGACTATTTTCTTCCTGTCTCTTTAGAGTTCATTTTATTTTGGTTCACCTCAAAACACTGGAGGAAAGATCAATAAATAGATCATTCCTGAAACATGTGTCTGTACATTGATTTAGTCATTGTTGTTGTTGTTACTGTTGTAGTTTTTTCTGCAACATAACCAAGTTTACATGAATTAATCCTCAAAAGTCTTAGCATTTAGCAAATAATTTACTGTACTAAGAGTTATGAACGTATATGTAAAACCTGTATTTTCAAACCCTGATTAATACTCTGGTGACCTGGGAAGTGTATGTCATTATTGCACCAATGTTCACTAGTGTTCCACTACGGCCACAATACTATGGAATGTACAATGTAGGAAGTAAATCAAGTGACTCCTCGTTTCATCATCAGCTAACCTGCTCTTCAATCGGCCAGTTCATTTAACATCTTCTCAGTCTCCCTCCCTGTTTTAGATTAAAACTCGCCATATCTGGCAGACCTCTCAATACACATGTACAAGCTGGCTAATACACAAATTTATTGCGTTTGTCATAAATAAAATGTAATTACTTTGTTTATGGCCTGTGGTTATTCCCACTGCAATAGAAAAAATAAGAACATTGTTAAGAACATTATTACAGTATTAAAATGATCAGGTTTTAACATTTGGAAAAAATTTGTTCTCAGAGTCTCCAAACATTGGAGAAATTAAGACATTTTAGCAACGTGTCTTCCGATAAGTTTATTTTATTTTATATAAACCTTGTATAAAATAGGTAGCCCTTAAGAACAGATTTTATGAAATAATAACACAAGGACATCTTTCTCATGGCTGTATAAGGAAATTGTAGTGAAATAAACAGGTTGAATGGGAACATCACACACGGAACTGATGTCAAACTGCGAGCCAAAATTGGAAAAGTACAAGGTAATAGTCTTCTGAATTCTGCATTGTAATCTTGTGGAGGTCTTGTTATTGAAATTGTCAAATTAAATGTTACATTTAGTTAAAACATTCTTTTTCACCCAGTATATGGAGACATTTTAGAAAACTAGTATCTTACCATAAATTATCAGCACACAGAGTAGTATTTGGTACCTCATCGTGTATGAATGTATTAAAAACACCTACCAGTTGAAAAAAAAACATTACAAATGCATTTTTACTTGTGTATTATTATTAACTACTATGATAACTTTAATATTAATATATAATAAATATATATAAAGATAAATCATCACACACTTTATTTCCAACACAAATGACATTTTCATTCAAATTATTACAATTATTTTAATAATCAAAATACAAGTTACCCTCATGTATAAACAGCTTTTAACAATAAAAATATTTTATTTACTTACCTGCAGTCAATGCAAAGAAAACTCAGAATTCTCTCTCTCTCTCTCTCTCTCTCTCTCTCTCTCTCTCTCTCTCTCTCTCTCTCTCTCTCTCTCTCTCTCTTTGTGTGTGTACTAATTCCCTACTCTACCTGTACCTCTGCTGTAGCAACATCTTTATGCTCAGCATCATTATTTATATGTTCTTAAAATGTATGTGGGTGGGCTATCATTAATAAGGAATCCAGAAACAATGTCCTCAACCAGGTCTTCAGGTTTCAAATTTTCACTTCCTGGTACCTTTGCCAGTTATTAATAGCATGAAGTAACTTTTGCATACCCAGATAAATAGAGATAATGGTGTATTTGTGTGTGTATAAAGCCAATAGCACACCACAATTGCTTGATTGTATCTACAGTCCTTAAGCATATAGGTTGTATTTCCTTTTGCTCAATAGTCTATTAAGTGTTCAGTAAGTTAATTTTTATTAACTTAACTTTTTATTAAAGATATTAAATCATATTAAATGATTTAATATCATTTAATATATATATATATATATATATATATATATATATATATATATATATATATATATATATATATATATATTAAATGATATTAAATGAAATGAACCAATAAAAATGAAACAAAATATTGTGGCACATTGACAATACGATTCTGTGGAATCATTCTGTGAAGACGTTTTCTTGAATTTCTTGCTTTACTGTGTCATACTTAATCTACATAAAATTAAGAAACATTCTCTAATGACACGATACACTGTCATTAGTCATATTGAAAATTCTGTGACACATGTCCCCACATGTACAAAATGAATGCTTGTCTCACACTTGCTACCTGCTTGTATCAACATACCTTTAAGAAGAAATATTTTATGTCATTAATTTTTTAAGTCTTTTCTAAAATGTTCAGTGTTTAATTATGTATTTAAACCAGCCTGATCTTACACACCAAAGCAGAAAATCGGAACTCTATAGTTGGAATTAAAGATTGTGTGAGATGAATTCTATGAAAGCTCTGTAGTATTGTATTGTATCACCTACATGACATAGCTCTGCCCTGAAGCCACTGAAATTACAAGTTTGGGTGCATATTTAAGGTATAATACGAAATGAGCTTTCAAAACTCTTTCACAATCTCTGTTTAAATTAATAAAATAAAGAAAAAAAACAGTCAGGTGTCATGCAGAATCTAAAAGATATGTTCTTTCATTTGCCTGTAGAGATTAAACGCTTTCATTTTTAGAGTTATAATGAATTATTCATATTTAACTTCAGGAATGAAGCTCTGATTAACACCCAACAGCAGCATGTTATTCCTTCTAATTCCATGGTCTCTCTTCCCTTTTGCCTGTAACTGTGGTAAGAACAACATGACATGAAACTTGTCAGAAATAGAGAAATTCTAATTGGAAAATTATAGCAATCTTGGTCTACAAATTTTTTACCCAACACTGTTTTTCCTGCCCACTCCTTTCCGTATAAAATATTTTATTGTGTGCTGTGAACATTCAATACAGCACTCATTCTGGATCTCCTCCACTACATTAACACAAACGAGCAAATTGTTGATTGTGTATCATCCATACAGCCTTGATGAGAAAGAATAAAGGTTAAAATATTTACTACAGTATACACTTTATTACAGTAATAAACTTTCTTTCGGCTTCTCCCGTTAGGGGGCGCCACAGCGGATCCTCCGCATGTTTGATTTGGCACATGTTTTACGCTGGATGCCCTTCCTAACGCAACCCTCCCCAATTTATCCGGGCTTGGGACCGGCACTGGGAGTGGCTGGGGATGGTTCACTGACCGGGAATCGAACCCGGGTCGCAGCTGTGAGAGCGCCGCATCCTAACCACCAGACCACCAGGGGACCTTTATTACAGTAATAATCAATTAAATTTAACTGGATTTCTATAGCATTTTAAAACAACAGACACTGTCACATAGCAGCTTCACAGAAATAAAATAGACACTGGATATACATTTAAAACATTTTTTTTAATTCTGAATGAGCGAGTCAGGGGGACAGTAGTGAGGAAAGCTTGGCCGAGACAAAGAGGAGGAATGTCATATTCAGTATGCAATTTATTCCCCTCCAAATTGTATTTACAATGAATGCTAATATTTTAATAAGCATAAACATTAAAATTCAATTCAAGAAATTTTTATTTCTATTGCGCTTTTAACAATAAACAATGTCTCAAAGCAGCTTTACACAGCTAAAAAAATGAATATGTTCATTATAAGTGTAAGTTTGTCCCTGATGAACAAGCCGGTGGTGAAAGACTCCCCGAGATGGCATAAGGAAGAAACCTTAAGAGGAACCAGACTCAAGAGGTAACCCATCCTCATCTGGGTTGGACCAAATGTCCATTTATTACAGATATACGATGTTGCAAAGTGCAGTGATTGTGAACAGAAGCAAACTGTGTAGCAGACTGTTGATATTAACTACAGTCCAAATCCATCCTTAAAGCTCCTGTTCTTACTCCGGAATTTCATGGAACCACCCAAGGCGTTGATGAGAAGCCGTCCCCAGCTGCACAGAGTGGCCTCCATTCGAAGAGAACACTATCCGGAGGCAGGCCTGGACGAAGTGGGCAGGAACAGTGGTCACTGGAACCTCAGGAGCATGTTTAAAACACGTCACTCAAATCAGTCCTGCGTCATGTGTATGTGGAAATTGAATGCTTGCCACACACTTTGCCACATGCTGAACATGCCTTTATTCTTATTCATAGATTTCAGACTCAATATTTGGATTATTTTCTAATATTAATGCAGATAGTCTTTGTTTATCCAAATTTTGTACACTAAAATACGTTTGTTTGTTAATAATTCTGTTCACTAAGTTCAATACAGCCCTCATGATTTTGTAATCGAAGTTCAGTACACTGTTGAAATCAGACACTGTGTGAGAAGAGTTTCATAGACGATCTGTAAATGTATTTATTGTATTGTATCATTTATGTGACTCAGCCCTGCTCTGAAGCCACTGCACTTACAAGTTTGGTTGCATTGAAATAAGCTTTTAAAACTCTTTCACAGTCTCTGTCTCTGAGTTACAATAAATTGTATTATTGAAAATAATGTTTTATTTTGCTTTCTGTTTACATTACATATTTTAGAAGTACAAGGTGTGGTCACAAATATTCAATCCACCAAAACAGGATCCACACCTGATATTCTATTTAAAGTAAAGATCAGTCAGTATAAAGAGGTGTGTCTCCTGATCGTTGTGACATAAACCTGCACTCACACCCGTTTTATGTGTATAACACAGATTTACAGCCTTCCTTCCACAGTACTGAACAGGCTAAAAAGTAGTTGAGCGAATGATTATGAATACATATATTACAAAATACTATAAAGAATCATAAGCTTTATATTTGAACAAGGCATGTTTTTTTGCTTGTATGTTTCTCTAATGACACTAAAGTTTCCTCATCAGAACTGCTGTGACTCATTTCACACTCATCTCTGAATATCATCATTAAAGGGAGCAAAATGTATTACATGAAGACATTTTAAAGGACAAATATTCTACATGTTCCAAATGTTCTTCACATTGTTCTAAAAAATTATAACAATATTATTTGTTGAAAACAACAATGTCTTATTGTCCTGTCTATTCCTCTGACTGTCCTGCCTCTCTTACCCTTTCACACAGTGGGTATCAGGAAAGGTTGAATTGCGAAGATTTATTAGTGATACTATTTAGGTCCTTTGGTGGTCTAGTGGTTAGGATGCGGCGCTCTCACTGCTGCAGCCCGGGTTCGATCCCCGGTCAGGGAACCGACCCCAGCCACTCTTAGTGCCGGTTCCAAGCCCAGATAAATAGGGAGGGTTGCGTTAGGAAGGGCATCCAGCGTAAAAACTGGATCCGCATTGCTCATACATAAAGCACTTGTGAAATACGGCCAACGGCATGAAATTAAGGCATGCAACAGAACAATGATCTCAGACACAACAGCAAACCCACAACAAAATGGCTAAAAAAAAAGGATAGAATCAAGGTGTTTCAATTGCTCAGCCAAAGTCAAGACTTCAACCCAACTGAAATGCTGTGGCGAGGCCTTAAATGAGCTGTGTAATCAAAACCTTAATGAACTGAAGCAACGTTACAATGAAATTAAAGCCAAAATTCCTCCACAATGATGAGTGACTGATAGTCATACAAAAGATGATTATTTATTGCTGCTAAAGGTGGTTTAAGGTGTTGAATCATGAGATGTACTTAGTTTTTCACACATGACTTTTCCATGGTTTTGCTATTGTAATATAATGTCATGTTTTGTTATATCTGCGACTGTATTTAATGTACCTAATTCTAAGGACCAGATGATTTTAATATGTCTTGATTTTCAGGAGTTAAATTTAAAGAGGGTGTATTTTTTTAATATGACTGGAATAAGAAACAGAAAAAGCTCTTAAAACAAATAATTTAATGTGTGTTTAAGTAAAGTCAGATATCAGACAACAGTTGAAGCAGCTTGAGATATAAATAAAGAACATTAAACATTAAATGTTATTTAGTGTTTGATTTTATTAGGACCACAAGAAGCTTGAGAGAAGCTTTTAAAGTAGAAGTAGGGAGTTATTATTCAACAGAACTCATAGCTTTGAATAAGGTTGAGCTCTGTGTCCATGCTAGATGTCTTACGATTCTGGTACACACAGGAGAAAGAAATCTTTTCTTCCTGTAAATAATGTCCCCTGCTGTGTCCTCCCCTAGGATTTAGTTCTCATAGATGATATTGGTGCCATTGGCCTGTAAATATGGTTAAAAGTTGAGGTTAAATTTATGTTTTTAACATCTCTGACTTCTTGATTTACAAATTTAAACCAATCTTAGTTGCTTTGACAGCTGGGTGTACCGTGGGATGTGTGCCACATATGTGACTACCCAGCCAACATTTTTATGTGGGCCCCATGTGCGTTTTTGATGGGCTGTCACTTGGGCCCTGCATGGGCAACCCAAATGGGACCCAGAGAAATTTGTCCATCGGCTCCACATGGGCCCCATGTGTGTTAGCTCAGAGGGGCCACTGATGGGTCCATGGTGGGCTCTAAGTTGGACCCATATAGGTGTTCTTTATATGGGCCCATTTGGGTCCCAAATAGGTGTTAAAAATGGGGTCCAAGTGGGCTACAAAAAGGACCCTTATGGGGTCCACATGACTCAATCATGGGTCATCCCACAAATGGCCCCTTTATGGGGTTGTTGTGGGACCACAGTGGGTCAGATTTGGTTCCCATTTATTAATTTCATTATTGATTATTGTGGGTGAACTTAATGTGCTACTATGGAAAATCCACTGTCAAACCATTTCAAACCTCAGTTACAATGTAAAACTGTGCCGTATTTATGTGCTGATTTGTTTAAAATTACATGGTTGAGTATTTAAACTGTGAAAAATAAATGACATCAACTCAGAATGTGTAAATCACATGTAATTCTAATTAATTTAAGTAAACAAGAAACAGGAATAACAGAATTACTGAGTAAAATAGTTCACTGGTGGGTCTATGCAGATTCCTCAGCTGCACACCTACAAAACAGTAAAGAAAGAGAAGACAGAAAAGGCAATTTAGTACATTTTAAAATACTACTATTCACAGCTGCATCTAAAAAAACATGCATCAATATAATTAAGACATATCCTCATCAGTGAATTGTTCCCACCTCTGCCTCGCACAGTAACTTATGCCCGGGGACCAGTCATGGAACTTGAGTCCAAAACTTATGAATGTAACAATTAAAATATCAACCTTGCATCTGAACTTGACTCTTAAACGAATATTTAACAATTGCCAAAAGCCAGTGATTAAACGCAACTAAATACAGAAACTTCCTGCAAATCCTCACAACACAACCAATTCATTTGCACTGCAAATAGCAAATTTTTGTTAATTTTAACATCCTGATTATGATTTCTTGGCTTTGCCAGTTAACATAATAACGTTTTACAGTTAATTGTGTATTTCATTAGATTATTTAGGATAATAATATCCAAAAGGCCAAGAAATCATAAATAAACAATGTTAAAATAAATAAACAACTCACCTTTCAGGTCATTGACAACACCACTGACGAATAGACATTGAACAATAAGCAGTCCTAGATAGGTTTGTCACTTGTTGTGGTCCCCTTGAAACATTTATTTTGTGATCTGTGCTATTTGGTTGTGTTGTGAGGACTTGCAGCGTGTTTCTGTGTTTGGTTGTGTTGTGAGGACTTGCAGCGTGTTTCTGTGTTTGGTTGTGTTGTGAGGACTTGCAGCGTGTTTCTGTGTTTGGTTGTGTTGTGAGGATTTGCAGTGTTTCTGTGCTTGGTTGCATTGTGGGGGTTTGCAGCACATGTGTTTTCAAACTGATAATGTAGGGTTTTTTTTGTTTTTTTTGCTGGTGTTTTTTTCTATTTGCATGTGTTTTCTTAAGTTGCAGCATGTTGAGCTCCATGAGCAAGGATGCCTTGAGGATAAGTCATTTATAAGATATTTTTTCATTTCAGGGTGGAGTATTCCCTTAATTAAACAGAGGCAAAAACAGTGATCGGGATAAAATATTATTAATTGTGCAGCCCTAGCTATAGGTTACATAACTTACACTTCCGGCTGTATTGCTCTCCGATCATGGTCCCGCTGGGCTCTCAAAGCACGGTTGCCTTCTCTGTAGCTTGCATCTGTGAACCATTTACCAAGCGCTGTCTCCAGCTCTTTCTTACTGACAGTTTTCAGCAAAGGATTCTGCTTCAGGCTACCTGTAAAGCAAAAAAAATAAATAATATAGCTGCAAGCAGCGATGGCGGGCCCTCGCACGTTTGTGTATCGCTATACGGTGCCTCCCAGAAAACAATGCACGGTGGGCAAGTGCATCAAGTGGGTAAATATCGGTGGACTGCTTTATGTTGTCACTGACCCATTTAGGGTGTGTAGGAAAAATGAACCCCACATTTAAGACAAATGGGGGCGCTAGTGATCCACTTAAGAGACACACCAATGTCTGACCTTTTTGTCTACACTTAACAGCCGACAAATGTGATGTATGTGTAAAATTTCAAGTTAATCTAAGCACGCCAAAAGCCTTAAATATGCCTGAAAAAAAAGTTACGTTTGACGTGTTGCCATGGGAACAGCGTTCGAGATATCAAAAATCCCTTTGCAATTTATCATCTACAATGTCTCAGCATCATGCTCACCATGTTTGGTGTCAATCGCATAAACATCCTAGGAGGAGTATTTAAAAGTTCACCACATGCAACTGTTAAAAAATCCACCTTTTGTGACTGACACACTTCCTGGCGCCTGTTGGTGGCGCTATGTCCGAGATTCACAATAGGCACATCGATGCGATCGGAATCCTTGGCCGAACATACACACTGCGTGTCATACAAATAAGACATTTTTTGCTTTAGATATTAGACACTTCCTGTTTCCCTGAATTCGCCATAAATTTGTCGCCTCGCCATGGCAGCACCGTTCAAAATATCAAAAATCCCTTCGCAATTTAGCAAGTGCGATGTCTCGCATCATGTTCACCATGTTTGATGTCAATCGCATGAATTCCCTAGGAGGAGTATTTAAAAGTTCACCGCATATTTTTGAGGGCAAAAGTTGTTTCGGGTCGATGAGATCTATATGCATACCAACTCTCGTGCATGTGCGTACATAATTGCCCGATCTGTGCACCAATGTTTGTTTTTGCATTTCAGGGGGCGCTACAGAGCCCCCCTGCCATGCCTGTATTCCAACCTTTGCCCAATCCTAGTGGCGCACGATTATGACGTGTGTGCCAAATTTTAAGAGTTTTCGAGCATGGTAAGGGACCCTAATTGGCCAATGTGTTGAAAAAAATAAAAAAGAATAAAATAATAAATTCTAAGGAAAACAATAGGGCTTCGCACCTCTGGTGCAGGCCATTCTGGCCTGCTCCTCGGTGCTCGGGCCCTAAAAAGTAAAGCAGTAAAGCATGTTACCGCATCAACCAGGCCACAACCCATTATTTGTATGTATAAAGCATGCAAGTATCATGAGCATAAAACTATCAGAACAAAAAAATAAAAATAAAAATAAAGATTAAAAATCACAAGGTTGTAAGCACCTTCTAATCCACCATTTGCTAAAACTGTTAACTAATCTGAGTAAATGATGTTAAAATTACACAATACCATGCAAAAAGTTAAATGCATCAATATGGTGAATTTCAGGCTTTGTTGTGATTGATGTTTAGAATAATTAGTGGGGCCTTGAACACATTCGATTATTAAATTTTTACTGTTAGACCTGCTACACTTTGGACCGTGAATATGAACTGACCACTATAACATTAGTTTAAGTTAATTACTTATAACAATGTTTTGTCTTTAAAAAGCCTTAGTGGAGCTAACACAGCAAGTGGTCTACTTGACTGCACAAACGTGCTTGACATAAAAAAAAAAGCGATTCGGAAGAATTCCGAGTTGTCTGCTCTCGAATTTGTCGGTCTGCACTGCACGGCTTCAAGTCAAACACATCTCAGTTCGTGGTGTCTATGCGCATGCGTGAAGCCTCAGAGCTGAGAGCTGGGGGGGGGGTTCTGACTGACTTTTTGAACGGTGCAAAATTACCTTTCCTTTAACGTAATAATGTTTAGAAATTATATAAATATGAACTTTTTTTAATCACCTCTACCTATTTCACCTAAATCACATTAAAATAATGTTAAGTTTTGTCACAATCTCCTCAGAGCTTTTCTCTGTGTATTACATATACACTTTATAAAGGTAGTGAAAGAGAAAGAGACTTCACAGGGCTTTTACTGTTTCACCCTCCTGTTATCATGAACACACTATATGGAGAAAACACAGGTGAAAATGGTTTGAAAAGTCGTTATTTCCACATTTTAGTAGACACTGTCCTAGTTATCTGCTAATCGTTAAGAATGTTCAGTTCTCCACAGGTGTTTATCTCTGAGGTAAACCAGTTCACTCTCCACACTCACCTTCTTTATATTGTGCCTGTAACTTTAATTACCCCAAATCTTTCAAAAAATTTCATTAAATAAAAGCAACAGTAAAATGTGATTAGTTTAAAACAAAAGATATTTTCTTACCGTGACAGAGATGTCAGGTTATCCAGGTCAGGTCAAGTGTTCCAGTGGTAGTGAGTGATGACCGTTTCTTCAGAATCAGAAGGCGGGAACACAGGAGCCAATGGGACATTTTTACTGTTATTGTTGTTGTTAATATATAAAATTTTTGTTAATCTATTGATCTTATAAAACAGGCAAAAAACATGTCAATTGAATAATTAAATGATAGATTTCTTTTGACAAATATAGTTAAATATAGCCCAAATGTGGCCAATACAGGGCCCTTGAATAAACAAAATGGGCAACCTTACTAGGGCCCACAACCCTGACTAAGCTGGGGCCCACATTTAGTCCATCAAAGTGCCCACTCTGACCCCATGCCCACATGATGCCCATATAACCCAGATAAAACCCATGTAGGGCCCACATGGACATGTTGGCAGGGTATTATTCTCAAAGTGGAAAACCAGTCTGTCATTTTGGACTGTTCCTCTGCATCTGGGGTTTATATTAGGAAATACATCTTCAAACAGCTGACAGCTGGACAGAGACATGCTGCCAGAGCTGCCATCACACATTTCAGTGGGATCTAATGAAAGAAAAAGTAGTTGGTCATGAATGGTATTGTGGGAATTAAAGCTTCCCTTTCAGGAACTTGAGTTGCATCACAATGCTTTAGCGTGGGTACTGTTCCCGCTGCTTTCAAACACGCTATTGTTAGACCGCTGCTCAAGAAACCCAACCTTGATCCCTCCATACTATCTAACTACCGCCCTATATCTAACCTGTCATTTTTGTCTAAGTTGATGGAGAAGCTTGTTTTCACCCAGCTTCAGTCTCACCTTCAACTGCACGGCATTGGGGATACATTTCAGTCCGGTTTCAGGTCGAGACATAGCACTGAATTAGCATTATTGAGGGTCCATAATGACATTCTTGGAGCCTTGGATGGTAAAAGCTCTGTGGTTTTGGTGTTACTGGACCTTACCGCTGCATTTGACACCGTGGATCACGCCATCCTCATCTCTCGTCTTCAACATGTTGTTGGTCTGCAGGGTGCAGTACTAAATTGGTTCTCTTCATACCTCACTAACAGAACTTTTTCAGTAATGCTGGATGATCATTCTTCCTCCATTGCTCCTCTGTCATCTGGTGTGCCCCAAGGATCTATTCTTGGTCCTATTCTGTTCTCACTCTACATGCTGCCACTTGGTCAACTCATCTCCAATCATAATGTTCAATTTCATTTCTATGCTGACGACCTCCAGATCTATCTTCCTGTGATTCAGAGTAATCGTTCTGCATTGGACCCTCTCCATAGATGCCTTCAAGATGTTAAACAGTGGCTTTCCCAGAACTTACTTCATCTAAATAAAGAAAAGACTGAGTACATCCTGTTTAGCTCGGACTTACCCAGCAGTTCTCTGAGTTTTGGTCCTCTTACACCTCAGTTTGCACCTACCGTGCGTAACCTGGGTGTTATTTTTGACCAAAGTATGCACTTCGATAAGCAGATCAGTGCAGTAGTGAAGGCGAGCTTTTATCAGCTAAGGCTCCTCAGCAAGGTCAAATCATTCTTATCCAAAGCTGACCTTGAAAAAGCTATACATGCCTTCATCAGCTCGAGGATTGACTATTGTAATGCCCTTTACACTGGACTTAACCAATCACTTTTAAATCGGCTCCAAACGGTACAAAACACGGCAGCTCGTCTTCTCACCAACACCTCCAAGTGCTCCCACATCACCCCTGTCCTCCGCTCGCTTCATTGGTTTGAATAAAAATTCAGTAAATTTACCATAGATTTGATTGTTTGATTGATTGAACATCTCCAGGTGGTTGATGTGTCAGAAGAGATGGGGCCCTTTCCATTGAATTTGGGCTGAGCAACCACCCATGACTGCCCCCCAACCCGTGAGAGAGGCTTCCTTTGTTAACGTTATGCAACATTAAAGAGACCCCAACATAGGGCCCTGTAACAGGAACCCAGGATCTCTCCACATGTCTAAGTCCCATAAGGCTTGCTGCATGACAGGCTGCCTTTTTGGGAGAATCCTCTGTCCCACTGAAGGGGTCACATGTATAGGAGTCCAAGTGGCACCACATTGGATGCAGTTGCTATCAGACCCAGCAGTCTTTGAAACTGATTTACTGTGAGTAGCTGGCCTTCTCCCACTTTTTTGACAGCCATGAGGATAGATTTGGCTCATGCAGGGGGCAGCTGTATCCACATAACAGTCGAATCCCACACTACGCCTAGGTAGGTGGTTCTCTGTACTGGAGAAAGTACACTTTTCTTGCTGTTTAATCTTGTGAAGGTGCGGGCTGCGAAAGGGATGTCGTACCGCCTCTTGTCCACGCAGAAGACGTACCACCACCTAGCCACAAAGGGGACATCGTACCGCCACTTGGCTGCGAAAGGGATGTTGTGGTCTCCTGGCCACGCAAAGGATGTCGTACCGCCACCTTGCCGCTAAAGGAACGTGGCATTGTCGCCAAGTTCCTCCGAAGGCGATGTCATGACTACAAGTTCCTCTGAAGGTGACGTCATACTTCCAAGCTCCTCTGAAGGCGCCGTCGCATTTCTAAGTCCCTCTGAAGACGTGAGCGCGCTTCACAGTTCCTCTGAAGGTGATGCAGTGCTTCACAGTTCCTCCAAAGGTGACGCACTGGGGAGTTTATGGCGTCAGGTGCTGCCCCTGGAAGGGGTGGTAATGTCAGGGAACCTTCTGCCATGCCTCCCACCACGGCTCTCTCTCAGCCGCTCCTGGAACTAATCGCCGACACCTGTCCCTCATTTCCTTTCCCCTTTATAAGTTCCTGTTCCGTCCTCACTCGCTGTTGGATTTACTAGATGGCTATAGAGACCTACCGGATTCCTGACCGTCAGCATTCCCCGCTGGTTCATGTTCCTTGCTCCGTGTTTGAGGATTACAGTCGTGGTACGGATTACACCAGCATTATGGATCCTACTCGCCTTATGGATCCTACTCGCTTTACAGATTCTACCCGCTTTACGAATTCTATTCGCTTTACAGATTACACACGCATTCTGGTTCGTAACTCCCCCGGACTCGTGTTTATGTTTTGTCTCTAAATAAAGACTATGATAGAATAACTCCTGCTTCTCGCGCGTGGTCACTGCCTTGACAATTTATTACTTGATTTTACTACACGAGGAATAGAAACGCTTTCTATAAAGTGAACTGTGTGTGTACTTGTAGCTATTTAGTTTGTTGTATAAATGTTGTCATAGTTGTATATTGTATGATGTCTTTCTTTCAGTCAGATGGTGTGCAGCATCCTAGAGATGTTGTCTGATAGCATTGCTGCTCCAACTTTGCTGGGGCCATCAGGACGGAAAATCATAGGACGCTCCCAGAAAAATTTCCAATTATAAACAAAAAATAGTTTGTGTTCTCGACACCATGACTGTAGCCATTTAGTGCAAAAAGTCTACTAAACTTCTCAATTCCTCGCCGGTAAGTGGAAAGGGACACTATGATCCTTGTTCAGGGTGATGTGCTGTGCTGTGAGTTTAATGGCTGGATGTGTGTAAGCAGAACACACAAAAATGCATAACAAAATGCAGTACTTAAACATTTATTGTAATAACAGACACATCCAAAGCTGAAAATCGCGGTTTATTTAAAAAACAAGGGTCCACTGTACAAATGCTTTACTTTTTGGTCCAACCGAACAATAGTGATTAGATGGTCATTCTTTTGTTTCACAGAACTTGGACTGGTGTATTGTTTGTATATGTTTCGGAATAACTTTTGCAAAAAAACTACATCTTGCTGGTAAAAAAACAAATATGGCTGGTAGAATATAGTGTTACAAAACAAATTAGTCCATGCACTAAAAAAAAAGTAAAAGAAGTGGAATGTCAGGCTTGAGTCTACAATCCATAGCCGGGTGTCCAGGTGAAGTTTATTATCACCACCTATCATTTCAAACCTTTTATTTCCAGCCAGTAACATTATGGAAACAAAATGACTGATGGAAAATGTAGCCAATAAGTACAGGATTCTAACGATATATGGGAGGATTTTATTCTCCACGTGTGTGAATCTTAGTTTTATTACTATTTTCAAACCTTTACGTGCGTAGTGACGAACCAGGAAGTGATGCAGCTCTCAGGTCAACACAAACAGCTGTTTATAACACATGCTAACTGGACTTTGTTTACAAAAAAACAAGGAAAATAAGGAAAAAATGGACAATTAAAAAAGTAGTTTTATCTGAGATTTGCAAAAAAAGCAGCGATGTGGAAAATATTTTTTGGGGGCAGAGTAACAACAGAGACATGGAGATCTACATCTTTAAGTTACAATATTGTAAGAGTGAAAATGTATGTGGATAAAATTTAAAGATTGCTTTGAATTTAAGAAATAATGTACTTTGTATTTTGACACTGTGTACTAGTGACATATTTAGCACTAGTAACACAGATTATGGTAGGACAAACTTTCTCACCCACAAAATCAATACTAACCATGCAGCCCTAGTTTGAAAACGGGCCTACCGTACCTCATCACAAATGCAGGATGTGATTCAATCACATGTAGATGACATGTTGGCCAAAGGCATAGTTAAGGTCAGTCATAGTCCATGGGCTGCCCCTGTTGATAGGGTGCGAAAAAAAGATCTCTTGGCGTTTTTGCATAGATTATAGGGGCCTCAACTCTGTCACTATCAAAGATGCCCATCCTTTACCCAGAACTTATGACACCTTAGATGCACTTAGGGGTTCGTTTGTTTTCAGCATGATGGATCTGTCATCTGGTTTTTGGCAGGTGCCGCTTCATGCCACAGACAAGCCAAAAACTTCACCACTGGTCGTTCCTTATACCAATTTACGGTCATGCCAATGGGCCTGGTAAATTTACCCCTAACTTTTCAACATCTGATGCAGCTTGTGTTGCAGGGCCTTTCCTGGAAGACTTGCCTTGTGTACTTGGATGATATTATTGTCTACAGTAAGAGTTTTGAAGAGCACTTGCTGCATTTACATGAAGTCTTTGATCGTTTGAGAGCAGCTCACTTGAAGCTGAAACCTTCAAAATGTTGTTTTCACCAACCACAGGTAACATTCTTGGGCCACATAGTGTCCTCAGCTGGTTTGCAGCCAGACACAAAAAACATTCAAAAGGTTAGGAATTGGCCTACTCCTGAAAATCCTACTGAAGTCAGAGCATTCCTAGGCTTGTGTTCATATTACAGACGTTTTATCTGTAAGTTTGCACAATTGGCACAGCCACTGCATGCACTTATTTAAAAAGGCAAAGCGTTTGTTTAGACTGAAGAAGAGCAGGAAGCTTTTGTTTCGCTTTGCCATGCGTTAACCAATACTCCTATCCTTTCGTACCCTGACTTTTCCAAAGAGTTTTTGCTCTTTACTGATGCGTCAAACACGGCAATTGGATGTGTTTTGGCCCAGATGAATGATAACAGAGAAAATGTTATTGCATATGGCAGTCACATTTTGACACCCACTGAGAAACGTTGGTCAAACTACGATAGGGAGTTTTGGGCCATTGTGTGGTCCATTCGTCATTTGCGCCAGTAACTGATGGGCCATTCTTTTTGCATTATTACAGACCACAGGCCTCTGCTTAGTCTTAGGCAGATGGTTTTGGATGGTGATCCATCAGGCCGCCGAGCAAGGTGGGTTTTGGAAATTGACTTGTACAATTGGACGATTGAGCACAGACATGGTCACAAACATGCAAATGCAATGTTTCGTCGGCCTGTCAGAAATTTTCCGATTGACTCTACACCTAAGGTTGAATGTGTGAACTTTGTTTCGGCTTGCACCCAGACTGATGTAGTTGAGTCACAGCTTACCATGCCGCCACCTGCAAACCAGTTGGCTAACACTAATACCACATCTCAACAGGTCTCACCCACTACAGCTTTTATGGCGAGGGCAGAACCGCATTGCTCAATCTCTGCTTCTGCTAACATTTCACTTTTGGAAATGGATAGGAAGGATATTGCTCAGGTTCAAAAAGCTGACCCTTTATTGAGCACAGTGATTGATTGGGTGTTAGCTAAGTGCAGACCACCATATTCTGAGCTAAAAGGCGCCTTACCTTTGATTAAGCAATTTTGGAAAGAATTTCCCAGACTTGTGTTGGTTGGTTTTATTCTTTGCCAAAGTTAGACCCCCACCAGGTGATGTCATTTTTCAAGTTGTGGTTCCACAGAACCTTCAGCTAAAGATATTTGAGAATTTACATGGACACTCTCTCACTGGTCATTTCAGTGCACAGAAAACCTTACAGCGGGCCCAGGTTAGATGCTTCTGGCCTTACATGTCTACAAAATGGTGTCTGCAGTGCCAGGCTTGAGAAGCAAGAAGGCCACAAACACCACATCAGCAGGCCCCTATGCAAAACATAGTTACAAGCATGCTTTTTGAGAAAGTGGCAGCTGATTTGACAAAGTTGCCTGTTACACAACAAGGTAACCGGTACATTCTTATGGTAATGGATTATTTTACAAAGTTTTTGAATGTATATGCACTTCCTGATCAGCGAGCGACTACCGTGGCTAAATGTTTGTTTGAGGATTATATAAGCCGTCATGGTTTACCCAAAAGTTTGCACACAGACCAGGGTCGCCAATTTGACTCTAAACTAGTTAAAGAATTGTGCTCTCTGCTTTGAGTATACAAAACACGTACTTCACCCTATCATCCTATGTCTGACAGCATGGTAGAACGTGTCAAAATATCTGTACACGAAAGGTGGTGAATGGGATGAACACTTGAGGCACGTTGAATTTGCATACAATACAAGTGTACACTCTTTCACTAAACATTCACCATTCTTTTTGGTTAATGGACGAAAAACTCGTCTCACTGCTGATTTTCTTCTTAGGGACACTCCAACATTTTCCAAAGCTACGCCTGGATCCCCAAATTAGTATGCACATTCTATGCTCATGTGATTGCGCTCTGCCTTTAATTCAGTGGCAGACAATATAGAGACAGCGGGAGCACAGCAAAAACACTACTATGACCGTAACTTAAAGCACACAGCTTATCAACCCAATGTTTTTGTATGGGTTGATCTTACAGCTTCAGACACAAACTTGCTCCCAAATGGGCTGGTCCATTTAAAGTTGGAAGGAGAGTAGACTCACCTACAGGTGATATTGGTGTGACGTAGGAAGTGCGGGATCAGGTAGATCCTAGGGCCAAGTCAAGAATACTACACTACAACCGCCTTAAGCCTTATCGGTCCATATGGCCACCAAACTCTGAAGGAAACAGTGCTAATGTGCAACCCCCATCCATGGTTGGAGCCCCACCACCTTTCAGGCTCTCGTCCTTATGCGTACCAAGAACCTAGCATCCGTGAACCCTTGACGCCACCTACACCTACTCAAACAACACCATCTCCTTCACCTGCTCCTAGTGTTGAGTCTCTGGGTCGGTATCGAACGAGGTATGGGCGTTTAGTGCATCTTCCTCAGCACTATAGAGTTGAGGTCTGAATGTGGACAATGGCACTAACACTATTAGAACCATGCTGTAATGAGGTTGACATATTCCACAGTGCAGGTGTTTTTAGCAGTTTGAATTATTTAGTTCTTAAAGTGTTAATGTTCACTGCATGATGTTGGTTACGATTGTGTTTGCAATGACATGTTTATGATTACAGTTTGTGTAATGTATTTGTTTTTTTCTTACTCTTCTCTTTGTTTTTTGTTTTTTTTCTTAGGTTTTGGAAACGAGGACGTTTTTTTTTCCTAAGGGGGGATGTAGTGTAAGAGTGAAAATGTATGTGGATTAAATTTAAAGATTGCTTTGAATTTAGGAAATAACGTAATTTGTATTTTGACTCTGAAAATAGTGTATTTCTGGATGGACTTGGATTTTGAAAGGAGGATGCGAGCGAGCAGGTGCGTTTGGGGAGTAAGCAGAGGAGCACGGGAATTTTGAAAAAAAAAATAAAGTTGGAAAGAAGAGCTCGTTGGTGTCCGTGAATGTTATTAGAGAAATAATCTCACTTTAGTATCCACGCACAAATCTTACAATATATCTCCCTTTATAGTTTTATATGATTTTATTGGTTTTGTTGCCTGTTTGTTTTTATAAGAGAAATGCTTGAGCAGTAAGTTTGTGTGTGTGTGTGTGTGTGTGTGTGTGTGTGTGTGTGTGTGTGTGTGTGTGTGTGTGTGTGTGTGTGTGTGTATTGTTGAGATTGGAATGGCCGGACATCAATACAAATGGCCATGGCTGTAAAACAATAGCTTGTCTGGCTACCTGGCCATCAATATGAATGCAAACTCAATATCAATAGCCCCAAACATGTATAACAAAAGCCTTTAATGGTCAGCCATTCATTAATATGCAGACTGTATGAATAGAGTATGAATGAACACCTGAGTTTAGCAGGTGTCTCTCAAACAAGGGGAGGGAGAAAAGGAACAGACAAAGTCTCAGATAAATGTTTGTAGGAATCTCATTTGTTATGAAAATCTTCATAAAATTTGAAATATAAACTCATGAGACATGTGCCTTTCAACCCAGTACTTTTCTGGATTGCTCCAGGACTGATTTCATGTATTTATATATGAAATAAAAATAATGTTCACTGCAGGAAATGTATATCTTTGAAACTTAATAATCTATAACGTAATATCTTTTTGAGCAATATCAACTTTGATGTTTGACAGTAAAGCTCAAAGTGTCTTCTTTCCAAAGATATTTAAATTGTGTATGTAGTACATTTTTATCAGGAACTGTTAACATTTAAAGTTAGGTAGAGCATTTCAGCTGTGAGTCCTAAAATTTGGGTGGGGAGGGGCGAAACAGACATGGTCTCAGATAAATGTTTGTAGGAATCTAATTTTTCATGACTCATGAGACATGTGGCTTTTAACCCATTACTTTTTTGGATTGCTCCAGGACTGATTTAATGTATTTATATATGAAGCAAAAAAAATTCAATTAAGGATTTTTTTTTTTACAGTACTTAATCATCTATAACTTATTATCTTTTTGAGCAAATATCAAAATTGAATAATGGACATTAAAGTTAAAAGTTAAATTGTACTTAAATTGTGTATGTAGCCCACTTTCTTCAGGAACTGTTAACATTTCAATTTAGGTAGGGCATTTCAGCTGTGAGTCCCAAAATCTGTGTCGAAGACTAAGAGGTTAAGAGACTTTAAACTATCCTCTCAGGTGCTAAGTTGCTTATACACTTGCACCATTAAAAGCATCCTAATGGGAAGCATCACTTCCTGGTTCAGGAACAGAACCCTGCAGGACAGTCGAGCCCTCCAGAGGGTGATGCGGTCAGCTGAACGTACCATCCGCAGCGAGCTTCCTGACCTGCAGGACATCTACAGCATGCGGTGCCGGACCAGAGCCAGGAAGATTGTAAAGGACTTCAGCCATTCCAACAATGAACTATTTTCTTTGTTGCGTTCAGCGAACCACTTCCACTCCTTAAAAGCGAACACAGAGAGAATGAGGAGAAGCTTCTTCCTGCAGGCCATTCAGAGTTTAAACCAGAGACTTGAAGCAGGTGGGAAAGGTTGCCTGTGCCAAGGACAGATTAAGATGTCCATAAAGACCTTAGCCAGCTGCTCAGTACATGCTATGAATACATAACCAGGGATGCAGTCATGGCCGGCAGTTTTTTTTGCATTCACCCTTCCCAGGGTAGCACACACTGTGGCTGTTTAATTGGTAATAGCTCTGCTTTGAGCACAGGCTCTATGTTCCCTTTTTTTCAAAGTGAGTGTAGAAGACGTTAAACTCATCAGGGAGCAAGGCAGAGCTGGATGAAGGTAGCCTAAATTTCTTACCACATGCGTCGGGGGTCAGATTTGTAGTCTTTGTAGATTCCCCTCCTTAGATTAATTCTGGTGACACTGTAGTCGAGGACGTTCATCCCGGTTCATCCAGGGCTTCTGATTGTTCTGTTCTAATTATGGTCTTTTCCCAGGAGCTCCGTAAAATCTTTCTTCAGACGTGAAGGCTGTCATGCATGCTTTGACGTACCCTCCTGGTTCATCCAGGGCTTCTGATTGTTCTGTTCTAATTATGGTCTTTTCCCAGGAGCTCCGTAAAATCTTTCTTCAGACGTGAAGGCTGTCATGCATGCTTTGACGTACCCTCCTGGTTCATCCAGGGCTTCTGATTGTTGAACACTATGATGGTTTGCTCTGTGTATTGGTATCTGATTTATTGAAATGAACTTTTGGACTTTGGAATAGGAACAGCAGTCAGCCATCTGTTCTAATTATGGTCTTTTCCCAGGAGCTCCGTAAAATCTTTAACACAGGACGCTGCCCACTCCCTTCTGTCCATCTCCCAAGGCTTTCAATCTGTGCATAGTTTGCCGTGGAATTCCATCATGTTGTATGATGTCTTTCTCCATAACGTCTTATAAGAGGTGAAAAATAAACTAGCTGCCTGCAAGTTACACACTGACAGTGACGACTTAATCGCCCTGTCCTCTCGGGATAGACCAGAGAATCAGGGAGTTGAGGAAGGCTTTCCGGCATCCTCGGTGACCCCTGCCCTTCATCATGGCAGCTCTGCTTCAGCTTTAGCGCTGAAAACTTCCCGCCATTCGGCCTGGTTGTATCGATTTAATGGACTGTACTTTTGGACTTTGTTTTTGCCTTCTCTTTATTACTCTGTTTGTCAATGTTTTCAACTTAAAAACTGTGCTGCTGAACTGTGTTATTGCTCTGTAGTACTGCAATCCTGTCTCTGTCCTGCATTTGGGTCCCTCCTGCAAGCCCTATTATAGATTTAAAAGACAGCTGAACATTGTGAGGAAAGGTCAGCCAAAACAGTTAAAAACAGTTGTTAAGTTGTTTTGATTAACCATTTATACTTTTGCGTTTTATTTCCTGTAGAATAAGGGCAGGTTGCAATGTTGTTTGTCACAGTGAAATCGTTGCTGTGTGTCATGTGTATAATAAATAAATGTTGTCACTCACTTTGCCACATGCTGAACATACCTTTATTCTTATTCATAGCTTCCATCTTTTTCATGAACTTTCAAGTAGCTTTATTTATTGTATCATCTACAGTATGTGACTCAGCCCTGCTCTAAAGCCACTTACAGGTTTAGTTGCATATGTATGATACAACATGTATTTAGCTTTTAAAACTTTTTCACAATCTCTGTTTAAAGAGCTAAATAAAAATATAAAAATATAAAAAACTGTTAAAATATGTTCTCTCATCACCACACATAGACGTGTTTTCCTTTCGGATTTATATTAAACTGTATTGTTAAAACCCAGTGTTAAAACTGGTTTGACAGTTTATCAAATTTACATTTTACACATTTTAGAAGTACGTCTGTCAAGGTGTGGGTGCAAATTTTTACTCCTCCCAAACAGGAGCCACACCTGATATTCTATTAAAAGTAAGATCTATCAGATGAAACATAAGCGCTGCTTCACATTGGTTTTGTAAATAAAAATAATTGAGACTGTTTAATTCCTGATTAAGAATTACAGCCTTTTGCACTGGCTGAAAAGTAATTTACATACATATAAATATTACAACGGATTATAAAGAATCATAAGGTTTATATTTAAACCAAATTTTTTTTGCATGTCTGTTTCTTTTAGGACAGTAAAGTTTCGTCATCAGAGCTGCTGTGACCCATTTTACACTTATCTCCTTTAGAATGATCACGCAGACATAAATTATAAATAACAATATTTTGCATGTTCCAAATGTTCTTAACAATAATATTTGTTGATAACAACAATAAGGTTTTTCTATCCTGTATCTCTGCTTTAATGTCCTCCCTCTCTCACTCTCCCACACAAAGTGTGTATCAGGAAAGGTTGATTTGGGAAGCTTTATTAGTGACACTATTTACAAAAAAGGAAACAAGAAACAATTCTACAATGACTGAAGAACTTTATTAAAACTGTAGAAGGATACAGACATAATAAATATTAAATTTACCACAGAATCATTCAATAGGCCAAAGTAAATAATTGATTATAACACCACAAGTTAAATAACAATCTGATCTTACTTCAAATAGTTAAAAAAAATCACATAAAACATTAAAATCAATTAGTTAATTTATCATAAATTCTGATTATTAATTCCCAAATTTCATTCACCCTCATAATAATAATAGGAATGAATATTAAATCACTAAAATAGACAGATGTAAAGGTTTAAATAATGAAAAAAATATTGCTGTTAATGTTTGCTTTCAGAAAATGGTTCTGAGGGTCTGGAAATTCAAGAAAGGACGTTGTCATTCCTCTAGGGGCTAAACACCTGGAAATAGCAAAAATTAAGCGCTGGGTGTTAGTGAAAAAAAGTTTTTTTTAATTATTAAACTTACATATACCACACATATATTATATATAGATCTTGAGCACTTTCCTATCAATCAGATTTTTAACAAACACCTAATATATTCTGGATCAAATCAAAGTGAAAACTGCCAAAATACATTTTTCTTTTTTTTTTACCTCTATTTTTAGTTGACCATATTAAAAGGCCCCATGGAGATGAAGGCTCCATTTTGTTTGTCCACAGATCTGCTTACACGTTGGGGAGCTCCAGGGGGACAAGTCTGTACAAAACACACAAAAGAGACTTTATTTTAGTTTTTTCTTGGTTTACAAACACTTATTTATTTAACAAGTTCATAAATGAATTTATTAACCAGCTTTAAGCTTCTAACTTGTTCATTTTGTTTTTGCTATAAGCAGTTTTCAATGTCTCCTGCTTTTTGCATCAATATAATTTGAATAAGCTGCACCCAGTCAGCCTCACCAGCCATACAGACTTTGTGTATTGGCTCCCCTCTCCTAGTCCTATTGTGTGTGTGTGTGTGTGTGTGTGTGTGTGTGTGTGTGTGTGTGTGTGTGTGTGTGTGTGTGTGTGTGTGTGTTTGTCTTCTTCTCTTAGTGCTGATGTTATGCAGTTATTATTAGACAATCCTCACACTGAAGGCTTACTTTACATCCTAACAATACAATAATAACAATTAATTAACTTACCACTGCACAGTTACTTTCCAGAAGGCAAAGGTGAACGCTGCAGTGAAGGAAAACCTGAGATCCTTCTGCTTCAAAAGTAAACATTTCGAAGGAGAATTGTCCAAATCTGGGTGAACCATTCCGATAAATAATCACTGTGTTGTCATTTGCACAGCTGAAAAATATTTAATTTAGTTTTATTCAGAGGAATCATGAATGTATCTTGTAAAATGATATATATATACATATCATACAAACAATATTTACAATTATATTGTGAACAATCGTTGTAAATATGCTATCAAAACCCATAAATGAATTACTAAGTGCACCCTCAATGCCTCCATATGAATTTGAAGTAAAAAAGCAGACAGGTGCTGCTAATAAAATGCTCTTGTCAAACTGTGAAATTGTGAGAAATTGTGAAAAACACAGGAGTTACATGTCAAATGCAGTTAGCAATGTAAAATGTGCAAGTTCATGATGCTTGACCATAATACAGAGTGCCCTGTATTTAATAAACCATACACAGCATACTGTATCATTACAAACACATCATAGCTACTGTCAAGCACAGTGGTGAAGGGGTGATGATTTGGACTTGTTTTGCAGCCACAGGACCAGGGAACCTTGCAGTCATTCAGTCATTCCTGAATTTCTCTGTATACCAATGTATTCTAGAGTCTGACAGCTAAAGCTCAGACAAATTGAGGCATGCAACATGCCAATGCTCCAAAGCATGCCAGTAAATCTACACCAGAATGCCTAAAAGAATAAAATCAAGGTGTTGCAATAGCCCAGTCAAGACACCAACCCAACTGATATGCTTTGGCAGGACCTTAAATGAGCTTTAACGAACTAAAAAACCATAGAAAAAATAAGTAAGCCAATATTTCTTCACAATGATGTAAAACACTGATAGTAATACAGAAAGTTATTAGTTATTGCTGCTAAAAGTGGTTCAAGTTGTTAAATCATGAGATGTACTCAGTTCTTTTACACGTCTTCTCCATGGTTTTGTTCTGGTCAAATAGATAATGACACTGTGTAATATGTCATGAAATCTTATATCTGAGGCTGTATTTAATGTACCTAAGGACCACATTAGGGTGTACTTTTTCACATTATATATATGTACACTGTACATTTAAATAAAAACAGAATGTATGTTTCAGTAAAGTCAGATATTAAACAATGAATGCATGTTTATGTTTTACTTAATATTTAACATCCGCCTACCGTAATTTCCGGACTATAAAGCGCACCCATATATAAGCCTCACCCATTGAATTTTACAAATATTTTTATTTTTAACATAAATAAGCCGCACCTGTCTACACTGAAACTAATGAACAGGCTTTACCGAAAGACAGTGTCTGATACACGGTGTAACGGGTGCAATATGTTGTGGCTCCTTTAAGAGCAGAACGGCATTTTGGAAATACAGCATGTCACTGGATTCTTCCGGTATTACTGCGTGTGTGTGCATGTGAGACTGAGGATTATGTCCTTATTATTTTGTGATGCTCATTTCTAAGTTTCTTTGACTAACCCATAACGCTGTTGCCAAGAAAAATAAAAAAGCACGAGTTTTGTAAACCTGTCTGTGCTTATATAATTTCTACACTAATTTTTGTTTTAGTCTACACTAATGTACTTTGCACAGACTTTAACGAAAGACACGTTACACACGGTGTAACGGGTGAAATATGTTGCGCTTCCTTTAAGAGCGTTTTTTTAAAGTTTTTTAAGTTTTTTCTCCCGATGCTGTGCAGGTCAGAACACAGGTGAGGTTAGTTTTTTCGTTTCTGTTCAAAAATTTCATTGGTCTAATGTTATTTCGCTCAGTTTTTTGGCTTAAAGTTTGTGACACTGTGAAAAACCCAGGAAAAATTCTTAAATTAGCCGCTTCGTGTTTAAGCCGCGGGGTTCAAAACGTGGGGAAAAAGTAGCGGCTTATGGTCTGAAAATTACGGTACTTAACTCTTTTAGGACCACAAGCAATTTCAGATAAACATTTAATATAGCTACAGGATAAGGTTACTTACCTTTGAGTAATCAGGTCCCAGTGGACAGGGTAGGACCTGTCATTTACAGGTGTGGCCCAACATGTATCTATCACCAGGCCAATCTGAGTGCTGTCCATTCCTTGAACAAAGACTTCTATGTAAAGTGGTTCACCCACTATTATATTCACACTGCCAGTGTAAGGGTGAGAGAAGCCAGCATCCATATAGGGAATCATTGTAACCTGGTACATGCCCACTCCATCTGGAAAATGCCTGCTGACAATACTTTGAGAAAGTACAACCACAGGTCAATTATAAATGTGTAAGTTTGGTGTTAATGCATGCAAAATGCTACACTTTATCCATTACATAAAGGTTTATTATTTAACAGAACTCCTACCTCTGAATAGGGTTGAGCTTATTGTCCATGCTAAATGTCTCACTGATCTGGTACACGCAGGAGAAAGAAAGCTCCAGTGTTTTTATCCTGTTAATAACGTCTCCTACTGTGTTCACCTCCGCTTGGATTTGGTTTTCATAGATGATATGGGTGCCGTTGGCCTATATATATATATATATATATATATATATGGGTGAAAATTAGGAAGTTAAATTCAGGAAGTTAAATGTAACATTTCAGAATTTTTGCTTTGACAGCTAGGTGTACCGTGAGATGTGTGCCACAGATGTGGTTATCATTATCAAAGTGGAAAACCAGTCTGTCATTTTGGACTGTTCCTCTGCAGCTGGGATCATTTAAGTGAAGTTCATTATCAGGAAATCCAGCTTCAAACAGCTGACAGCGGGACAGAGACATGCTGCCAGAGCTGCCATCACATATTTCAGTGGCATCTGATGGAAGAAAAAGTAGTTGGTCAGGGATGGTTTTTGTGAAAATAAAACAATAATTTTAGCGTTTGATTACACAGCAGAAAAGATTTACACTTTTGTACCGTAATAATCAGGGTTTGGTCTGGCATGCTCCACATCACACAAGCAGCCATAGAAGCCATTTTTCTCCCCACAATATTCATTCTCACTACAGCTCAGAAGCTCACAGGGGTGTGGATTTACTAATTACACAAAAAATAGATGACAAAAAAATGTATAGTATAAGGCACATATAATTTCAAACAAAAGAAAACTTTTAAAATACTTTTTTAAATCACTAATAACATGTATTTGTTTTTATCCAAGAATAAATGCTGACATAGACACAATAGCCAATTGCAGGTTTTATTTATACAATTCAAGATAACAACTGGAATATTTGAAATACATGGTTCTCAAAATGTATCCAGCACAATGTTAATTGAAATTTAATTAAAATAGCTTTACCTGCAGGTGGTGCTACAAAAAAAACATAAAATTCGTATTAAAACATATAAGATGTAGAATTTGAAAAAGTAATTTTACCAAAGAGTTTTAGTAAATGCAGGTTGTGTCTATCAGCAAAATACACAAGAACTGCTCTTACACATTGTAATAAAACTTAATTAAAATTATTTTACATGGATCTACAGGTGGTGCTGCAAAAAAATATAAAATTCATATTTAATTTTATGAGATGTAGAATTTGAAAAAGTAATTTTACCAAAGAGTTTTAGTAAATGCAAGTTGTGTCTATCAGCAAAATACACAAGAACTGCTCTTACACATTGTAATAAAACTTAATTAATATAATTTTACCTGGATCTACAGGTGGTGCTGCAAAAAAAAAAAAAAAAATTCATATTTAAACATATAAGATGTAGAATTTTAAAAAGTAATTTTACCAAAGAGTTTTAGTAAATGCAGGTTGTGTCTATCAGCAAAATACATGGGTCCTGAACTGCTCTTACACATTGTAATAAAACTTAATTAATATAATTTTACCTGGATCTACAGGTGGTGCTGCAAAAAAACATAAAATTCATATTTAAACATATAAGATGTAGAATTTGAAAAAGTAATTTTACCAAAGAGTTTTAGTAAATGCAGGTTGTGTCTATCAGCAAAATACACAAGAACTGCTCTTACACATTGTAATAAAACTTAATTAATATAGTTTTACCTGGATCTACAGGTGGTGCTGCAAAAAAACCATAAAATTCATATTTAAATATTTAAGATGTAGAATTTGAAAAAGTAATTTTAAAAAGAGTTTTAGTAAATGCAGGTTGTGTCTATCAGCAAAATACATGGGTCCTGAACTGCTCTTACACATTGTAATAAAACTTAATTAATATAATTTTATCTGGATCTACAGGTGGTGCTGCGAAAAAAACATAAAATTCATATTTAAACATATAAGATGTAGAATTTGAAAAAGTAATTTTACCAAAGAGTTTTAGTAAATGCAGGTTGTGTCTATCAGCAAAATACACAAGAACTGCTCTTACACATTGTAATAAGACTTAATTAATATAATTTTACCTGGATCTACAGGTGGTGCTGCAAAAAAACATAAAATTCATATTAAAACATTTAAGATGTAGAATTTGAAAAAGTTATTTTACCACAAAGTTTTAGTAAATGCAGGTTGTGTCTATCAGCAAAATACACAAGAACTGCTCTTACACATTGTAATAAAACTTAATTAATATAATTTTACCTGGATCTACAGGTGGTGCTGCAAAAAAAAAAAAAATAAATTCATATTTAAACATATAAGATGTAGAATTTGAAAAAGTAATTTTACCAGAGAGTTTTAGTAAATGCAGGTTGTGTCTATCAGCAAAATACACAAGAACTGCTCTTACACATTGTAATAAAACTTAATTAATATAATTTTACCTGGATCTACAGGTGGTGCTGCAAAAAAAAAAAAAATAAATTCATATTTAAACATATAAGATGTAGAATTTGAAAAAGTAATTTTACCAAAGAGTTTTAATAAATGCAGGTTGTGTCTATCAGCAAAATACATGGGTCCTGAACTGCTCTTACACATTGTAATGAAACTTAATTAATATAATTTTACCTGGATCTACAGGTGGTGCTGCAAAAAAAACCATAAAATTCATATTAAAACATATAAGATGTAGAATTTGAAAAAGTAATTTTACCAAAGAGTTTTAGTAAATGCAGGTTGTGTCTATCAGCAAGATACACAAGAACTGCTCTTACACATTGTAATAAAACATAATTAATATAATTTTACCTGGATCTACAGGTGGTGCTGCAAAAAAACCATAAAATTAATATTAAAACATTTAAGATGTAGAATTTAAAAAAGGAAATTTTACCAAAGAGTTTTAGTAAATGCAGGTTGTGTCTATCAGCAAAATACACAAGAACTGCTCTTACACGTTGTAATAAAACTTAATTAATATAATTTTACCTGGATCTACAGGTGGTGCTGCAAAAAAAAACATAAAATTAATATTTAAACATATAAGATGTAGAATTTGAAAAAGTAATTTTACCAAAGAGTTTTAGTAAATGCAGGTTGTGTCTATCAGCAAAATACACAAGAACTGCTCTTACACATTGTAATAAAACTTAATTTATATAATTTTACCTGGATCTACAGGTGGTGCTGCAAAAAAAACATAAAATTCATATTTAAACATTTAAGATTTAGAATTTGAAAAAGTAATTTTACCAGAGAGTTTTAGTAAATGCAGGTTGTGTCTATCAGCAAAATACATGGGTCCTGAACTGCTCTTACACATTGTAATAAAACTTAATTTATATAATTTTACCTGGATCTACAGGTGGTGCTGCAAAAAAAACATAACATTCATAGTTAAACATATAAGATGTAGAATTTGAAAAAGTAATTTTACCAAAGAGTTTTAATAAATGCAGGTTGTGTCTATCAGCAAAATACACAAGAACTGCTCTTACACATTGTAATAAAACTTAATTAATATAATTTTACCTGGATCTACAGGTGGTGCTGCAAAAAAAACATAAAATTCATATTTAAACATTTAAGATGTAGAATTTAAAATAGTAATTTTACCAAAGAGTTTTAGTAAATGCAGGTTGTGTCTATCAGCAAGATACATGGGTCCTGAACTGCTCTTACACATTGTAATAAAACTTAATTAATATTATTTTACCTGGATCTACAGGTGGTGCTGCAAAAAAAACATAACATTCATATTTAAACATATAAGATGTAGAATTTGAAAAAGAAATTTTACCAAAGAGTTTTAGTAAATGCAGGTTGTGTCTATCAGCAAAATACACAAGAACTGCTCTTACACATTGTAATAAAACTTAATTAATATAATTTTACCTGGATCTACAGGTGGTGCTGCAAAAAAAAAAAACATAAAATTAATATTAAAACATTTAAGATGTAGAATTTAAAAACGGAGTTTTAACAAAGAGTTTTAGTAAATGCAGGTTGTGTCTATCAGCAAAATACACAAGAACTGCTCTTACACATTGTAATAAAACTTAATTAAAATTATTTTACCTGGATCTACAGGTGGTGCTGCAAAAAAATATAAAATTCATATTAAATTTTATGAGATGTAGACTTTGAAAAAGTAATTTTACCAAAGAGTTTTAGTAAATGCAGGTTGTGTCTATCAGCAAAATACACAAGAACTGCTCTTACACATTGTAATAAAACTTAATTAATATAGTTTTACCTGGATCTACAGGTGGTGCTGCAAAAAAACATAAAATTCATATTTAAACATATAAGATGTAGAATTTAAAAAGGTAATTTTAAAAAGAGTTTTAGTAAATGCAGGTTGTGTCTATCAGCAAAATACACAAGAACTGCTCTTACACATTGTAATAAAACTTAATTAATATAATTTTACCTGGATCTACAGGTGGTGCTGCAAAAAAAACCAAAAATTCATATTAAAACATATAAGATGTAGAATTTGAAAAAGTAATTTTACCAGAGAGTTTTAGTAAATGCAGGTTGTGTCTATCAGCAAGATACACAAGAACTGCTCTTACACATTGTAATAAAACTTAATTAATATAATTTTACCTGGATCAACAGGTGGTGCTGCAAAAAAAAACATAAAATTAATATTAAAACATTTAAGATGTAGATTTAAAAAAGGAATTTTAAAAAGAGTTTTAGTAAATGCATGTTGTGTCTATCAGCAAAATACACAAGAACTGCTCTTACACGTTGTAATAAAACTTAATTAATATAATTTTACCTGGATCTACAGGTGGTGCTGAGAAAAAAATTAAAATTCATATTTAAACATTTAAGATTTAGAATTTGAAAAAAGTAATTTTACCAGAGAGTTTTAGTAAATGCAGGTTGTGTCTATCAGCAAAATACACAAGAACTGCTCTTACACATTGTAATAAAACTTAATTAATATAATTTTACCTGGATCTACAGGTGGTGCTGAGAAAAAAATTAAAATTCATATTTAAACATTTAAGATTTAGAATTTGAAAAAACTAATTTTACCAGAGAGTTTTAGTAAATGCAGGTTGTGTCTATCATCAAAATACACAAGAACTGCTCTTACACATTGTAATAAAACTTAATTAATATAATTTTACCTGGATCTACAGGTGGTGCTGCAAAAAAAAAAAACATAAAATTAATATTAAAACATTTAAGATGTAGAATTTAAAAACGGAGTTTTAACAAAGAGTTTTAGTAAATGCAGGTTGTGTCTATCAGCAAAATACACAAGAACTGCTCTTACACATTGTAATAAAACTTAATTAAAATTATTTTACCTGGATCTACAGGTGGTGCTGCAAAAAAATATGAAATTCATATTAAATTTTATGAGATGTAGACTTTGAAAAAGTAATTTTACCAAAGAGTTTTAGTAAATGCAGGTTGTGTCTATCAGCGAAATACACAAGAACTGCTCTTACACATTGTAATAAAACTTAATTAATATAATTTTACCTGGATCTACAGGTGGTGCTGCAAAAAAAACATAAAATTCATATTAAAACATTTAAGATTTAGAATTTGAAAAAGTAATTTTACCAAAGAGTTTTAGTAAATGCAGGTTGTGTCTATCAGCAAAATACACAAGAACTGCTCTTACACATTAAAATAATACTTAATTAATATAGTTTTACCTGGATCTACAGGTGGTGCTGCAAAAAAACATAAAATTCATATTTAAACATATAAGATGTAGAATTTAAAAAGGTAATTTTAAAAAGAGTTTTAGTAAATGCAGGTTGTGTCTATCAGCAAAATACACAAGAACTGCTCTTACACATTGTAATAAAACTTAATTAATATAATTTTACCTGGATCTACAGGTGGTGCTGCAAAAAAAACCAAAAATTCATATTAAAACATATAAGATGTAGAATTTGAAAAAGTAATTTTACCAGAGAGTTTTAGTAAATGCAGGTTGTGTCTATCAGCAAGATACACAAGAACTGCTCTTACACATTGTAATAAAACTTAATTAATATAATTTTACCTGGATCAACAGGTGGTGCTGCAAAAAAAAACATAAAATTAATATTAAAACATTTAAGATGTAGATTTAAAAAAGGAATTTTAAAAAGAGTTTTAGTAAATGCATGTTGTGTCTATCAGCAAAATACACAAGAACTGCTCTTACACGTTGTAATAAAACTTAATTAATATAATTTTACCTGGATCTACAGGTGGTGCTGAGAAAAAAATTAAAATTCATATTTAAACATTTAAGATTTAGAATTTGAAAAAAGTAATTTTACCAGAGAGTTTTAGTAAATGCAGGTTGTGTCTATCAGCAAAATACACAAGAACTGCTCTTACACATTGTAATAAAACTTAATTAATATAATTTTACCTGGATCTACAGGTGGTGCTGAGAAAAAAATTAAAATTCATATTTAAACATTTAAGATTTAGAATTTGAAAAAAGTAATTTTACCAGAGAGTTTTAGTAAATGCAGGTTGTGTCTATCATCAAAATACACAAGAACTGCTCTTACACATTGTAATAAAACTTAATTAATATAATTTTACCTGGATCTACAGGTGGTGCTGCAAAAAAAACATAAAATTCATATTTAAACATATAAGATGTAGAATTTGAAAAAGTAATTTTAAAAAGAGTTTTAGTAAATGCAGGTTGTGTCTATCAGCAAGATACATGGGTCCTGAACTGCTCTTACACATTGTCATAAAACTTAATTAATATAATTTTACCTGGATCTACAGGTGGTGCTGCAAAAAAAACATAACATTCATAGTTAAACATATAAGATGTAGAATTTGAAAAAGTAATTTTACCAAAGAGTTTTAGTAAATGCAGGTTGTGTCTATCAGCAAAATACACAAGAACTGCTCTTACACATTGTAATAAAACTTAATTAATATAATTTTACCTGGATCTACAGGTGGTGCTGCAAAAAAATATAAAATTCATATTTAATTTTATGAGATGTAGACTTTGAAAAAGTAATTTTACCAAAGAGTTTTAGTAAATGCAGGTTGTGTCTATCAGCAAAATACACAAGAACTGCTCTTACACATTGTAATAAAACTTAATTAATATAATTTTACCTGGATCTACAGGTGGTGCTGCAAAAAAACCCATAAAATTCATATTTAAACATTTAAGATTTAGAATTTGAAAAAGTAATTTTACCAGAGAGTTTTAGTAAATGCAGGTTGTGTCTATCAGCAAAATACACAAGAACTGCTCTTACACGTTGTAATAAAACTTAATTAATATAATTTTACCTGGATCTACAGGTGGTGCTGCAAAAAAAACCATAAAATTCATATTTAAATATTTAAGATGTAGAATTTGAAAAAGTAATTTTACAAAGAGTTTTAGTAAATGCAGGTTGTGTCTATCAGCAAAATACACAAGAACTGCTCTTACACATTGTAATAAAACTTAATTAATATAATTTTACCTGGATCAACAGGTGGTGCTGCAAAAAAAAACATAAAATTAATATTAAAACATTTAAGATGTAGAATTTAAAAAAGGAATTTTACCAAAGAGTTTTAGTAAATGCAGGTTGTGTCTATCAGCAAAATACACAAGAACTGCTCTTACACATTGTAATAAAACTTAATTAATATAATTTTACCTGGATCTACAGGTGGTGCTGCAAAAAAAACATAACATTCATAGTTAAACATATAAGATGTAGAATTTGAAAAAGTAATTTTACCAAAGAGTTTTAGTAAATGCAGGTTGTGTCTATCAGCAAGATACATGGGTCCTGAACTGCTCTTACACATTGTCATAAAACTTAATTAATATAATTTTACCTGGATCTACAGGTGGTGCTGCAAAAAAAAAAAAAAAAATTCATATTAAACATATAAGATGTAGAATTTGAAAAAGTAATTTTACCAAAGAGTTTTAATAAATGCAGGTTGTGTCTATCAGCAAATACACAAGAACTGCTCTTACACATTGTAATAAAACTTAATTAATATAATTTTACCTGGATCAACAGGTGGTGCTGCAAAAAAAAACATAAAATTAATATTAAACATTTAAGATGTAGAATTTAAAAAGGAGTTTTAACAAAGAGTTTTAGTAAATGCAGGTTGTGTCTATCAGCAAAATACACAAGAACTGCTCTTACACATTGTAAAAAAACTTAATTAATATAATTTTACCTGGATCTACAGGTGGTGCTGCAAAAAAAACATAAAATTCATATTTAAACATATAAGATGTAGAATTTAAAAAAGTAATTTTACCAAAGAGTTTTAATAAATGCAGGTTGTGTCTATCAGCAAAATACACAAGAACTGCTCTTACACATTGTAATAAAACTTAATTAATATAATTTTACCTGGATCTACAGGTGGTGCTGCAAAAAAAAACATAAAATTCATATTTAAACATTTAAGATTTAGAATTTGAAAAAGTAATTTTACCAGAGAGTTTTAGTAAATGCAGGTTGTGTCTATCAGCAAGATACATGGGTCCTGAACTGCTCTTACACATTGTAATAAAACTTAATTAAAATAATTTTACCTGGATCTACAGGTGGTGCTGCAAAAAAAAACATAAAATTAATATTAAAACATTTAAGATGTAGAATTTAAAAAAGGAAATTTACCAAAGAGTTTTAGTAAATGCATGTTGTGTCTATCAGCAAAATACACAAGAACTGCTCTTACACATTGTAATAAGACTTAATTAATATAATTTTACCTGGATCTACAGGTGGTGCTGCAAAAAAACCATAAAATTCATATTTAAACATATAAGATGTAGAATTTGAAAAAGTAATTTTAAAAAGAGTTTTAGTAAATGCAGGTTGTGTCTATCAGCAAGATACATGGGTCCTGAACTGCTCTTACACATTGTCATAAAACATAATTTATATAATTTTACCTGGATCAACAGGTGGTGCTGCAAAAAAAAACATAAAATTAATATTAAAACATTTAAGATGTAGAATTTAAAAAAGGAATTTTACCAAAGAGTTTTAGTAACGGCATGTTGTGTCTATCAGCAAAATACACAAGAACTGCTCTTACACATTGTAATAAGACTTAATTTATATAATTTTACCTGGATCTACAGGTGGTGCTGCAAAAAAACATAAAATTCATATTTAAACATTTAAGATTTAGAATTTGAAAAAGTAATTTTACCAGAGAGTTTTAGAAAATGCAGGTTGTGTCTATCAGCAAAATACATGGGTCCTGAACTGCTCTTACACATTGTAATAAAACTTAATTAATATAATTTTACCTGGATCTACAGGTGGTGCTGCAAAAAAAAACATAAAATTCATATTTAAACATATAAGATGTAGAATTTGAAAAAGTAATTTTACCAAAGAGTTTTAGTAAATGCAGGTTGTGTCTATCAGCAAGATACACAAGAACTGCTCTTACACATTGTAATAAAACTTAATTAATATAATTTTACCTGGATCAACAGGTGGTGCTGCAAAAAAAACATAAAATTAATATTAAAACATATAAGATGTAGAATTTAAAATAGTAATTTTACCAAAGAGTTTTAGTAAATGCAGGTTGTGTCTATCAGCAAGATACATGGGTCCTGAACTGCTCTTACACATTGTAATAAAACTTAATTAATATAATTTTACCTGGATCTACAGGTGGTGCTGCAAAAAAAACATAAAATTCATATTTAAACATTTAAGATTTAGAATTTGAAAAAGTAATTTTACCAAAGAGTTTTAGTAAATGCAGGTTGTGTCTATCAGCAAAATACATGGGTCCTGAACTGCTCTTACACATTGAAATAATACTTAATTAATATAGTTTTACCTGGATCTACAGGTGGTGCTGCAAAAAAACATAAAATTCATATTTAAACATATAAGATGTAGAATTTAAAAAGGTAATTTTAAAAAGAGTTTTAGTAAATGCAGGTTGTGTCTATCAGCAAAATACACAAGAACTGCTCTTACACATTGTAATAAAACTTAATTAATATAATTTTACCTGGATCTACAGGTGGTGCTGCAAAAAAAACCAAAAATTCATATTAAAACATATAAGATGTAGAATTTGAAAAAGTAATTTTACCAGAGAGTTTTAGTAAATGCATGTTGTGTCTATCAGCAAAATACACAAGAACTGCTCTTACACATTGTAATAAAACTTAATTAATATAATTTTACCTGGATCTACAGGTGGTGCTGCGAAAAAAAATAAAATTCATATTTAAACATTTAAGATTTAGAATTTGAAAAAAGTAATTTTACCAGAGAGTTTTAGTAAATGCAGGTTGTGTCTATCAGCAAAATACACAAGAACTGCTCTTACACGTTGTAATAAAACTTAATTAATATAATTTTACCTGGATCTACAGGTGGTGCTGCAAAAAAAACATAAAATTCATATTTAAACATATAAGATGTAGAATTTGAAAAAGTAATTTTAAAAAGAGTTTTAGTAAATGCAGGTTGTGTCTATCAGCAAGATACATGGGTCCTGAACTGCTCTTACACATTGTCATAAAACTTAATTAATATAATTTTACCTGGATCTACAGGTGGTGCTGCAAAAAAAAACATAAAATTCATATTTAAACATATAAGATGTAGAATTTGAAAAAGTAATTTTACCAAAGAGTTTTAGTAAATGCAGGTTGTGTCTATCAGCAAAATACACAAGAACTGCTCTTACACATTGTAATAAAACTTAATTAATATAATTTTACCTGGATCTACAGGTGGTGCTGCAAAAAAAACATAACATTCATAGTTAAACATATAAGATGTAGAATTTGAAAAAGTAATTTTACCAAAGAGTTTTAGTAAATGCAGGTTGTGTCTATCAGCAAGATACATGGGTCCTGAACTGCTCTTACACATTGTCATAAAACTTAATTAATATAATTTTACCTGGATCTACAGGTGGTGCTGCAAAAAAAAAAAAAAAAATTCATATTTAAACATATAAGATGTAGAATTTGAAAAAGTAATTTTACCAAAGAGTTTTAATAAATGCAGGTTGTGTCTATCAGCAAAATACACAAGAACTGCTCTTACACATTGTAATAAAACTTAATTAATATAATTTTACCTGGATCAACAGGTGGTGCTGCAAAAAAAAAACATAAAATTAATATTAAAACATTTAAGATGTAGAATTTAAAAAAGGAGTTTTAACAAAGAGTTTTAGTAAATGCAGGTTGTGTCTATCAGCAAAATACACAAGAACTGCTCTTACACATTGTAAAAAAACTTAATTAATATAATTTTACCTGGATCTACAGGTGGTGCTGCAAAAAAAACATAACATTCATATTTAAACATATAAGATGTAGAATTTAAAAAAGTAATTTTACCAAAGAGTTTTAATAAATGCAGGTTGTGTCTATCAGCAAAATACACAAGAACTGCTCTTACACATTGTAAAAAAACTTAATTAATATAATTTTACCTGGATCTACAGGTGGTGCTGCAAAAAAAAACATAAAATTCATATTTAAACATTTAAGATTTAGAATTTGAAAAAGTAATTTTACCAGAGAGTTTTAGTAAATGCAGGTTGTGTCTATCAGCAAGATACATGGGTCCTGAACTGCTCTTACACATTGTAATAAAACTTAATTAAAATAATTTTACCTGGATCTACAGGTGGTGCTGCAAAAAAAAACATAAAATTAATATTAAAACATTTAAGATGTAGAATTTAAAAAAGGAAATTTACCAAAGAGTTTTAGTAAATGCATGTTGTGTCTATCAGCAAAATACACAAGAACTGCTCTTACACATTGTAATAAGACTTAATTAATATAATTTTACCTGGATCTACAGGTGGTGCTGCAAAAAAACCATAAAATTCATATTTAAACATATAAGATGTAGAATTTGAAAAAGTAATTTTACAAAGAGTTTTAGTAAAATGCAGGTTGTGTCTATCAGCAAAATACACAAGAACTGCTCTTACACATTGTAATAAAACTTAATTAATATAATTTTACCTGGATCTACAGGTGGTGCTGCAAAAAAAAACATTAAAATTCATATTAAAACATAAGATGTAGAATTTGAAAAAAGTAATTTTACCAAAGAGTTTTATAAATGCAGGTTGTGTCTATCAGCCAAATACACAGAACTGCTCTTACACATTGTAATAAAACTAATTATATTAATTTTACCTGGATCTACAGGTGGTGCTGCCAAAAAAAACAAAAATTCATATTTAAACATTTAAGATTTAGAATTTGAAAAAGTAATTTTACCAAAGAGTTTTAGTAAATGCAGGTTGTGTCTATCAGCAAAATACACAAGAACTGCTCTTACACATGTAATAAAACTTAATTAAAATAATTTTACCTGGATCTACAGGTGGTGCTGCAAAAAAACATAAAATTCATATTTAAACATTTAAGATGTAGAATTTGAAAAAGTAATTTTACCAAAGAGTTTTAGTAAATGCAGGTTGTGTCTATCAGCAATACACAAGAACTGCTCTTACACATTGTAATAAAACTTAATTAATATAATTTTACCTGGATCACAGGTGGTGCTGCAAAAAAAAACATAAAATTATATTAAAACATAAGATGTAGAATTTGAAAAGTAATTTTACCAAAGAGTTTAGTAAATGCAGGTTTGTCTATCAGCAAGATACATGGGTCTGAACTGCTCTTACACATTGTAATAAAACTTAATTAATATAATTTTACCTGGATCTACAGGTGGTGCTGCAAAAAAAAAAACATAAATTCATATTTAAACATATAAGATGTAGAATTTGAAAAAGTAATTTTACCAAAGAGTTTTAGTAAATGCAGGTTGTGTCTATCAGCAAAATACACAAGAACTGCTCTTACACATTGTAATAAAACTTAATTATATAATTTTACCTGGATCTACAGTGGTGCTGCAAAAAAAAAACATAAAATTCATATTAAACATATAAGATGTAGAATTTGAAAAAGTAATTTTTACCAAAGAGTTTTAGTAAATGCAGGTTGTGTCTATCAGCAAAATACACAAGAACTGCTCTTACACATTGTAATAAAACTTAATTAATATAATTTTACCTGGATCTACAGGTGGTGCTGCAAAAAAAACATAAAATTCATATTTAAACATTTTAAGATGTAGAATTTGAAAAAAAATTTTACCAAAGAGTTTTAGTAAATGCAGG
>JBCEWE010000359.1:0-5000 GCA_039877035.1 Silurus lanzhouensis
GGAATGAGGCCCATTAGATGGACGTCTAACAATAGACAGAACCAAATAAACAAAGAAGTGAGGAAAAGTACATGTTGAGAGAAGAAGAGAAGAGAAATAGAAAATACAAAATACAAAATACAAGAGAAGAGAAGAGAAGAGAAGAGAAGAGAAGAGAAGAGAAGAGAAGAGAAGAGAAAAAGTCAGAAAGATAGTCAGGAAGCTAGGTGAAAAGAAAAGAAAAGAAAGTACAGCAAAAGAAATGACAACACTCCTCTTTTCCTCTATCATTTCATTAATCCCTTCATCACTGCTTTTTGCCTTAATTTCTTCCTTTCTTACACATCACTTCTTTTTTCCTGCATCACCCCTTTTCTCCGTCATCTCTCCCTCCTACATTGTTCCTTTTTTTCCCCTCTATCACCTCTCTTTCCCTTCATCTCTCCCTTCCTCCCTCCATCACCCCTCTTTCCCTTCATCTCTCCCTTCCTCCCTCCATCACCACTCTGCCCCTACATCCTTCCTTTTTTTCTCCATCCCTTTTCTACCTTCTTCTGTCGCTCCTTTTCTCACCCCCTCTCTCTGTCTGTGATTATGCTGCTAAAAAGGGAAATGTTAAAAAATGTTGAAAGAGTAAAGAAAAGGCACAGAAAAAAGAGGGAATTGATAGAAGGAAAGAGTCGTATAAAAAACAAAGACATGAAAGGGGACAAATAAAAGCGAAAGAAAGAAAGAAAGAAAGAAAGAAAGAAAGAAAGAAAGAAAGAAAGAAAGAAAGAAAGAAAGAAAGAAAGAAAGAAAGAAAGAAGAGCGTCACCACTGCGTTGTACTCGTGTTGCACTGAAAAGCACCAGGTTTTAGCCTGGACACGTCCACACACTCCTCAAGCACATCCAAAATCCAGAGCAGCTGTGAGGAAACACACACACACACACACACACACACACACACACACACACACACACACACACACACACACCCTGTTCACGAGCTCAATAAACCCAAACAGCTCAGTAAACTGCAATTAAAGACCCGAACACTAATTAGGAGGAAATTACAGCTCGTTAAACCGAAACTGGCTCGAGCTCAAAACGCTGAACAAGATGGCCGCCGGGCCACGTCTCAAATCGCACACTGTAATTACAACGCTGAGGCAAAAAGTATCGGGACACATGACTTTTCCAGCCACACGTGGCTCCATACTCTTCATTAAACCTGTTCCAGCGTGACACTGTGCACAAAGATCTCCTGCTTAAGAGCTCAAACCCTGCTGACCACCTACTGGGATGAACTTTTCATGCTATCTGCACCCCAGACCTCCTCAACTCACCTACTGAGGAGTTCCTACAAAGTTGGAGGCACATTATGGTATAGGATGTCTCTGGACTTGAACTAGGAAGTCTCCAAAAATGTTCCAGCATGACACTGTGCACAAAGCCAGCTCCATTAAGATCTGCTCTCCATGGGTTTGGAGTGGAAGATCTCCTGCTAGAGAACTTCAAACCTATTGAACTCCTTCAGGATTAATTTACTGTCTGAATAAAATCTCACAAAAATCTACACAAAATCGAGTGGAACATCTTCCCAGAAGAGTGGAGCTTCTAATAACAGCAAATGGAGACACAATGTGATATGTGGTGTCCACAAACTTTTGCCTTTCTTTTCCAAAAAAAAACCCCCAAAAAAAACGGAATAAATAAAATGATTAGGGATCTGCTGCTATGTGTCTGGAACGTTCCCGCGATGAGCAGCAGCCGGAGACGGAGATGAGATTGCAGAACTAGCGCTCGGTTAGCGCTGAACACGGACACTGGAAAGGGGGCAGAGCTTGTGGCAGATATGAGCAACATGATGGATGCTAATTTATTGCTTTGCTACAGAGCCACAAACTGAAGAGATAAATACACATAGCGCTGTTAGCAGCAGCTACATTAGCATGCTAATTAAGCTAATTCCGTGTTTGCTCTCTTGAGCAGTCTCTTACAGTGCAGGATTCATCGCTAAATATTTCACTTGGATTTGAGCAAATTGGCATTAGATGTAAATCCATCTAAATACACACACACACACACACACACACACACACACACTAAATGAGCTGCACATGTTCACATACAAACGTGCAGACATACACACACTTACGCACACACATACATGCACACATGCATACATACACATAAACACACACACCAACACCTCCATCTCTCAGTCCATCTCACCTCTTTCCCTCCATCACTCATTTCTTCCTCCATCACTCCCTCTTCCCTTGTCACTCCACTTTCTCCCTATCACTTTTTTCCCCCCTCCATCACTTTATTCTCCCTCTATCGTCTTACTTCCTCTCTCTGCCGCTCCTTTTTCCTCCATTACTTTACTTTTCCTCCTTCACTCCTTTTTTCTCCATCACTCCTCTTTCCCTCCATCGCTCCCTTCCTCTCTTTGTCACTTCGGTTTTTCCTCCTTCACACATCTCCCCATCCATCACCTCTCTTTCCCTCCATCTTTTCTTTTCTCTCTCCACCATTCCTTTCTTTCCCCAATCCTTCCTCTGTCCCTCTATTGCTCTTATTTGTGAGTAAATAACTGAGTGGGGGAATGAGGGAGTGAGGGAGTGAGTGAATGAGCGAGTGAATAAGCAAGTGTGTGAATGAGTGAATAAGTAAATGAATGAATAAGTGAGTGTAAGTGAGTGAGTGAATGGATGAGTGAGTGAATGAGAAAATGGATTAGTGAGTGAATGAGTGAATAAACGAGTAAATTAATAAGTAAGTGAGTGAGTGAGTGGTGAGTGAGTGAGTGAGTGAGTGAGTGAGTGAGTAAATGAGGGAATGGATGAGTGAGTGAGTGAATGAGTGAGTGAGGAAATGGATGAGTGAGTGAATGAGGAAATGGATTAGTAAGTGAATGAGTGAATAAACGAGTAAATTAATAAGTAAGTGAGTGAGTGAGTGAGTGAAGTGAGTGAGTGAGTGAGTAAATGAGGGAATGGATGAGTGAGTGAGTGAATGAGTGAGTGTGGAAATGGATGAGTGAGTGAATGAGGGAATGGATGAGTGAGTGAATGAGTAAATGACTGAGTAAGTGAGTGGATGAGTGAGTGAATGAGGAAATGGATTAGTAAGTGAATGAGTGAATAAACGAGTAAATTAATAAGTAAGTGAGTGAGTGAGTGAGTGAGTGAGTGAGTGAGTGAGTAAATGAGGGAATGGATGAGTGAGTGAGTGAATGAGTGAGTGTGGAAATGGATGAGTGAGTGAATGAGGGAATGGATGAGTGAGTGAATGAGTAAATGACTGAGTAAGTGAGTGATTGATTGAGTGAGTGAGTGAGTGACTGAGTGAGTGAGTGAGTGAGTGAGTGAGTGAGCGAGTGAGTGAGTGAGTGTGTAGGTAAATAAGTGTGTGATTGAGTGAGTGAGTGAGTGAGTGAGTGAGTGAGTGAGTGAGTAAATGAGGGAATGGATGAGTGAGTGAATGAGTGAGTGAGAATGGATGAGTGAGTGAGTGATTGAGTGAGTGATTGAGTGAGTGAGTGTGTAGGTAAATGAGTGAGTGATTGAGTGAGTGAGTGAGTGAGTGTGTAGGTAAATGAGTGAGTGATTGAGTGAGTGAGTAAGTGAGTAAGTGTGTAGGTAAATGAGTGAGTGATTGAGTGAGTGATTGAGTGAGTGAGTGAGTGTGTAGGTAAATGAGTGAGTGATTGAGTGAGTGAGTGAGTAAGTGAGTAAGTGTGTAGGTAAATGAGTGAGTGATTGAGTGAGTGAATGAGTGAGTAAGTGAGTGAATGTGTAGGTAAATTAGTGAGTGATTGAGTGAGTGAGTGAGTGAGTGAGTGAGTAGGTAAATGAGTGAGTGATTGAGTGAGTGAGTGTGTAGGTAAATGAGTAAGTGATTGAGTGAGTGATTGAGTGAGTGAGTGAGTGTGTAGGTAAATGAGTGAGTGATTGAGTGAGTGAGTGAGTAAGTAAGTGAATGTGTAGGTAAGTGAGTGAGTGAGTGAGTGAGTGAGTGAGTGTGTAGGTAAATGAGTGAGTGATTGAGTGAGTGAGTGAGTGAGTGAGTGAGTGAGTGAGTGAGTGTGTAGGTAAATGAGTGAGTGATTGAGGGAGTGAGTGATTGAGTGAGTAAGTGAGTGAGTGTGTAGGTAAATAAATGAGTGATTGAGTGAGTGAGTGAGTGAGTAAGTGAGTGAGTGTGTAGGTAAATGAGTGAGTGATTGAGTGAGTGAGTGAGTAAGTGAGTGTGTAGGTAAATGAGTGAGTGATTGAGTGAGTGAGTGAGTGAGTGTGTAGGTAAATGAGTGAGTGAGTGAGTGAGTGAGTGAGTGAGTGTGTAGGTAAATGAGTGAGTGATTGAGTGAGTGAGTGAGTGAGTGTGTAGGTAAATGAGTGAGTGATTGAGGGAGTGAGTGATTGAGTGAGTAAGTGAGTGAGTGTGTAGGTAAATAAATGAGTGATTGAGTGAGTGAGTGAGTAAGTGAGTGAGTGTGTAGGTAAATGAGTGAGTGATTGAGTGAGTGAGTAAGTGAGTGTGTAGGTAAATGAGTGAGTGATTGAGTGAGTGAGTGAGTAAGTAAGTGAATGTGTAGGTAAATGAGTGAGTGAGTGAGTGAGTGAGTGAGTGAGTGAGTGAGTGTGTAGGTAAATGAGTGAGTGATTGAGTGAGTGAGTGAGTGAGTGAGTGAGTGAGTGAGTGAGTGTGTAGGTAAATGAGTGAGTGATTGAGGGAGTGAGTGATTGAGTGAGTAAGTGAGTGAGTGTGTAGGTAAATAAATGAGTGATTGAGTGAGTGAGTGAGTGAGTAAGTGAGTGAGTGTGTAGGTAAATGAGTGAGTGATTGAGTGAGTGAGTGAGTAAGTGAGTGTGTAGGTAAATGAGTGAGTGATTGAGTGAGTGAGTGAGTGAGTGTGTAGGTAAATGAGTGAGTGAGTGAGTGAGTGAGTGAGTGAGTGAGTGTGTAGGTAAATGAGTGAGTGATTGAGTGAGTGAGTGAGTGAGTGTGTAGGTAATGAGTGAGTGATTG
>JBCEWE010000359.1:10000-95000 GCA_039877035.1 Silurus lanzhouensis
CTTCTCACGCAAGCCTCTGTCGGCTGTGTCTCTCTCTCTCACACACACACACACACACACACACACACACACACACACACACACACACACACTCACACGCCGCTAGCAGTTACTGTCATATACAAAATGTGTTTCATGGGACATTCCGCGTCCTGATTGGTCGGTTCAAAAACGGTAGCTTTTGTCTCTATAGTAACAGGTGTACTGGTGCAAAAATATTCGGACACATTACTTTTCCACTCGTATGTTCTTCTTGTTTCAACTGTAAAACATTCTTGGACTACATGAACTACAAGACCTGTTACATGAAGTTACATTATTAAAGCTTCATAAAGATACGAGGATTTTCCCCACTATAGAGCTTTGACCTTCACCAGGACCAGGACCTGACTTTACTAACACCATTCTGGTTTCATGGATCTGATCTGAATCTCCCCCAAAATCTACAGAAGCATCTTTCCAGAAGAGTGGAGCTTATTATAAGAGCAAAAGGAGACTCGGGTGTCCGCATACTTTTGGCCACGAAGCTAGAAATCAAGCATCCCGCCATCTCTCTCTCTCTCTCTCTGTTCATCATCATGAAGAACCTTGAAAAGAGATGCAGGCTGTTCGAAAGAGTTGTCAGACTAACGCATCTCTCTCTCTCTCTCCATCTCTCCACTGGGAAACACTAAAAGCAAAGTTTCTGTCTGTGTGTGTGTGTGTGTGTGTGTGTGTGTGTGTGTGTGTGTGTGTGTGTGTGTGTGTGTGTGTGTGTGTGTGTCACGGGTGCAGGCCGAGTGTATTTAAACACCTCTAACGCCCTCAGGCTGTCAACAGGGGAACTGCAGTCCATCTATACCGAAGATAGATAGATAGATAGATAGATAGATAGATAGATAGATAGATAGATAGATAGATAGATAGATAGATAGATAGATAGATAGATAGATAGATAGATAATTTTTGACACAACAGATTTTTCCCCTCCTACATACATACATACAGTTTGTATGCAGGTGTTTTCTTTCTTTCTTTCTTTCTTTCTTTCTTTCTTTCTTTCTTTCTTTCTTTCTTTCTCACACTCCCCATCTCTTAGTCTCCTCTTTCTTACTCTCTCTGTCACTCCTCTCACCCTCACATTTACACACTCTCTCTCTCTCTCTCTCTCTCTCCTCCTTTCCAGAAAGAAAACAAGTAAGCAATCAAACACAAAGAAAGGAAAGAAAGAAAGAAAGAAAGAAAGAAAGAAAGAAAGAAAGAGGAAGAGTGGGGAATAAGGGACTGAGAAAAGGGGAGAAATAAAGGAGTGATGAGGGGAAAATAGAAACAGGTGACACCAATTAACTGCTATGAGCAACAGGAAGCAATGCCCATATAAGGAATGTCCGCATGTTAATCAGTGCAGAGAGTAAACAGCAGGCGCGCGTGCACACACACACACACACACACACACACACACTCACTCTCTCTCTCTCTCTCTCTCTCTCTCTCTCTCTGCACCTCAGTGATAATGTGTTTATTCTTTAATCGACACACAGCTATAATTAACCTCTGATTTCAGACCTTATTAAAGCCTTTACAGGAAGTGTGTCATGTTATAAATATCGGGGGGGGTGAGTTCCCAGCTTAGCTAAATTCCTAAAGCATTCACTCAGTGGGTATATCCCACACACACACACACACACACACACACACACACACAGGAACTTTTTGTACCACTGTTTTGAAATGTAGTTGGTGTTCTCAGGTGTATTATGAGAGAGTGTGTGTGTGTGTGTAAGGAGTGTGTGTAAGGAGTGTGTATAAGGAGTGTGTGTGTGTGTGTGTGTATATGAAGAGTGTGTGTATGAGGAGTGTGTGATATCATTTATATATATATATTTTAATAAACAAAGATTATATTAATATAATATTACAAAATAACAAGTGAATAAATAAAAAAGAAATAAAAATTAAATAAATCAATAAATAAATGAACATTACCGAGAACTAACTAACCACCTAAACAATTAAACTAACTAACTAATTAATTAAACAAGCAAACAAACAAATAAATAGTAATAAAAAAAAATACAACTAACTAATTCATTAAATGGAGCAAATCAATCAACAATAAATTAGAACAAGTATAACAAATAACGTTAACAAAATAATAGAATAAATAACAAGAAAAGAAACAAATAAATAAATTATATACAACTAATTATAGAAAAACAAATAAATAACCTAATTAAATAAATAAACAAACTAATCAATCAATATACAAATAAATAAATAAACACACAAATACACAATAATATTAATTATATAGATTATATTATTAATACTATATTATAATAAAATATCTAATAGGTATATAATTTTATAGTATTAGTTTTAGGTGAATATTTTATTGCGTTATTATTGAATTGAATGATGTTTCCGTGTTTAAAGTGACTGTAATATACAGAGGAATGTAAAATTGTCTACACGTCTGTTGTGTGTTTTGGGGAAATGATCTCATGGTGTGAGTGATCACAGAGTCCGGACCTCAGAGAGAACGAGATGGTTCTCAATACGCAAGCTTTAAAATTAGCACTCTGATCTCATTCTGCAGCATGACTGAGAGGTTAAAGGTCACCAGGGTTCTCCAGGCCGGGCTCTGTATGCAGGAGAAAGAAGATCCGCCGAGACGTAAACGCAAAGACGGTTTAGATCGCTGACGGAGAACATGCAGATCGCTTCCTGATGAGCTCAGCGTGTAATCGGAGAAGCAGGAGGAGGTTCTGAGCTCCAGCTGGAGGAGTATATAAAGCGCAGCAACAGCTTTGTGTGGATCAAGAACTCAGCCGAGAGAGAAGAAGAAGCCTTCGAGCTCAAGAAGAAGTGATCAGTGAGAGATGAGCCAGTCCATCATGGAGAGCCTGTTTGGAGACGATCCTTTCTTCGAGGACGTGTACACGCTGTGGCCGAGACGCTGCAGCGTGACCGAGCACTTTCTGAGACGCAGAGAGCAGATGATGGAGAGCTTCAGGGCTGACGTTGGAGACAGGCTTATAAGCGAGCTCTTCCAGAACCTGGATGAACTTTTCTCCTCACCATCCTCATCATCAACCACTTCATCTTCCACATCTTCTTCAGCATCCACAGCGAGACTCACAGGCCCGTCCGTCTTTTCCCTGGACACGCGTGGCTTCTCCCCTGAAGACATCGCCGTCACCGTGTGTGGACGGAAGCTGGAGGTCAAAGTGGCGAAGCAGTCCGAGGCGGGTTACTCTGCTCCTCATGGGTTCTCCCGGAGCGTAGAGCTTCCAGAGCACGTCAATCCGTCCACGCTGACCTGCACGCTGGGGGACGACGGCTTCCTGAACATTGAGTCGAAGGCGAAAGAAGCCGAGGTGGACGAACCTGACGTCCCGGTGCGCTTCAGGACGTCCCTGGACTTCCCTCTGGGCAAAGACACAAGCAGCACAGAAGAGAAAAACAACTAGAGACTCTACACACACACGTACACACACATACTCTCACACACACACACACACACACACACACACACACACACACACACACACACACACACACACAGTTTTCCAATGATCTGCATTTGTAAATTTTTTGTGTTATCCCGTCTCTGAGACATTTACATTCTCACGGGACTTAAAATCCAAAAATTGCATTTTTTAAAAATATTTTTTTGGAATTCTTCAGGATTTCAGATGCCGGAGCTTCAAACCAACATCAACCTCTTATTACACTTAATGTTCTTATTATTTATATTATTCTTCCGTTCATTCATTTTTTTTCCACAAATGTCATTTTTTTGTTTGTTTGTTTTTCCTCTTTAAAAAAAATAAAAGATTTTAACAAAAATGACTGCGGTAAATGTTTCATCTGCTTCTTTCAACCCAACCACCTGCATGTCCTCCTTCACCACATCCATAAACCTCCTCCTTGGTCTTCCTCTTTTTCTCCTTCCTGGTTCTCCATCCTCAGCATTCTCCTTCTGATATACCCCATGTCCCTCCTCTGCACATGTCCAAACCATCTCAATCATCTCAGCTCCAAAACATCCCTCAAATAAACTCCTTAACATCTTAAACCTGTCCATCCTCATCACTCCAGTCTTAACCTCTTCCACCTCCAGCTCCGCTTCCTGTCTTTTTATCAACGCTGTCCTATAAACTTTCACTTTTCTAACACACTCTCCATTTCTTTACACAGACGACCCCCAGGATTTCAACTCTATCATGTAGCTTTAATGAAAAAATAAATAAATGCAGAAAAGAACGAAACGGAAAAGTTTTTTCTGCATGAAAAATCTTGGAGCTTGGAGCATATCTTCAGCCACGTCCAGATGTTCAGTTCATCAAATCCGCCAGATGATGGTGCTGTAGTCATGTAAGTGGGAGATTACTCTCTCTCTCTCTCTCTCTCTCTCTCTCTCTCTCTCTCTCTCTCTCTCTCTCTCTCTCACTCACACACACACACACACACACACACACACACACACACACACACACACACTCTCACACACACACACACACACACTGAAACTCCTGACAGCTAAACACTACATCATGGTGTCCTAAATAACACGTTCCCAACGCTTTCTGCACTGAGAGTCTTGTATGATTGTTATGCTTAAAAGAAGGTTGAAAAACACCCTGAGAATTCCTGAAGAACAAACCTGGACTAGAAACCAGACTCGGGTGGAAACCCGTCCTCATCTAGACACCGGATATTGAATCATTATAGTTCCATCACTGCTGAGGTTCTTATCTGTTCACTTGTGGAGTGCAAAACTGGTCATTATGCTGTAATTCCAGTTCTAAGGCGTCTTCATTGTTTCGAAGTGTTTATCTTCTGAAGCCTTCAAACTTCTAAATACTTCAAGTCAAGTCAAGTTTATTTCTATAGCACTTTTCACAACAGACATTGTCTCAAAGCAGCTTTACAGAAATCAACAGTTAAGGTGAACGGTGTGCATTTATCCCTGATGAGCAGCCGTGGTGACTGTGGTGAAGGAAAACTCCCTCAGATGTTGTGAGGAAGAATCCTTAAGAGGAACCAGACTCAAAAGGGGAACCCATCCTCATTTGGGTGACATCAAGAGTGTGATTATAGTCTTTAAACACTACAGAACACTGCAGAGTGAGAACTGTACTTCAGTAGATTTTTCTGGTATCAGTATTTTACTTCACTATTCATTTTGAAAGTTTTTACGTTCACTCATTACATGTTTTACACAAATATCTGTACTTTCTACTTTTTCATTCCAGACTGAGAACAGACACATTCCTGATCACGTGATCATCAGCATCTTTTCTCTGCTTGTGTTCTATATGGTGGATCTTCAGCCTGGATACATTCATTACATAACAAACATATACGTTCGTTTTGTATTAATATATTGATTATAGCGGTCAAAATTCGCACGTTAATAAGACGTTAACGCAAATTCATTTTAACCGCAATAGTTTCATGAATGTGTGATTAATGCAGACATTTCTGTCTGACTATTTTTATTAAAAATATAAATAAAGTAAATATAAAAGAGGCAAAATTCAAACCTTTGAATTAAAAAAAAAAAGGAATAAATCCACCAAAAAATAATTTTTAATCACTAAATATTTGTTTTATTGATGCACCAATTCTCAAATCAGCACCGAAATTCAACCCTGTGATGTTCACAATTAACCCTCTGGGGGTCCACAAACGCACCGGCGCGTTTTGTGTCATTTTTTTCCTCATAACCCAGAAAGAAAACTTCAAATACTCTGTCTTTTTTTTTGATCGTACAGTTAAGAGCAATACATCATTTGAATCTGTAAAGGGTCTATTTTTTTATAAGTACACACTCATAATATTAACAAAACGTTGTGCTTTGGTAAAAAAAAAAAAAAAAAGAAACAGACAGGGGGCGCTCTCTGCCGTCTGTCAACTCTCTTCACTGACACACAAATACAACAACATGAATCTCGGTGAATATTTACCTCAAATACATAATAAAAATATTAATAGAAAGCTTGAAATGTCTACGTGATTTAAAAAACCATAATTACTTTAGAATATGTCATAATTACAAGAATATGTTGTCTTCATCCTCCATTTTGAGTTTTATTAATAATTAACATATATTTGCATGAAGTATAAAGCATTCGTCCATGCGCATGTTAGTTAGAGGATTAAAAACTTGAAAAGTATTAATATATGGTACATTTAGAACAGATAAAAATGTGCGATTAAGTTGCGATGAAATATTTAAATCGATTGACAGCCCGCATATTAATATGAGGTTCAGGTTTCAGCGTGACACTAAAACAGGTAGTAATAATCACCACCTTTTACTGAAGAACATGTCAGAACTCAAACTTCTTTACTTTCACTTTAAAAAAGTATAATCAGTACTTCAACTTTGACCTGAGTATTTTATAACATGAGGATCTGCACTTCTACTTAAGTTAAGGATGTGTGTGTACTTTTGCCACCTCTGATCCATGTGGAGAAACTTCTCAGCAGCACAGAATGTGTTCCAAGTAATGAGAACTCCATGAAGGACATCAGGATGGAACAGGTGGGAATGGAGATTAGAAGAGGTCAGGATTAATGGTGTCTCATGAGCATGTGGAGCATGAGAGAGAGAGAGGGGGGGGGGGGGAGAGAGAGAGAGAGAGAGGGAGGGAGAAAGAGAGAGAGAAGAAAGAAAAAAGAAAGAAAGAAAAAAAAAAGAAAGAAAGAAAGAAAGAAAGAAGATAGATAGATAAATAGATTCTGAAATAAATACAAATTAATCAGATGATAGATAGATAGATAGATAGATAGATAGATAGATAGATAGATAGATAGATAGATAGATAGATAGATAGATGACAGACAGACAGACAGACAGACAGACAGACAGACAGACAGACAGATAGATAGATAGATAGATAGATAGATAGATAGATAGATAGATAGATAGATAGATAGATAGATAGATATTTTTGTATTATATAATTTTTTTTCTTTTTTTCCTACATACATACATACATTCTTTCTTTCTTTCTTTCTTTCTTTCTTTCTTTCTTTCTTTCTTTCTTTCTTTCTTTCTTTCTTTCTTTCACTTCTCCTTCTCACCTACTCTCACTATCACTCTTCTCTTTCACCTCTGACAGACAGACAGACAGACAGACAGACAGACAGACAGACAGACAGACAGATAGATAGATAGATAGATAGATAGATAGATAGATAGATAGATAGATAGATAGATAGATAGATAGATAGATTAGTAGATAGATAGATAGATTTGTGGTGCATGCGCTTTTTGAACATCAGTGTCTGTTTAATTCTTGTGCCCTGAATTCTGTTTGGAGTCTAAAAGTTAAGAGGACACTAGAAACAGCAAACTTTTTTTTTTTTTGAAGAAGGAGAGAAAGAAAAAGATGAGAAAACAGAGAGAAAGCTATTGTCAGAGTGGACAGTGAAGGGAATTACACAGCACAGAGTGAAGAGATGAAAAGCCTCAAACGCTGCCATTACGCTCTGTTCCCCCTGAGGGTCTAAATTAGAGGCAGGATAGGTTTCTCTGACATTTCAGGCCTGAGGGACACCATTTGTTTTCGCTGCCGTGTGGCTCCAAAACACGGCGGTTAATATTTGATGCGCCTCGACCTCGAGCACAAGCGCAGGAGAGACGGGCAAGTGGCTCCGGCCTTATTAAAATGTCATCGAGGCTTCTTTTTTTTTTTTTTTTTTTTTTTCGAATAAAGAAACGATAAGACGTGAAAGAGAACAAAGGGCTCTGTCCATCCCCTGACACTTATGATGACGAGGAATTGAGCGAAGCTCTTTAACGGACTTTCAGAGAAACACTGGATACTCAAATGTCAAGCCGAACACACAGAGTTCCAATCAATGCTTCGGGTTTGACGGTTAATTGATTTTAGATAATAAAATCTTCAATTAAATACCAACCCAATGAAAAGGACTGGACGTTTAACAACAACAACAAAAAGCAGGAAGTCCATGTTTAGAGTATCGGATTTTAGAGAAATAAACTTCTTTAATGGCTATAAACATTCACACAAAAGGAGTGGGACACATGAATGTTCCCTTCACTTAAACTAGGAGGATGACAATGCACAAACCCATCTCCAGGAAGAAATGCTTCACATGGATTCGAGTGGAGGGTCTTCTGTTATAAAGCTCTGACCACAATCCTATGATTTTCATGCTGACTAAATCTTCTAGTCTTTTCAAATCTGCTCTTAAAAACGTACTTTTTCAGGATTGATTTCAGCTGATTTCTTATTTTTGTGACGTATCTGTGATGTTTATTTTATTTATTTATTGGATTATTTATTGGATTATTTATTTATTTATTTATTTATTTATTTATTTATTTCATGCAATCTGACCAGATGGGCCTTTATCGACATAATTTAAAAGAACGTGATTCATCAGACCAGACCACCTTCTTCTGTTGTTTTATGGTCCAGGTCTGCTTAACAGAGTTTAGCATGGGCTTCCTGACCCCTCTATGGTCCAATTCTGGTGCACAGAGTTCAGCATGGGCTCCTTGACCCTTCTATGGTCCAGTTCTGGTGCACAGAGTTCAGCATGGGCTCCTTGACCCTTCTATGGTCCAGTTCTGGTGCACAGAGTTCAGCATGGGCTCCTTGACCCTTCTATGGTCCAGTTCTGGTGCACAGAGTTCAGCATGGGCTCCCTGACCCTTCTATGGTTTAGTTCTGGTGCACAGAGTTCAGCATGGGCTCCCTGACCGCTCTATGGTCCAGTTCTGGTGCACAGAGTTCAGCATGGCCTCCCTGACCCTTCTATGGTTTAGTTCTGGTGCACAGGGGTCAGCATGGGCTCCCTGACCCCTCTATGGTCCAATTCTGGTGCACAGAGTTCAGCATGGGCTCCCTGACCGCTCTATGGTCCAGTTCTGGTGCACAGGGGTCAGCATGGCCTCTCTGACCCCTCTAAGGTCTAGCTCTGGTGCACAGGGGTCAGCATTGGCTCCCTGACCCTTCTATGGTCCAGTTCTGGTGCACAGGGGTCAGCATGGGCTCCCTGACTGCTCTGTGGTCATCGTGTGGGATCAATAAGCTGTGGGTGTCCATGATTGTGTCATTTCGGTAGGAATGAACAAAATCATTGATAGCTGCAGTCAGTGCTGGTTAGTGACCGCAGTATAAGCGAGATAATGCACAGCTCGATGTGAGGAATTACACCATTGTAATTTACGTTGCTTCACGTCTTGTTTCCACCCTTACTACTAATCAACACCTGTGTGCAGTCACAGCTTCTCCACCTCTAACCTGATTATTATTTAGTTTGGATCTTTCTCAACTCTCAGCATTGTGTTGTAAGAACTCTTCTCTGTGGCTGCCTGACCTCGGCTACTTCTGAACCGCCTCGTTAGCACTCCAGCTCGAGCGCTGTGTAATCAGACGTAGAAGGAGGCAGCGTCCTAAACCAACAGGTGAAGAGTATCGACGCCCTAATGAGAGACTGCCGTGTTTTCTGGCACTCGAATGCCACTGGGAGAGGAGACTTCGATTCTCCTAACAGGCAGCTTCATCACCCAGGTGACTCTCCTCACATCCATTACTGCAGCTGTATTCTCGTTTGTTTGTAACCGTCTGGTTTGTGTTTTTTAATCCACACTGCTGGGAAAGGTATGGAGCTGCCTCTGACCTTCCTGACGTGTTTCGACGTAAAATGTTTTGGGTGATTTTAAAGAACGCAAACCAGGAACATTGAAGGCGGAATCGTCATGTCACCAGCTAAATTGTTTCAGATGTCTGACGGATGTGTGAAATCCCCATTTGTATACGACGCCTTTAGATGTAAGTGCATGGAATTTCCCATTTTCCAGAAATATGCTTTACATGGGTTGGAGTGGAAGCTCTTGAGTGGCCTGCTATAGCGCTCCAACCCTGTTGAACATCTTTCACCGTGACTGCACCTCTGGCCACCTCACCTCACCTACATCAGAACTAACAACCTTGTAGCGCCATAAATCTCCACAAAATCTAGTGGAACATCTTCAGAGAAAATTGGAGCTTATTATCACAGCAAATGGACTCCAAACAGAATTCAGAGCAGAAGAATTAATCTATCTATCTATCTATCTATCTATCTATCTATCTATCTATCTATCTATCTATCTATCTATCTATCTATCTATCTGTCTGTCTGTCTGTCTGTCTGTCTTTCTGTCTGTCTGTCTGTCTGTCTGTCTGGGCTTGAGACAGCAGAGTGTAAGACTGAGGGAGAGAGGAGTGATAGAAAATAGTGTGAGCGAGAGGAGTGATAGAGAGAGGTGAAAGAGAGGAATGATAGAGAGAGGAGTGATAGTGAGAGTAGGTGAGAAAGAGGAGTGAAAGAGATGAGTCAGAGAGGGGAGTGTGAGAGAAGAGTAAAAGAAAGAAAGAAAAAAAGAAAGAAAGAAAAGAAAGAAAGAAAGAAAGAAAGAAAGAAAGAAAGAAAGAAAGAAAAGATGTGGGGTCAAAAAATATTATAATACAAAAATATCTATCTATCTATCTATCTATCTATCTATCTATCTATCTATCTATCTATCTATCTATCTATCTATCTATCTATCTATCTATCTATCTATCTATCTATCTATCTATCTATCTATCTATCTATCCAACAGAGAGGGAATGAGAGAGAAGAACACGGATTATTGAAATTGGGATGTAACCTCATGGCAGAGGCAACCAAGTTTAGATTTGTTTAACATTGAAAATGTTAGTCTTTAATTAGAGACACGACTTCCCTAATGAGATTTAAGAGCAAAGCCTGTAGGTCAAGCACATAGTGTACTGTAAAGTCTGAGAACATAGTGCACAGTGTGCCATTTGAGACGCAGCCCAACACGACGTGGTGCGAAAAGGCGATGAATAAATTGTGAAGAGAAAAAAAAGAATAGAAAAGAAATATAGCTAGAAGTGTGTCTCGCTGAAGCAGTGGGAGTCTGACTCAGTCTGAGCAGCGAGTCCTCAGGAAAAAAAAAACGCAGCACTTTTTTGCGATTCCCCTGGAGTGTTTCTCATTTCGAAAGGGCAGAGGAGATAATTGGAGCGATCAGGCGCGCTGAAGGGTCGTGTAGTTTTGAATTAGATCTCTTCGCCGTTCGCCTTTTACGAGTCTCTATGACAGTCTGGAGCGAAAGAGCTGACAGAATGACACGCGGCTTGGCGGATCAAAGTAAAAAAAAAGAAGAAGAAGTAAGAAAAAAACCCTGTAAGTTCCACGTTGATCTCCGATGGCTTCCGTGCCGACGCATTCGTCATGCACACGCTATAAAATAATGGCTTCCTTGTCCTATGTAGTGGTTAATAGAGTGCCATTTGGGGATTCAGTAATAAAGATGTATTCTACTGGGAGTGTGTGTGTGTGTGTGTGTGTGTGTGTGTGTGTGTGTGTGTGTGGTGTGTGTGTGTGTTCGGGATTAGAGGAATTGAAGCATCCAGTGATGCATTTGGTTTTGATTCCCAGCACCTCATGGCATTTTAATGATTATTATTACGACCTCTGTAAAACAAACCCTGGCTGCTGTTAGTACAGACATCCGTCATGATCTGCTGTCTCCGTGGACGCTCACGAAATAACCTCTTCACACACATGGCCACGTCCCTGCTGCTTTAAAGCAGCACAGAATGCATCTTACTGAGTGTCAGTGCGACTCCATCAGCTCAGGGACAATGAAACCAGTTAAACATGTGGACCAAGATATATATATATATACCATAACATAACATTAAGACCACCTGCCTACAGTAATATTGTGTTGGTCCCCTTTTGCTGCCGAAGCAGTCCGACCCTTTGAGCACCACACGGACCAGCCTTTGCTTTAATAAGCCTCGGCTGCCCATGACCCTGTCGCTGGTTCACCACTGTTTATTTCTTGGACCACGTCTAAAAGATACTGACCACTGCAGACCAGGAACATCCCACAATCCTTACGCTCACCCATTTTTCCCTGCTTCTAACACGTCAACTTTAAGGACAAAATGTTTAATTGCTGCCTAATAAATAAAAATCTCACAGGTGCCATGATGAAGAGATCATCAGTGTTCTTCACTTTACCGCTCATAATATTATAACATATATCTATCTATCTATCTATCTATCTATCTATCTATCTATCTATCTATCTGTCTGTCTGTCTGTCTGTCTGTCTGTCTGTCTGTCGGTATGGCGGTTGTGGACACCAGAACATATCCCATCCCACCTTTAGTCCCTATTATTAATCTGATGTAATAATAAGCTCCACTGTTCTGGGAAGATGTTTGACTGTAGGTGATGTGAGGAGGCCTGGAGTGCCTTCAGCATCCCAATTTATTCATGTTTAATAGGGTTGGAGTTCTTGAGCATGAAATCTTCCATTCCACCCATGGATCGCAGATCTTCATGGGGCTGGCTTTGTGCACAAGGCTATTGTCATGCTGGAACACGTTTGGGTCTCCTAGATCAAGAAGAGAAATGTTTATACCACCAAATGCATTCAAAGACCCATATACAATTGTGTTTAAGGTTCTTGCTGAGAGTGGCAGCTTGGTGTGGCTGGGATTTGAACTCACTACCAATAACCTTAACCACTAAGCTACCGCCTCTGCATATCAATGTAGTACGCCAGTTTGGATAAATAGTGTTTGTTTAATAAGAAGTTGTAACAAATAATCATTCAGTTTCGGCAAGAAATTAAAGGAGCTTATAGCTCCCTGGTGGTCTAGTGGTTAGGATGCGGCGCTCTCACCGCTGCGACCCGGGTTTGATCCCCGGTCAGGGAACCAACCCCAGCCACTCTTAGTGCCGGTCCCAAGGAGGGTTGCGTTAGGAAGGGCATCCACCCTAAAAACATGTGCCAAATCAAACATGCAGAGAATCTGCTGTGGCGCCCCCTAATGGGAGAAGCCGAAAGAAAGTTTTTATAGCTACCAATAGCTACAAGCCAAAAAATAAACAGAAACTCCTTCTTGAAAGATTTACATATAGGAAGTGGAGCTCATCTGTTTATGATCAGAAGGTTGTGAGTTTGAATCCCAACACTCCACAACTACTCAGTGTAAAAATGTGCTAATTGTAAGGATTTCTGCTCATCGCTATAAATAACGGATGTCATCCAAGTGGCATAAAGGTAAAAGTTGACACTGGAGACTCCTTCCACTAAGCTGATGCTAAAGAAATGATCTATTTCAAATTCTAATTTTATTTGTCACACACATATACAGAATACGACATGACAAATAGAAATACAATATTAAACAAAACAAATAATAAAGTAATGTAAAAATAAATAAATAAATAAAAAGTATTCAAGTATATTAAAAGTATAGTCTAACTATAAAGTATGAAAATAAGGTTAATATATATAATATATAATATAATATAATATATATACTCTGAAAACAAATATATACACATGAATTAAACGGAAAGTTATGAATATGGAGAGATATTGACAGAAGTAGAGATTAAAGTGTCTGATTTCTGATTGGAAGCAGATAAAGTTTCTGCGGTGTTGCTTCTACACCAAACCAATAAAATAAAACATGCAACAGTCACGAAGCAAAATTTGTTTACACAAACCGAGGCATGACTTCGGGCAAAACCTTGTCACCCTGCGAAGACAAACAGCGTCGATTACGGACGTCGCTGCAGGAATGTTTCAGCTCGAGGCGAAACACATTCAGCTCCGTTATGAGAGATAGAAGAATGGAAATCTCCAGGTTTCTCTCATGTCTTTTGGGCTGATATCCATTTTCTAAATGTATTTCTTTATGTATCGAACGAAGACCGTTATCCATCCATTACATATTAAAAGTAGAGAAAGAAAAGAGAAATCAGATGTCCGCTCACATTGTTCATATTAAAGGTAAAGGACTTGACAGATTACACACACAATATACCATTTTTCGCAAATATTTAACCAATTGAATAAATAAATCCCTTCCGATTGACCAGACGATAAATTCAGACCTTCTCACCATCCATTATTCATCTACATTATTTGAAAATTGCACCAAAAACGATTCCATTACCGCGTCTTCAGATCAGGGTTGGAAAAAAAACCCTCCAAAGCCCCGTTTCACCTACAGATCAAAACAAGGCGATAAATATCGACGTGCTGGACGCTCTGGAGATCTCCAGAGAGCTGAGGGTCTGGCTGTGATGATCCTTATGACTAGCACAAGAGTATAAACCTATAATCCTGATCAGATTTTAGTGAATCACAGCCACTGAGAAAAAAAATACACATCCCTAAATTCCATCAAATCTCCAGGAGAACTTTGGAAAGATGCAACTACTCGTAGCACCTTCTTAAATACTCACTATAGGTAAATGTTTGTGGACACCCAACCATAGGATTTGGGTGTGCTTTATAAACATCACACTCTGGTCCTTTTATAGTGACCTGCATTCTTCTGAGAAGATGAAGATGAGTAGGTAAGGTGAGGAGGTGAGGTGAGGTGAGGAGACAAGGGGTGTGTGAAAAATTCATCTCAAAGGTGTTAGCTCTATAGTAGGATATCTTCCACTCCAACCAATGGAAAGCATATCTTCATGGAGCTGGCATGGTGCACAGTGGAACAGGTTTGGGTCTAGTTCAACCAAAATACAATTCAATTGTGTGCCTTCAACTGGAACTTCAACTTTAAGTCCTAACACTTATCATTATACAGTGTATTTAACCAACACTGGAAAAAACATTCGGGGTTTTAGCGATCGCTCTAGACATAATAAATAAGGCGCTGGTGTTTGCTGGAATGAAGAACAACAACGTCATTATTTCCATTACGTTCTCCTTTAGCCTTCAGAAGCTTAGATACTTTGGCAGTGCTTTATGATTTGCCTGAAAAATGTAGGATTATGGATCTTTGATCTATGCATCATGCATCACAGCTGTAGAAGATCTGAAATACGTCTCTGGCCGAGTTTTCTAGCTCTGCACACTTCAGAACAAGACCCTGATCTGGTCTGATTTAGAGAATGCCATATGATGGAAGAAGAAGTTTGTGGGTTCTTGGTAGCATAGCAGCTGTTTCTCACTGCCTTGGCATACATTATAATAAAATCTATATCAATGAATTCACGTCAGAATGTGCTTGATCACAACACCGCTTTTAAAGTTAGCAAGCGTATTATATACGTAAGGGAATACGTGATTATACTCCATGATGTGGAGGTGAAGAACAGCTTGAGGTGAAGCAGAGAGCATTAAAATGTTGTCCCACCTCACACCTAGCCGTGGTTTATCACTTTACACCATGGTCACTTCACAGCGTTGATGAGTTAAAGCGGTCATTGATATCTGCAGAGCAAAACGGACTAAATGGCTTTGTTCTTTCAATCATTTTTTAACGTCTAGAATTCTGCTGCTCCGACTCACACACAGAGATGAAACCATGCCAGACGATTACGTTATTTTTTTAATAAATTGTAATAGTTTGGTTAGACGGCATGAAAGAGAATCACGTGTGTGTGCTACGTCTCTGCTAACAATGAAGATGTCGGAGTGAAACTCCTGGTGCCGATTGTTTGTTCAAATTCTCATTTGAACCTTCCCAAGTTCATCTTGTACCTCGACCCATTTATTGAAATCTCAGTATTAAGCATATGTTACGCCGCACGCTGAAATCCTCCATGGAGCTCAGTGAGGTGATTAGAAAGTGTCCACAAAAGCTGTCTCACATTGAATAAAACTGGAACCAGGAGTTCCAGTTAGGACGTTTTCAGGTTACTTACCTAACATTAGTATATTTTATGAATTGTAGATAATATTTTGGTATAAGAAGATGCTGGTACTTGGGCGTAAAATGGGCATTTACTCAGCTAGAAAACTTCAAGGACATTACACATTATACTACAAAACTTCAGCACCGGCGCCTCCCTCTACCTCCTGCTGCCAAAAACGCGGCTATGCCTAATTTCCCCACTAGGAACCCCAAGCGTCAGGACCACACACTCTCCTGCTGTTTCCTCTTCGGCTCTCATTTCCTGCGTCAGCTACAGTGAAGAACGTCGCCTTTCCAGACTTGGAAGAAACGGCAGGGAAACCCCTGGAGCTCCTCTGGTTTTGGGAAGAGCTCCCAAACAAGCACTTAAGTAGCAAAGCGGGGGCTTGTTGACGTATTTCCACGATGCCTCGTGCGCACAGGCCCCCTTTCCGCAAGATTATTTTGGCAAATCCAGAGCTGAGAACAAGGTGGGACGAGGCTTTGTGGAGACGTAGGAACAGTTGGAGAGGACTGCAGTGAATAAGACAAAAATGAATACAGACATGTTTATAGTAGTGATCATAATTCCCTTATTGATGGTGTTCAGAGTTGCCTTTGGAACCGTCTCTGGTAATTTGATCAAACATTTCTGAGCTCCGTTGTTTGCGTTTTTGGTCGTAATGACACTAAATTGAGCCAAACAATTGAGCACATTACGTCATCTCATCATTACACCCTGTAAGACCAACGTTCTGAAATCGTTGGACTGTGCAATCATAATCTGAGACAGCCAAAAATCAAGCCAAAACTCCGACTCTGGCTGGTTGTCATAGCAACATTTAGCATTGGGGGATGCAGGTAGCAGTCTGCTTTTCTCAACAAATCGGTTTTCTTGCTGCAAAACGTAAACATTCTGGAGGGATATAAAATTGTATGTAAAATTCAGCAGGATATAAACTGCCTCATGCACTCTACGCGATATTGCCAAACGTTTGCAGACACCTGACCTTTCCTGCCGTATGTGATTCTTCCCCAAACTGTAACCACAAAGCTGGAGGTTCACAATTGTATAGGACGTCTTCAAATGCAGTAGCATTACATTTTGCGTTTACTGGAATTTGGAAAGCCAAACTTGTTCCAGCATGGTAATGCACAAAGCCCAGCTCCATGAAGATATGGATCTTGAGTGGCCTGATATAGAGCTCTGATCTCAACAACTTTGGGATAAATTGGCCTCCTCACCTCACCTGCATCTTTACTAACAAAAATATCCACAAGCACACTCCAAAATCTCGTCTTCTTCCCAGAAGATTGGCGGGAGCTATAGGAGCAAATTGGGACTAAATGTGTAATGCGATGCTCAAAAAGCACAAACCATACCTATCACCAGGTGTCCGCAAACTTTTGGCAGTATAGTGTATCAGGTATCACACCATCTATCAAGTGCTCTACACGTTTTTCACCCCGTGGGTGAGTCGCTGCACCGATTCGCTCCATATTCGCTGGACGTGCCCATGTCTACTCAACCAATGGTTGCTCATGTCACCAGAAATCTCCAGAGGTCATTGAAAGTAAATGCTTTCTGGTCTCTTTGTCAAAATTCTTACTTTGCCTCTTATTTTAAATACATACATCAAACACATCAACATACTGCTTAGAATACACACCATTATTTTATAATAATTATTACGTATTTCCATTACGTTTATTAGCTGGTTGTTGTGGCGCAACAGTTAGCATGTTTTTGCTATCTGAGCACTTCCTGGTTAAAGAGGAACACTGTTCATTACATGTTCCATTAAAAACCTTACGTTTACTGCTGTACGAAGATCATTTTCTCCTGTACCAGACACTCATTTATTTCAAATGTCCTTAAATGTCCATTATATAACTGCTTTTCTAGTTTTATTAAACTTCCAAGCCCCGCCCAACACCCGTCCTCCAAAACAATCCCTGCTGAAACCATACCAAAGTGCTGCTATGATTTCTTTTTAGAACTTCTTCATTTGTTTTCCGAACGCAAACTCGTCTAAATCATGGACACTTGTTTGCTTTTGATTCCATCACATCACTCTGTCCTGTCGTCCAAGGAGACGGCCACAGACTCAGCAAAGTGAAAGTAAACAAAGCCACAGGTGGTCAGAGCTGTCAGTTTAGATCAACACCAGAAAGGCATGTTGCTGCTACAGGAGGAGGAGATGCCAGCTGACTGCTGGTTACATAGGTGTGGAATTCACACTAATGATTACACTGACAGATAACAGCATTATAAAATATAATAATATAAATTTGAGGATAAAAACAGACACCACACCTTTTTAGCTAGGGAACAGAATCAGAAGCCATGCCTCCTTTACTAAGAAACAGAATCAGGAGCCATGCCTCCTTCATTAAGGAACAGAATCAGAAGCCACGCCTCTTTCACTAAGGAACAGAATCAGAAGCCACACCTTCTTCGCTAAGGAACAGAATCATAAGCCACGCCTCCTTTATTAGGGTTCAGAATCAGAAACCACGCCTTATTTTCTGAGGACCAGAATCATAAGCCTCGCCTCCTTTACTAAGTAACAGAATCAGAAGCCACGCCTCCTTCATTAAAGAACAGAATCAGAAGCCACGTCTCCTTCACTAAGAAACAGAATCAGAAGCCACGCCTCCTTCACTAGTTTAGGAACAGAAATAGAAAACACACTTCCTGCGCTAGGGAACAAAATTAGAAGCCACGCCTCCTTAGCTGAGAAGCCACACCCCCTTCACAACCATTTTAACTGCATAACTCAGGGCAAAATAATATTACAATTTATTTGTTTGTTTGTTTGGTTGGTTGGTTGGTTGATTGTTTATTTGTTTATCAGTTTGCCTGCTCAGATACCTGATCTTGAATGAAAGAACCCCTGAGTAAAAAGCAGTAGTGGGGTGGTGTCTGGTACTGAATTATATTTTTGACGCATCTGCACACAAATCCTTTTTGGAAGTTTTGCTTCACCGCATTTGAATGTGTGTGTGTGTGTGTGTGTGTGTGTGTGTGTGTGTGTGTGTGTGTGTGTGTGTGTGTGTGTGTGTGTGTGTGTGAAAACTCTATTTATCTCAATTATCTGGTGTGCAGGGCAATGGAACACTCACCTGCATTCATTATTCATATATACACTCTATACTGCCAATTGTAATATTGGGACACATTTTCCACCCATATATGGTTCTTCCCAAACTGTTACCACAAAGATGGATTCACACAATTGTACTGGACATCTTTAGATGTGGAAGCATGAAATTTCCCCATGGTACTAGGAGACCCAAACCTGTTCCAGCATGCTACATTCCACCTTGCCCCTGTGCACAAAGCCAGCTCCATGAAGATCTGCTTCACATCGCTCTGAAGATGTGGAAGATCTCCTGCTCTAGAGCTCCAAACCCTATTTACATGAACAAATTTGGATGCTGACTGCACCCCAGTCCTCTTCACCTCACCTACATCATTACCTGACTATACTAACACACTTGTGGCTACACAGGCCCACTCCAAAAGCTTGTGTGACATCTTCTCAGAAGATTGGAGATTATTATAAGAGCATATGGGGACTAAATGTAGATTATTGGATTGTAGAAGGGATTATTCTGTACCCATACGCACTGCTGTTTCGAAAAGGTTCATTCATGTTCTTCTCATTTCTGCATTTATTCTCATAGTCTTTCAAATGAGTGCCTAAGGACCATTACATTTTATGGAAAAGTCTCGAATAAGCAAATAAATTAAAATACAAAAAAAAAACGTCAGGACACATTTGTGTAACTGTTGCAGCATCTGGTGTCCACTGAAGCCTGAGGTGTTTGGAGCTGTTGCTGTTTCTTAATGAATGACTGACACAATGCGTAGATGGAGAACCCTGTGACGCAGAGCTCGCAAATCCTAAACACCTGCTCTCTCTCTCTCTCCTCTCTCTCTCTCTCTCTTTTAAACACACACACACACACACACACACACACCACACACACACACACACACACACACACTACGCCAAGTGAACCACTGTGGGCTTCTCATATACTGTTTTAAACTGTGAGTTGTTTTAATAAATCAAACTGCACTTCTTAAGAAAATAAAATCATGGCTCGGTCATGTGATGATCCATTGGAACTCGTCCCTCAATCAGAAGCTCCTCCTGCTTTTAATCATGTTCTCCTAGTGTACTCAATAGTCCTTCACTGTGCCTGAATAATGAATAGGTTTCCATTTAAGTAAATTCACTTACCACTCATTTGCCCATTCCAGGTGTAGCCTATCCGCTGCTAAACACAGTATTAGTTCCCAATCTGTCCAACAGTGGACCACCAGGTGGACATCAGTGGAAAGGGACCACCAGGTGGACATCAGTGGAAAGGGACCACCAGGTGGACATCTTAGCAGATATTTTTTGCCTGTTAGTTAGCATTTATGTGTCCAGAGTAATCAATAATAAGAGTAATCTAATTGGTCAGAAGGTGTGATTTATTTCCTATAACAGCAGCAGCTACTCATAATAATGCACTCGTTCCAATATGCACCTGTAGCTATAGTGACCTTCATGGTGGATCACATTATCTAGATAGATGGATGGATGGCCAGGTGGATGCATGAAAAGACAGATAAACTGAAAAGGACAGAAAGAAAGGGAGACACATTGAATAGATAGATGAGTGAATTGATAGATAGACGTCTGGGTGGGTGGATGTATGAATGTGTGGGTACTTGAATGGATTGACAGATTGATGGGTGGGGGGGTAAATCAATGGATGGATAGACTGATGGTTAGGTGGATGGATGAATGAATGGATTAACTGAGGGGTGAGTGAATAGATGGATGGATGGATGGATGGATGGATGGATGGATGGATGGATGGATGGAAAGATGGGGAAACAAATGGGTGGGTGAGTGTTTGGATAAACAAACGGATTGGTGGATGGATGGATAGATGGATGGATGGATGGATGGATGAGCAGATGGATGCATGAACAGACAGATGAACTGATAAAGGACAGAAGGAAAGGCAGACAGATTAGATAGATAAATGGGTGATTTGAAGAATGGTGTGTGGGTGGGTGGGTGCATGATTGTATTGGTTGGTGAATGGATGGATGAATGGATGGATGGAAGGATGGATGGAAGAATGGATGGATGATGGATGGATGGATGGATGGATGGATGGATAAATGGATGGATGGATAGACAAATACATTTCCTTGAAACCAAAGGGGAACATTGGAGATGAAGATGAAACTTTTACTAAATTAATGAGTGAATGAATGAATGAATGGATGGATGAATGGAAGTAAGCAGAGAAGGAAAAGCAAAGTCACGGAAGGTCTTTCAAAACAGCACTTGAACCAAGCACAGGTGTAAGAACTGCTATTTTCCCTCTTGTTTGTTTGTTCCTCTGCAGCTGATTGATGGGATGTGAGTTTATCCAGATCTGTGTCTCTGCACAGGCGGGAAGCTTCACCTCGCCATCCACCTGCCACAACAATTTACAACTCTGTCTTGGGATTACATTTGATTGTGTGTGTGTGTGTGTGTGTGTGTGTGTGTGTGTGTGTGTGTGTGTGTGTGTGTGTGTGTGTGTGTGTGTGTGGTGTGGTGTAAGAGCCTCAGCATAGACAAAAGACTATGAAAATCCTTCACCACAAGACAATGCCATCAATCTAATACATGTACTGTGTTATATTTAGTTTCCAGCTCAAAACTTGTATAATTCTTTTACCACACAGTAGCATGTCATGCATTTCACCCCCAGAACTTCAGTGGTGTCCTACCTGCATCAATCCACCTCATCCCATCGTTATGACGCCACGTCTAAAGAAACCATTAACATTATAGAGAAGCGCAGTAGAACAGAACTCTGCATCACACTCAGGAATCTCATACAGCGAGAATGAACATCGTTACTAAAGCAGGAAACCCAATGAACACAATTCAACTACAAGTTTTCTTTCACTGGAGCCACAACGGCACCTCCTGCAAACATCATCTCTAGCAGTAGCATCGACATCCACCTCATCAAATGACCTTGTGCATTTTTGTGCATTCTTTTTCTGTGCATTACGGTTTACATGGGGGTTTGAAACGAAGGCAAACTGTGTTTTTTTGTGCAATTTCTTCATCAAATTATAATCGTAACAACTTTTTTGAACTGTTTGGGTCGACCTTTCCTCGCAATGTCCAGCTTTTTTTGAAAAGTCCATCTTAAAAATGTCCTCGAACGTGTTTCAGTGACCAAATCAGTTTCTTCTTCTCTGTCTGTCGTCGTGAAATGAAAAAACTGCTATTAAATCCACACGGATATATTTGAGCTGGTGCAGTTTGCTACAGATGCGGTCGGCGAGCTCTGACTAGTGCGCTTTCTGACCGTCCGATCAAAAAAGGACGTGAAAATGTTAATAGATGCCTTCTAGAGGGCTTCTGAGTCACAATCTGAATGGTTAAAGCTACAGTTTTAAGCAACTTGGATTGTATACAATAGAATCACAAGAAACAAACTTGCCGAAACATGTCAAACATGATCCGAATCATGTGGCAGATTTGCCCAGTTTCACGCAGAAATTCACATTTCTAACTCGCTGTCCATGATGAAATCGCACACGTGATGACGTCATCACGTGATCAGAACAGCACCAGTTTCACAGCTCTCGCTGTACACAGGACGATGTATGTTGGCACACTTACTTATGAATGTCGGTGCTCCCTGTGACTGTGTGTGCGGCCTTGTGCTGCCATCTGTTGGCGTGTTATAAAACTAGTTTCTAAATTATTCGATACCACCTCGTATGTTACTACAGGAACAACTCCACATCAACTGATCAGTGAACCAATCAGGAGATGTTTATTCAACATTTTAGCAAAGGAGTCTCCAGTTACAGTGTTTTGTAAGAATCAGTGGTAAATCTGCAACATTTCAAGACACCAATGAGTTTATGCATTTTGGAGTTTCTCTGTAAATGGTAACTGGTTGGAGAGGCTGGAGAGGGAACGGCTACGTTTATAGCTGCTGTAACATAAGTGAAAACGGGAGCTAATATTAAATGTACCTACAAAACAAACAGCTATAAGGAATTACTGTGGAATAAGAGCAATAAAACATGTGGATTGACCTGAGATGTCCTTAAATGATTTACTCGTTCCAGCGTCACACCTCCAATTTTACTCTTGGACCAGAAATCTTTTATACAGAAAAAAAACCTGAACAAATGAGTAAGCAGCGATGATTTGCGCTCCATTTGTGCAGCTTCAGAGTGTGAATGACTTGTCTGTAGTCAGTGCAAGCTGCAGACCTTTGTGTGATTATTTCACACCTCGAAAGTACACGGAATCATCCCGACTCGTCATTTCCAGCATTTCCATGCAGCATAGTTTCATCAGCTCCGATGATCACGGTGAAACTGATATTAAACGCGCTTAGCCGACAGAGCCGGATCGTATCTGAATCACCTAGCGGTGTAATCCGATCTTCAGAACAACATCTTCCCAGATGCATTACTGCAGCTTATAGGCTTGCTGGCTCGCATGACTCTGCATCATCCTAATGATCCGGGGCAAATTCGTGCAGTTAGTGAGTAAACCCGCTGACGTCGGAAACATAATCGGGGGTCTTCTGGCCGAGCCGGCTCCGTAACTCGGCCCCTGAGGAGAGGCAGAGCGAGAGAGGAGAGAATGTGTCAGCGTTCCCCAGGCTAAATGCAGCCCTTCTGACATGGTGAGACAACAGTCAAAACCCGTCATCGTCTCACATCGTCATCATTCACACGCCGGCTGATTTGATGGCGTGTGACCGCCGCGACGAGAAGAACTTGTTTTCGTGGCTTTTACAGCAGGGGGTCGAAAAGTGACATTTGTGTATTTAATCCTGAGAACGTTCCTCTAAACATATGAGGTTCTTCATCTGTCCTGTAAAATGTGACTCCAGTAAAATTAAAAGTTTCCCTTCAAACTTTCACTTGATTAAAAGTACAAAAGTGTTTTGCCTTCAAATTGACTTAAGTATCTAAAGTACTGATTTATTATAACTATAATGTTCCTGTTATCATCTTTATCACAAGACTCTTTACTTAATCACCTCAGTTTATGTGAAAAGACTCGATTGTAACTCTCAGCACACTGATCTATTAATAGAATGATATTAATGACTCAAACACTGATTGATTTCTATTTCAATTATGCAAATAAGTCCACAGGTGCTGTGGCAAGTTCAAGTCAGGAGTTTCTAAATGTTCTGCTTGCTGTTGTGTATGTTGGTGATCAGTCGATACATCAAGCGCCAATCAAAAAGTGTAAAACAGAGCGTGCGCTCGATCCTGATTGGTGGTTTGTTGCGTGTTGGAGCAGTTACATTTTTATCCTCGTAAATAAAAAGGAACGACTGATTTCACAAAAAATAGTTGAGTACAAAGTAAAATATTTTACTTTGAAAAGTAGTTAAATTACAGTAAAAATCTCCCCAAATGGAAACTTTTCAGTAAAGTACAAACACACGAAAAATCTACTGAAGTACGGTAACGAATTACATTTACTTTCTTACTCTTCAAGACTGAATATCATGTTATGGATCCAATGACATCCTTTACAATTGTGCATCATGTGCTCTGCTCCCTAAATCACTTTCTACAGGCACATCATGGTGCTAAACCCATTTACATGAATCATGAAACCTCTATATTTTTATTTTATTATCTTTTCTTTTTGAATATTATAATCTATCAGCCAAGTCGGAATTTTATTATTATTCATGAGTAAATTGTTGCCGTTGAAGTGTAGCTGATTTGCTGTGTGTGTGTGTGTGTGTGTGTGTGTGTGTGTGTGTGTGTGTGTGTGTGTGTGTGTGTGTGTGTGTGTGGTTGTTAGTGTGTGGGTGTGTGGGTGCATGTGTTTGTGTGGGTGTGTGGGGGGGAGTCGTGGTGGTGTGTGTGGGTGTTTGTGTGTGTGTAGATGTGTGGGTGCGTTGTGTGGATGTTGTTGTGTGGTTGAGTGGGTGTGTGGGTGCGTGCAGCTGTATGCATGGCTGTTTGTGTGAGTGTCTGGGTGTGTGAGTGTCTGGGTGTGTGGGTGTGTGGGTACGTGTGGCTGTGTGTATAGCTGTGGGTGTGTGTGTCTGGGTGTGTGGGTGTCTGGGTGTGTGGGTGTGTTGTGTGGATGTGGGTGTCTGAGTGTCTGGGTGTGTGGGTGCGTGTGGCTGTGTGTATGGCTGTGGGTGTGTGTCTGGGTAGTGGGCGTTGTGGGTGGGTGTTGGTGTGTGGCGTGTGGCTGTGTGTATGGCTGTGGGTGTGTGTGTCTGGGTATGTGGGTGCGTTGTGTGGATGTGGGTGTCTGTGTGTGTGGGTGCGTTGTGTGGATGTGGGTGTCTGGGTATGTGGGTGCGTTGTGTGGATGTGGGTGTCTGTGTGTGTGGGTGCGTTGTGTGGATGTGGGTGTCTGGGTATGTGGGTGCGTTGTGTGGATGTGGGTGTCTGGGTGTGTGGGTGCGTGTGGCTGTGTGTATGGCTGTGGGTGTGTGTGTCTGGGTATGTGGGTGCGTTGTGTGGATGTGGGTGTCTGGGTGTGCTGTTCTGTACTGCTCTGTGCTGGTCAGCGCTACTGTGTTACTTTTTCCTTTTCTCATGTTGTCTCTTGTCTTTTGTTCGTTTTGTTTGTTTGCACTAAAAGTTGCACAGGTGCTTTTTTGAAGCATTTGATCCAAAATTCATTTTCTTCTGTCTTTTGTTTGTTTTCTTCTCAATTGCTTTTCTTTTTTTGTTGTTTTTATGAAAGAAGAAACATTTGTAACTGACTCATTTAGCATTAGCATTTCTAACATCCTGTCTTGTGGAGTATCAGCAGGTCTCCTGGTGTGCAGTGGTTTGTACCTTCTACCAAGACTGCTCCATGGAAGGACAAGCTCTGGGTCACAGGTGCTGAAAGCTCATTGATCCACATGAGGAGCAAAGGCTAGTCCAGATACCAGCAAATCTATAAAGATGAGTCAAATGAAAGCGTTCATATTGTTTTTTTTCCTGCAGCATTTATTACAAATTTTTAACAGAAGGCCATTTTATTCCCTGCAAGTGTTTCAGCTCTTAATGGGATCCCACTGAGCTTCCAGATTCCTCTTTGCCAGAAAACAAATCCATTTTTCTCCTTTCCTGCAGTTTTCTCAGTTTTCATAAAATCTCACAGAAAGGTTTTTATGTCGATCTTCAGCTGCGGTACGTATCTATTTCATTGCTGACATTTATGAAGCCTTATGCCATAATACCTGAGGAAATACAGCCTAGAAATTAAACAGCGTGATCTGAATAATTAAACAGCTTGCTAAATAATCTGCTCATCACCACCGGCATGTGACATCCATCACCAGAGGTGACGGGTTGAAATATTTCTGCTTGACTCGACGTAAACAGGAGATAAACTCAGCTCTTGATATCGGGTAGCGAACATGAGCATACACAATAAAAAAGGATGTCATGCATATAATTCGAAGAGGTTTTTAGAGAGAGAGAGAGAGAGAGAGAGAGAGAGAGAGAGAGAGAGAGAGAGAGAGAGAGAGAGAGAGAAAGAGAGAGAGAGTGAAAGATGAGATGAGATGAGTGTGTGGGCAGGGTGTGGGTTCGTGTTCATGCTTTTGTATTTTTGCCACGCAGTGCATCATCACAGCTGTGAGTGATTGTTCACAAACTTCTTGGTAGAAGATCTCAGTGTGTCTTAATCATAGCCTTGAGTTGATCATCGTCTGGATCCAGAACAGTACCACCGGACAATCAGACCTTCTGTGTCCTGTGTTTAGCTTCTTCTTCCTCTACTTCTTTCGACTGCTCCCGTTGGGGGTCGCCACAGCGGATCATCCGTCTCCATACCACCTTGTCCTCTTCATCTGCTTCTTCCATAACAACCACCTTCATGTTTTTCATCACCACATCCATAAACCTCCTCCTTGACTTTCCTCTATTCCACCATCCTCAGCAGCTCAGTTCTCAGCACTCTTCTACCCATATACCACATGTCCCCCCTCTGCACATGACCAAACCTTGTCTCACCTTGTCCCCAAAACGTCCTACCTGCCAGGTCCCTCTGGTACACTAAATTTTGATTCCTGTTAATCCTCCTCACTCCCGATGAAAATCTCAGGTCATGTCCACATTAATACGTTTTGAAAACTTTTATTTTTCTCTATTGTTTGACCTTCTGTCCACAGTTAGAGAAGGAGATGTCAGTCAACGGAAACGCAGCATATGGACAAATTAGAAACTGCCGTTTTCGTCTAAAAACCATTCATCGTCCATGATTAGGTTGTCAGTAGTTTCCCAAAAGTTGCTCAACCTCACTGAACCGTCTGAACGTTTACGTCCCTGTACTGCGCATTTTCTAATCCTAGGACGCTTCGATCCGCGTCATTTCCGCCTGCCGTTTATTTACTTTCCGACTCTTGATAATGTCGCTGCAATGACAAAAAATCTGCCATCGATTTTAAAAGCATCCTTTTCCAAAGTCCACACAGGGACGTGAGAACGGCGTTTTCCAATGTGCCCACTTTGGAGAGCGTTTTCAATGTTCTCAGTTTGGATGCTATGTCAAAACTGAAATAATCTTAGTCATTGCCACGATGTTTCAAAGAGCCGGAAATTAAATGAACACCAGATGGAAAAGCAAGTCGAAGAGGCTTACGTTTTGTGCGTGTGCGGTACAGGGATGTAAGCGTTTTTTCACTGATATACCCCATGTCTCTCCTCTGGGGACTGCAAAATGAAAACGAAAGAGTGGGCATGGTTTCCAAATTTATCCGAATTTGTGTAGACGTAGCACCAGGATCTTCCATTCTGCCACCTCTAGCGCCGCCTCCTGTTTGGAAGCTAATGTAGCTCACAAGTATGAGTATATAGCTCCCAGTTTAGCACTGTGTAAGAGGCATTTCCACATTCGCCACCTATCATAATAAGAGTAAATCATAATTTACATTTACGACATTTGGTGGACTTCGTATCCAGAAGAGACTTACAATTATCTCCATTATACAACTGAGCAGTGCTAAAAGACAGGAGGAGGAGCTGGAGGTAGCAGAGCTGAAGATGTTGAGATGTTCATTGGGAGTGACGACAATGGACAGGATTAGAAATTAGTTTATTAGAGGGACAGCGCATGTAGGACGTTTTGGAGACAAGGTGAGGGAGGTGATATTGAGATGGTTTGGACATGTGCAGAGGAGGGACATGGAGTATATCAGTAGGAGAATGCTGAGGATGAAGCCACCAGGAAGGAGGAAAAGAGGAAGACCGAAGAAGGAGGTATATGGATGTGGTGAGGGAAGACATGCGGGTAGTTGGGTTGAAAGAGGCAGATGTAGAGGACAGGGGGGTATGGAGACGGATGATCTGCTGTGGCAACCCCTATTTGGAGAATCCAATAGAAAAAAAAGATACAACTGAGCAGTGCAGGGTAATGGGCAATGTTTAGGGGCCCAGCAGTGATCGTTGGATCGGGAATCCAACATTTTAACCACCATTCAATATTTCTCCAATATTTTGTGTAGTTATTTGTTTATCTATTGTCTAATGCATAATCTACCAGGGGAAGGTGATTAAGGCATTGTACATTAGCTCAGAAGGTCATTAGTTCAAATCCCAGCCACACTACACTACCACTCCTGGGCCCCTGGGAAAGGCCCTTATCCCACAGCTCCTTAGTTGTATGAATAAGAAAAATAAAAGTCACTCTGGAAAAAGGCTTTTGCCAAAATACCATAGATGTCAAATCAGAACAGTGTTTTGTTCCACGAAACTACCGTATTTTCCGGACTATAAGCCGCTACTTTTTCCCCTCACGCTCTGAACCCCGCAGCTTAAACAATGAAGTGGCTAATTTATGGATTTTTCCTGGGTTTTTCCCGGTTTCACAAACTTCAAGACAAAAAACTGAGCCCCATAACATTAGACCAATGAAATTACTGAACGGGTTCAGGTGAACCAATGAAACTCTTTATATTAAATCAGATGCGCTCCCACTGAATCGGGCCGCACCACATCATAAATATGGATGATGTTCCTCTGACGTTTGACCTGCCGCTCACTCGGACTGTCTACAGGAAATGTGAATCATTCGTCACACTGAAAACAACCGGGCATGAAAACACACACTTCACCTGTGTTCTGAGCTGCACGGCATCGGGAGAAAAGCTTCATTTTTAAATGCACGACGATGCCAAAAGATAAACTCCCGAGAGAAATAGTTGTGAAAGGAAGGAGGAAGACAGTGAACTATGACTTTCTTGGTAGGCTGCTGTTTAGATACAAGCCGTGTAACAGACACTGTCTTTCATTAAAGCCTGTGTAAAGTTCATTAGTTTCAGTGTAGTTTCAGCGGCTTATGAGCAAAATTCAGTGGGTGTGGCTTATATTTGGGTGCGCTTAATAGTCCGGAAATTACGGTAATCAAATGATTTTTCTCTGCATGCTGGGAGCTTCAATTAAAACATCATACCTTGTTGTAAGTGTGAAAAGTAGTTTTTACCTAATTTGGTGCCGTATATAATATAAAATTTACATTTTCATTGTGGCTCTCACAGGGCAGAATACACAATAAATACTACATCATATCCACATCATTGTCCCCCAGGTTGTTCTTGTGACCCTGTAGCAACTGTTTTACGGCCCGAAACTGGGTCAGGCCCGGAGGGTTCGGAATCTCTGATCTACACCTTTTACACAAAATCATACTATAATATCATTTTGTTATCATCACTCACATGTGGAAGGACATAACAGGAACCATCTGACTCAAAGAAATCAATTTCAAGTTTTTGTGGTTTAAGGATGAAGAGGTCATGCTGTTATTGAAAATATCTCACCACATCATGGCGTCATTGGTTATTTTTTAAGACATTGCTTTCGGTTGTTTTATTTCTTGCTGAAGTGGTTAAAATTTAAATATTAAACAATAGGTTTTGGGATACAGCTTAGAAGTTTGCAGGGTAAAGGTTAAAAAAAAAGTGTTTTGTCTCTAGCGCCATCTTGTGTTTCACTTCAATTCAATTCAATTTATTTGTATAGCACTTTTACCAGTGGACATTGTCCCAAAGTCCAATTGACATTGTCCCAAAGCAGATAAATTATAAAGATAAGTTCTAAAATTGACATGTTAGTACTTCTAAGTTTATCCCTACTGAGCGAGCCAGTGGTGACAGTGGCATGAGAAAGAAACCTCGAGAGGAACCAGACTCAAAAGGGAACTCATCTTCATCCTCAACACCGAATTTCCATTCATTATAGTTTCTTCAATATTGATGTGTACTGTTAAGTGATGGTCCTTAAATGCAGAACTGTGATAATTTCAGCTCAAAACCATCCTCAAAGTTCTTGAGTTCATCTCAGTACCTTCATGGACATTTAGGCTGTTCATGTGAACCATCCTCAACTGCAAGAATGGCCTCCTCTTAAAAAAAACTCCATCCAGACTCTAGGGATTTATCAGAAAAAGAGAAAGGGACAGGATTGCTGAGATCTCAGGAGCACTGGTTCTGTGAGTATTGTATGGCATTTAAATGAGCTATTCTGTAGATTTTGTCTTTTTTATGAAGCCTCAATTTCTGTTCAAAATTATCAAATATTCAAACTACACAGCTACACTGCTGATTCAACACATATAGCTTTACACACATTAGCTCAATCAGCTAGTCCCAACGAAGTCCTAGACATGTAGGATTTAGGTTGTTTATTTAAGACTTTTATACAAAGTACAGTCTAATAAAAGAATGACAATTTTTTTTTTCTTCTCCACAAACATCAAAAATGTGCCTAAGAGTAAACCAAAATGATCACTATATCACTTCAACCTTCATCAAAAGAGTGTCCTAATGTCCAAGATACATCCAAAAGATGTGCATGTTCTGTATCTCAGTATATGTTTGGTGATCAGTTTATTGAGTCAATCACGTGAGTCTAATCAGCATTTCTGTCTTGTACATGAAGCTCTGGATCAGCATGTGTAAATATGGCTGGTTTAACTGCATCTATCAGCCCGTAAACTGGTAAATAATATAAATATATAAATTACAATATATATACATATAAAGTGATACATAGTATAAATAGAAAATCACATAAATATAACATGGGTGAATAGATCAAGGCATTTATATGTGGCCTAATTTTACACACACACACACACACACACACACACACACACACACACACACACACACACACACACACATTTTATATAAATAAAGCCAGTCAGTCATTCAAGGAGCGAAACTAATTGAGGTCGGATTAACTTAAATCACGTCAAAGGGATACATATATAAATAAATAAATAAATAAATAAATAAATAAATAAATAAATAAATAAATATTTGATGTCGTGTACGTGAACCCGCTCGTGCATTTTTATTTCTCTCTCTCTCTCTCTCTCTCTCTCTATCTCTCTCTTTCTCTTTCTCTCTGTCTCTGTCTCTTGCTCGCTCTCACAATACCCCCCCCTCCCCCGCCCCCAGGAGAGCCCGGCGCGTATAAAAGCCCGTGTAACGGCGCAATCCGCACAACACTGACGATCAGCGCGCGCAGCTCTCCGAGCTCTAAGGACTTCAAGCCTCAAACAGAACCCAGACATCAAACCAACCGCTTCATCCCAAACACCGAAAGTAAGTCTATTTCCGCTTATACCCCCCTTATAGGAAGTACCAACCAGGCGCGTGCTTTTCTTTCATTCCCTTCATAATGCATGGATTAAAAAAAATATATAAAATAACCAATTCAATTAAATACATCAACTTTATTATACAAGTGTAGTGCGAGTCCACCTGCGACACATCTGTCCAGCGCTTTTGCATGAATTTGCATTTATTCCAGATGTGCAAAGTTCACAGTTTGACAAAAATACAAAAACAAAATCATTGGATTTCATGCATGTATTCGATGTAGGTAAATTGTTTACAGATGATGTGCTCACTGAATCTTCAGTTGACTTGACAAAAAAAAAAAAAAAATTAATAAATAAATCTATTACAAAAGTCAACAAAGTACAGATGTCACGGTTCCCATTTTCTACATATTGTGAATTTCTTTTCACTATCATTTAATTCCTTTTCCTATATCTCCTATTTCTATTCTATTTTGATTCTATGATACTGTATATGGCTAAAATATGAATAATTGTGTAATGTGTGAAGCTGAAAGAGTTTATATGAGGTACGCTGATTGTAGAGACGCTCAAGATGTAAATGTGTGGAAATGGTTTAAGTCCAGTCAGTGCTATGAAATAATAAAATTGACTGACAAACAAAAAAAATAAAGAGTGAGTGCATTCAGAACCACGGACAGCAACCTCAACAATCTCAATTCCAGTAAGAAAGTTTTCTAAAAGTTGAAAGGATTTGGACCAAATCACTGGTTTAAAATATATTAATGTGTAAAATCTGTCTATAAAAGAGTCCCAGAGCCAAGTTTTTTTTAGCTGTAAACATAATCATACATGTAATATATTCAGAAGTTTCTCCAGTGTAACTGAACGATAAATTCACTGTCTTTCTCTGGTATTATGCTTCATTAGTCATTTAGGGTTAATAGATAAGGTCAATGAATTTTATATTTTTAATTTCAAATATACATACATTCACACACACCTGAAACTCCTCAGGATTTCACACACACACACACACACACACACACACACGCACACACACACACACACACACACACACACACACACACACACATCCTTCTTAACAACTCATATTAACACCGCGTAACATTTTCACTTGTCCTAAAGAAAGTTTCTAAACCTCTGAAATCCGAGTTCACAGTTAGTTTTCGGATAATGTCTGACTCCAATTATATATGATACCCTGCAAATAGTTTAATATCTGAAACCAGCCTTTTTACTGATAAAAATGCTTTACGTATAAACACGCTGAACAAATCAGTGCCTTTCTGTCAAAAGGTAATTGGATTATTATCAGTTTGTGATCAGTTTGATTCATTGACGCACCTAAAATGTGCTTTACAGGCTTTTATTCCAGGTCTGCTTTCTAACTGAGTTCTCTTATAAAATGTGATTCTGAGGGGGGGATACAAGGTTTCATCCTCAGGGAAAACACCTCTGTCTTGTTCATTAGTGAATAACTCAATGTCCATCCATATTCAGATTTCTTGACTGAGTTTTAATAATGCAATGGGAATAAAAATCAAAATGAATGAATGAATTCTTTCAGGATTGATTTCAGTATATTCGTCTATACACACAGAAGGCACTAATAACAGTATTACAAATTTATTTATAGAATCATGACGTTATTTTGTATACTTTTTGGTCATATAGGAGTGTATAAATGTTAAAAGATAGAAGCTCTATTAAGGTAATTAAACTGTAGCTTGTTGGGAATTGTGCCAATACCAGCGACAATAAAAAATAGACCCTGAACTAAAATAAGCTGATTAATATCTTACTCCTGTGGTAGATTTAGAATCGAATAATTATTGAAAAAAAAGAAAACTAGTGTTTTACGTGTTATGGAAATGAAAAATGGGGGAAATTCCAGAAAATATGAAAATATAAGAAAATATTATTATATATATATATAATTTTTATTATATAGCTAAAAATATAATGTAAAAATAATAATATAATACCATGCATTTAATATACAATTTGTGCTTTTTTAATTGTGACTATATATTTTTAGGAAATCCTATTTATTTATTTGTTTGTTTGTTTATTGCCTGTTCTGTTCTCCTCCTTGAGCTGTATTAATGCTCCTGCTGTGGTTATTGTGAACAGGATCAGACCAGATCAGATCAGACTTATTCAGTATTTGACAGCAAAACACTGTACCATCTAAATAGATGGTCTGAGGTCATCGAAATCAGCGCTACCGAGTTCTCCAGAAAGAGAACAATCACATGATTTTCATTTATATAAAAGTGAGAGCTCTTTCTTATATATGTTCTCCCACGTTCTCAGATGAGTGCAGGATTGAAGTCGTGGACCGTGGTCTTCTCTCTGTTCCTGTGTGTTCTCCTTTACCTCGGCACCGTGGTGGACGCCTACCCGCTCAAACCGGAGAACCCCGGGGAGGATGCGGCCCCCGAGGAGCTCGCCAAATACTACACGGCTCTCAGACATTACATCAACCTCATCACCCGGCAAAGGTGTGTGTGATAGATAGATAGATAGATAGATAGATAGATAGATAGATAGATAGATAGATAGATAGATAGATAGATAGATAGATAGATAGATAGATAGATAGATGCATGGATGGATGGTGGATGGATGGATGGATGGATGGATGGATGGATGGATGGATAGATAGATTATTATACTGATATTTTTCTTTATTTGAACATCAGTATACAATATACGGTTCCTCATATATGTTATACAGGCTCTGATTTTAGTATTAAACAGATTATTATTTAGATACATACAATATTTCCAAAAGTATTGGGTCACCTGGTCATAATTACGGTATGTGATCTTTCAGTCCCAATTTGCTCTCATAATTCCCTCCATTCTTCTGGAAAGATGTTCCACTAGATTTTGTTGTGAGCTTATGGATATTTGTGTTCATCAGACACAAGAGTGTTATGAAAGGCAGGTACTGATGTAGGTGAGGAGACCTGGGGTGCAGTCAGTGTTCACATTCATCCCAAAGGTGTTCAGTAGGGATGAGATCAGAGCTCTATAGCAGGAGATCTTCCTCTCCAAAGCATGTAGACCAGATCTTCAAGGAGCTCACTTTGTGCACAGGTGCATCGCCATGCTGGAACAGGTTTTGGGTTTCCAAGTTCAAGTGAATGCAAAATTTTATTATAGCGCCATCTAAAGGCGTCCTGTACAAATGAGCACCTTCGGATTTGTGGTAACAGTTTGGAAAAGAACCACATAGAGCAGGAAAGAGCAGGTGTCCTAATACTTTTGGCAGTATAGTGTATGTTACAGATTTTCCGATTTTAGACTGCATTTGGGATTTTTAAACAATAAATAGCATATAGTTGATCATTAGCTCAGTGGTTAAGATGTTGAACGTCTGATCAAAATGGTCATGGTCAAAGGTTCAAGTCCCAGCCTCACCAAGCTTCCACTTCTGGGCCCCTTAGAAAGGCCCTAAACCCCATAGTTGCTTAGTTGTATGAATGAGATAAATGTAAGTTTTCTCTAAGTATGAGATCTGCCAAAAATTATATGTATATATATATTTCTTTTTATATTTACTGATATAGCCTTTGGTTCTGAAAGGTTAAAGTCTGAGATCTTCTAAGTCCTGGACTTCACTGCAGGTTTTCTCATGCTCCTGTCACTCACTGCAGTCTATCCATCGCTCAGCTCTTTACTCAGAGCATCAAATATCATTAAGGGTTGCTCCGAAAAGGCAGACGGAGCCGCGGGTTCACGCACCGAGCCTATAAAATGCCGAGCAATGGCACGCTGAGTGGTTCAAAATCCAATCCCGAGCAAATTTGCCTGCTCAGAGCTTCATCTCTGACTCTCCGAGCGACTTTATTGACACGATTATGTCTTCTGAATGTCTGCCTGACATTTGAAAAAAGAAAGACCCATTGTATTTTGGAATTCTGTGCTTCATCACGTACGTCTTCCTCGACCTTTATGAGAAATAAACTATTTAAAAAAGTTTATGATCAGAAGATGCAGATAGACGCAAAAAAGAAAAGGTACTGAAAAAAAGCACTTTTTTTTTACAAATGTATTTTAAGATCCAGATGTGGTTCATCTCCAGAATGTTCCTACAAAGTCTGAGAATTGCATATGAGTCTTTCGGATGCATTTGGTAGCATGAAATTTTCCCTTCACTTGAGACCCAAACCTGCTCCAGCGTGACCCAAAGTGCACAAACCCAGCTCCATGAAGGTCTGTTTTCCATGGGATGGAGTGAAAGATCTCCTGCTATAGATCTCCAACCCTTTTGAACAGCTTTAGGATTGGGTTTTCACGCTGACTTCACCCCAGGCCTCCTCACCTCACCACCATCAGTGACTTTACTAACATCCTTGTGGCTGAATAAATCTCCAGACAAATCTCAGAAGAATCTAGTGGAACATCTTAACAGAGGAGTGGAGTTTATTATAAGAGCAAATGGAGACTCAATGTGGAATGTGGGATGTTTAAGAGGAATCTTATGGTCAGGAATTTTGATGCTGATGAGAAAAACACTTTATACTGATGAGTTTTATATATAGTGTAATTGACTGTGTATATATTTATACACTAACGAGGTTTTTATCTGCTTTAAGACGATGAGATGATTTTCTGGTCGTTCCTCTGATCAGTTCTCCTGCTTGTCTTCGAGCTGTGATGTTTCTCCACATGCTCTGACAGAGACACAGAGACACTTCAGCACCACTTCAGCTTAATTACCCCTCTGTCTCCATTCCCCCCCCGCTGCCCCTGTTCACCTGCACAATTAACTCATCCAGGGTGTGTGTGTGTGTGTGTGTGTGTGTGTGTGTGTGTGTGCGTGTGTGTGCGCTATATAAAGTTCTGACGTTTTCATTAGTGAAGGTCAAAGATGGTGATAATTTTATTCATATCCAAGGAAAAAAATGTTCTGTGTCAAAAGAAAGAAGCTGATTGTGTGTAGTTTCTGACTTCTCTTCTCTTTCATCCCTCTCTCTCTCTCTCTCTCTCTCTCTCTCTCTCTCTCTCTCTCTCTCTCTCTCTTTCATCCCTCTCTCTCTCTCTCTCTTTCATCCCTCTCTCTCTCTCTCTCTCTCTCTCTCTCTCTCTCTCTCTCTCTCTTTCATCCCTCTCTCTCTCTCTCTCTCTCTCTCTCTCTCTCTCTCTCTCTTTCATCCCTCTCTCTTTCTCTCTCTCTCTCTCTCTCTCTCTCTCTCTCTCTTTTAATCTCGTATCTGACTTCTCTCTATCTTTCATCTCTCTCTCTCTCTCTCTCTATCCCTCATTTCTCTCTTTCTCTCTATCCCTCTCTTTATCCAACCCTCTCTCTCTCTCTCTCTCTCTCTCTCTCTCTCTCTCTCTCTCTATCTCTCTCTCTCTCTCTCTCTATCCCTCATTTCTCTCTTTCTTTTTATCCCTCTCTTTATCCAACCCTCTCTCTCTCTCTCTCTCTCTCTCTCTCTCTCTCTCTCTCTCTCTCTCTCTCTCTCTCTCTCTCTTAATCTCTTTATCTCTATCCCTCTCTTTATTCCCCTCTCTCTCCCTGTCCCTCTTTTTATCTTTATTTCTTTCATCCCTCTCTCTATCCCTCTCTTTATCTTTCTCTCTTTTATCCATTTCTCTATCTTCCTCTTTCTCTCTCTCTCTATCCCTCTCTTTTTCCTCTTTCTCTATCTTTCTCTTTTTGTCCCTCTCCCTCTATTATTCTCTTCTCTATCCCTCTCTTTATCCCTTCCTCTATCTCTCTCTCTCTCTCTTTCTCTCTCTCTCTCTCTCTCTCTCTCTCTCTCTCTCTCTCTCTCTCTCTCTCTCTCTCTCTCTCTGTCCCTCTCTTTATCCCTCTTTCTCTATCTTTCTCTCTTTAATACCTCTTTCTCTCTCTATCCTTCTCTCTCTCCCTATCATTCTCTTGCTATCGGTCTCTTTCTATCTCTCTTTCTCTCTATTTCTCACTTTTATTGCTTCTCTCTATCACTTTCTCTCTTTCACTCTCTCCTTTTAAACTTCTCTCTCTCTCTCTCTCTCTATTCATCTTTCTATGTCTGTTTTCTTTGTCCTTCTCTATGGTTTTCTCTTTATACATCCCTCTCTCTCTCTCTATCCTTCTTGTTCTCTCTCCTTCTCTGTATATATATATATTCCTTTTACTCTTCTTGTTCTCACCTCTCTCTCTTTCTATCCTTCTCTTTCAGTTCTTGTCTCTATGTCCTTCTCTTTCTTTATCCCTTTCTCTATATACTTCTCTCTCCATATCCCTCTTGCTCTACCCTTCTTTCTATCTATCTTCCTCTCTCTGTCTTTCTTTTTATTACCCTCTCTCGGCTATCCTTCTTTTTCTTTCTTTCTTTCTTTCTTTCTTTCTTGCTTTCTTCCGCTCTACTCCTCTTTCGATGCTTCTCTCTCCATCCCCTGTCTCTATCCTTCCACCTCCCTGTCAATGCTTCACTCTTTTTTACTTTTTTAATCCATGTCTATCCTCTATGCTTATTCTCTCTGTTCTTCTCTCTTTTTCTTTCCATTATCCTTTCATTATTCTTCTCTCCTTCTATTTTTCTCTTCACCATTTTCTATCTTTTACAACCTTTCTCTCTCTTTTTTTCTCTCTCTCTCAGGTATGGTAAGAGGTCGACTCAGGAGGGAAGTCTGGCAGACCTGCTGTTCGGAGACAACAATGAGCACAACCAGCGATCAAGGTGAGACACACACACACACACACACACACACACACACACACACACTCAGAGCTGATTTATACCTTAAAAACTGAACAGAACTCAGCTTGTTCATGGCTGTACCACAACACCAAAGTAACTCTAAATGTTACACTGGGAGCCTCTAATATGTGAAAAATGAATGAGTTATTGATCGGTGATTATCAACGGAGTTTGATTCATAGCCAACTATACGATACATTAAAGATACACAAGAAGCAGCGAGCGATGAGATGTGATAGGATTCCCCCCATTACAGCATGAGGTGATTCAATGGAAAGAATATGCAAATCAATGTGGTACAAATAGTTTAATTCTCTGCATCAGACAGACCGCAAATCATCAATTTATACAACTCAAGTGCTTCCTGACTTCTAACGCATGGCTCCTTTTCCACACGCCTTTGTAGTGCAAAAAAAAAAAAGAAAAAGGAAGAAGATGAAATAAAACCGGACGTTCTTTTTCTGTGGCGTCTCCAGGAAGATGCAGCTCTACCTCTGCCATGTTAATCTGTATTTTATGTAAATCTGAGGACACGCTACTTACTGATGCAAATTACTGATGCAAATTACTGATGCAAATATGTAAAAAATGATTCATCACATCGTTAACTTTTATGCCAATGCACCGATGTGAATCGCAGAATCTGAACCATCACTAATATAAACATATTTATATATTAGAAAGAATTTCACTGTACTGTAGAGTTTACAGTTGACAGAAAAATTGATCCTCACAACCCCCCCGATACCCACCTCCGGCCTTGTTTGTATTTTCTCCACCGCGGCTCTCAGACCAGCGCATGGCGGATTCGATCAGAGCTCTGTGAGAGGTTTTAGTCACTATAATGAAATATTAACCACGTCACAGGCGTGTCAGAGCAACACACACTACAGAGGGAGAACACGGAGTTTTCATACCACACTTCATGAATCTTTCACAACCGTGAGCAGATCAGAGGGACAGATGGGAAAGTTGATGTCCGTGCTCTCGTCCTCTCTCTCTTTCTCTCTCTCTCTCTCTCTCTCTCTCTCTCTCTCTCTCTCTCTCTCTTTCTCTCTCTCTCTCTCTCTGTTTGTCTCTCTTTGTCCCTGTCAGGACGGAGGTGGGTTTAGATCATGACACATGCCGAACAGCTGAGAGGCCATGACATTTTACCACACCATTAAAATCAGACTTCAAAGGTGCAGGAAACGGCATCGAGCTCATCACAGAGAGAGAGGGAGAGAAAGAGAGAGGGAAAGAAACAGTCAAGAGAGAGAAAAAGAGAGGACTGTTAGAAAAAAATATCTGTGATTTTTCTGTTCAACAGCACAATCAGATTTTTTTTTAATATCTATATCTATATTTATAATGATCTCGAGATAATGCACACTTTATTAGCTTTTCCACTCATATGTGGTTCTAGAGTTTTAGACTGTAGAGTCTTTAGATGCAGGAGACCCAAATCTGTGCACAAAGCCACCTTCATGAACATCTGGTTGGAGTGGAAGATCTCAATCCATTGAGCTCCTATTTAACACGTTTGGGATGAATGAAATCTTACAAATCTCCACAAAATCCAGTAGAACATCTAACGATCAGATTTCCACAAACGTTTGGTCATATACTGTACATGTGTATGTCTTGATATGAATAACATAACATTTTATTTCTCATATAATATTTTATATTTTAGTTTACCTTATAACAACTTGGTCCTTATAATGAAAAATATATCAAAAAAAAAACAAACATGTATTAGACATTATTTAAATATATTTAAATTTGCCTCAGTAATATTCATACTTGTATATGCATATGTATAATTTATTAATTTATATATTTTTTTTATTTTGCACTTTATAATTATTGAGCTTAATAGTATAATATACACTTTTATAAGAAAATATAAATAATAATTATAATAATGATATATATATACATATATAAATATACACAATGTACTGTAATATAACATGATAATATGTATTAAAATGTTGCTATGGAGTGATGTTTATGGAAAAGGTAATAACATCTTGGTGTATTTCTTGTTTATTTTTCTCCCTAGGTATGATGAGTTGTACATGTGGTGATGCTCGCTACTGCCCCCTATCGGTCTGCTGTGCCTCTTTTCCCTGCTCCTGACCCTTTCCCTGCCCCATGCCCCCTGCTCCCTGCTCGAGCAGCGCTCTTCTCCCTCCACACATCTCTCCTTCAGCACATCAAACTGTATATAATTTATTTCTAGACAGAGAAGTCGTGTCTCTGGAACCATCACTGTGTCTCACTGAGGATTTATTGTTCCTGTTTGTACATATCAATAACTGTGATTAAAGGTTTACATGACAGATGATGTCTGAACTGCTTGTCTTTACACTTTACAGGTTTAAAATGAAACAAGGAAAAAAAAAAGGCTTAATGGCAGTTTAGGACAAAAGTTGATCCATTAGATTTTGTGGAGATTCGAGATCATTCATCCACAAGGGCCTCAGTAAAGGAGGCCTGAAGAATGAAAACTTCATCCCAGAGCTGTTCAATAGGGTTTACAGCGTTTATACTCTGTAGGAGATTTTTCCATTTTAACCCATGGAACGCAGATCTTCATGGAGCTGACTTTGGGCACAGACATTGTCATGCTGGAACAGATTTGAGTTTATTAATTCAGGTGAAGGCAAAATGTCACGTTACCAAATACATCCAAAGATTAGAGGATTCAAGATTTGTATTTTGTCACAAAAAAAACAAAAACAAAAAAAAAAACCAGAAAACAACTTTCAGTGAAATCCAAAACTGATCGGCTGTTTAGAAAAGAAAGAAAGAAATATATTGGATATTAGTATAGTATAGTATGGAATGTTATATAACAATAACAAAACCAAAAACAGTAAATGTAACAGTTACAGTAATTTCAAAGACAGTAAAAAAAAATAGCAAAAAAAAGTAAATGAATAAAATAAAACTAAAGTAAAAATTCAAAAATTATATATAACACATTATAACACTAATAAAATACATGAATACATGTTTTTGAACCATATTAATATCAATAAATATACAAATAAAATCCTTATATGCAGATTATATCCTTCTACTACATGAATATTCAGAGGATTAAATGGGCGTGGCTGTTTCGTTGAAGCAGTGTCAGTGGAATCAGGGCAGTCGATGGGCCCCACCCTGCACCAAGCCTGCTGTTGCCGCTTTAAGATTTCCCACGCTGATCAAAACGCTGGCGAGATCTTCGCATCCAGCCAGACGAGGCGCGCACACACGCACACACACGTGCACGCGCATCCAGGACAGACGCCGGATACTGAAAGAGGTAAAGTGTGACCGTGTCTTTCTTCCCTTCTTTCGTTCATTCTGTTTTTTTTTTCTTTTAAATGCGGTGGAAGTGTGTGTGTGTGCGTGTGTGTGTGTGTGTGTGTGTAAGAGCGCAGTGATGCGGTTGCCATGGCAGCGTGCGTGCCCACCGTCGTTCCCCGCGTTCGTGTTTATCGGGTTTGCGCGTGCCCGTGCGCGCCGCTCCGTCAAGCGTCTTTTGTTCTTTTCTCTCTGTTGATAAACAGAAACGAGAAATAATGGCAGGAGAGACATAAAGGGGGAAAAAGAGATATACGGAGAAAAAAAACTATTTATTTCTCAGTAGATCTTATTTTTCCCCTTACCCTCTCTCCTCCATTTATTTCTTACGGAGATGTAGAAAGATCGAGAGAGAGAGAGAGAGAGAGAGAGAGAGAGAGAGAGTAACGGAGCACTTGCGAGAAAGAAAACAGAAATAAATGAGAAATAAATCACTAGCGGTACATTTTGTCTCAATCTTGCGCCTATTCATGACTGAATTTGCATATTATTAGTGTTTCCGATTAATTATTCACGAGTGTGTTGTTTGCTACAAGTCACGTGGTTCTTTTTCAACCCGTTCTGTCTGTAAAATACGTGGTGTTTTCACCTATTTTCCATACGATAGACGTTGACAGACCGTCAACCGTGAGATAACCGAGCAGGTTATCGTCTTAATCTGTTTTAATGAGACAATTTGCATATTTGCAGCTCATTTAGCTATTATGTAAAGAGGAAAACAATCCGTGCAGGGCTGCGATGGGACAATAATCAATCAATCAATCAATACATCAATAAATCTGTCCTCAGAGGTTCAGATTTACCTCTGAGTGGTACAAATTCCTTCCATTAAACACTCGAGGCTCCTTCTATTAAACACTGGAGACTCCTTCCATTAAACACTGGAGACTCCTTTCATTAAACACTGGAGACTCCTTCCATTAAACACTCGAGGCTCCTTCTATTAAACACTGGAGACTCCTTCCATTAAACACTGGAGACTCCTTTCATTAAACACTGGAGACTCCTTCCATTAAACACTCGAGGCTCCTTCTATTAAACACTGGAGACTCCTTCCATTAAACACTGGAGACTCCTTTCATTAAACACTGGAGACTCCTTTCATTAAACACTGGAGACTCCTTTCATTAAACACTGGAGACTCTTTCCATTAAACACTGGAGACTCCTTCCATTAAACACTGGAGACTCCTTTCATTAAACACTGGAGACTCCTTTCATTAAACACTGGAGACTCCTTTCATTAAACACTGGAGACTCCTTCTATTGTGGTGTGAAATGTTTTACCGTATCAGTTTTGGAAACAGCCTGATGCTCCATGCAAGTAGAACTGTGGGATCAGACCTCATTTGCATATCGTTCCTATGTGCATCCAATAAAAGGGTTCAACCGCTTATTTGCATATTACTAATGTCTGTGGATTATGATAAAATAGAGGATTATGAAAAAATGTGTCAATTTTACTTTAATTTTGTGTATCTTAGTCATCAGGTTTATGTGTATGTATGTACACATAAACCTGATGATGCCCCTGGGGTGGGAATCTGGAGAACTAAGAACTCATACACACTTTCACAGAGCACAGGGCCTTTGTTTGTGTCAGGTGTGTGTGTTTGTGTGTGTCTGTGTGTCTGTGTGTGTGTGTGTGTGTGTGTGTGTGTGTGTATGGGGGGGGGGTCGGGGGTGTAGCAGATGGGGCCCCAAGGAGCAGATGGAGATCAGGAATGAGTGTGATTGCCAGGGTGGGGTTTTCATTAGAAGTGTCTGTTTTTTTTCTATTTGTTATACAATTTCTATAGTTGCAATAAATTAGTTTATTTATTCATCCATCCATCCATCCATCCATTTATCTATTCATATATTTATCTGTTCATTTATAAATCATCCAATCCATTTGTTTCTCTATCCCTCTATAAATCAGTCAATCTATCTGTCTATTCATCCATTTATCCTTTATTCCATCCATTTTCTATGCGTCCATTTATGTATTTTTCCATCCATTTGTTTCTCCAAGTCATCCAGTTATTTATTCATCCATACAATTATCCATCATTCCATCAATTTATTTATCCACCCTTTATTGCATTCATCTATTTGTTTATCCATCCATCATTCCATTCATTCATTTCCCCATCCACTCATTTAACTATTCATCGCCATTCAGTTGTATAGTTTCACCGTTCATCCATTTATCTATCATTTTATCCATTCATTTCTTCACCCACCCATTTAGCTATCCATCAAGTCACCCAGTTATCTATCCATCATTCCCACTATTTATTTATCCATCCATTATTCCATCTATCTAATCATTTATTCATTTATCCATCCATCCATCCATCCATCCATCCATCCAATTAACTATTCCTTCATTTATTTATTTATTTATTTATTTATTTATTTATTTATCTGTCTATCCATCATTCTGTCTATTATTGATGCATCAATCCATACATAGATTTATTCATCTATCCAGCCATCTATTGGCCACATTTGAATATTAAATTATCATCCATCCATCCAATGGGAAGCTGTTTATGTCGGGAAAAAAAAACATGCTTTTGAACTGATCAGGTTCACACTGATGACACACTGATTCATCTCCGAACTGAAGTGTTCTTCAGTTGTCTCTCTGTGAGAAACGCCAAAGCTTCCATGTTCAAACCAACATGTTTCTCTATTATACCAGGTGAGAGATGAATATTTTATTATTAGAAAGAGAACCATGAAGGTTTGAGAAGCCATGAAGGATAAAAGATTCAAAGAACCTATTAAAGAACCTTCAAAGAACCTTTCAGACTAACAGTGTCTGTATATCGATTGTATATCTGTCTATTTATCTCTTCATCCATCCATCCGTACGTCAGTGAGTCAGCAAAGCACCCCCCCCCATCCACCTGCCAACCTATTTATAGAATTGCACAAGTTTTGGCACCTCCAAAATCATTAAGCCTCTGTTCTGCTGAGTTTATCTGCTGAAGCTCATCAGCAATGTCTTCAGTAGTTTCCCACTCAATATACTGAGTCTTATGACCTTTATTTACTGCCCCTAGACTCCATTTTTTTCTATAGAGGAACCCTCTGCGCTCTCCACCCCCTCACACACACACCCCTCGGGGGCCGAGCTGGTCGACACGCTTAGCTGAAGGGAACTGGAGCGAATCCATTTGGCAGCAACGCCTTTAGCTGCTCACGTCAGAGCTTTTCTGGAAACATCTACAGATCGGTCTCTTTCAGTAAACACTTTAATCCGGCCGGTGGATCCCGAGTCTATCCCAGAAAAATACTGTGTGGGAGGTGGGACTACACCCTGCATGGGGTATTACAGGTTTTTATTTAGATTTTTATATCTGTATAAATGACATGAGTTTAATATGAGGTCCTGGTTTGAAGGATCTTTGCAATTGTCAACTAGAATAACTCGAGCTGGGGCGATATGATATTTTGTGATGTGATAAAAATGACTGTTCAAAAAAACATCACCATACCAACGATATCTCAGTAAAGTGGATCGCAATATCAAAATCATGATACCAAAATTATATCGATGTATCGCCCAGCCCTACCACAAAACCATTAAACTCAGAGAACCCGAAAACAATACACAATATGGACGAAGGTTTGTGAACACCTAATCATAAGATGTGCTTCTTCTTGAACATCTCATTCCACATTGAGTCTCCATTTGCTGTTTTAATAAACTCCATTTTACTGGGAAGATGTTCCACTAGATTTTGTGAAGATCATTTAGCCACAAGGGTGTTAGTAAAGTGATGGACGTGAGTTAAGGAGGCCTGGGGTGAAGAGAGTGTGGAAAATTTATCCCAATAGGAGAGATCCAAATTATTCAATAGGGTTGGAGCTTTATAGCAGGAGATCTTCCAAACCAATGAAAAGCATATCTTCACGGAGAACAGGGGTATTGTCATGGTTATGGTCTCCTGCATCTGAAGATGTCAAAACATTTGTTTGCTTCAAACTTTTTGGGGAAGAACCCTATATGGCTGGAAGAGGCAGGTTTTTGAGAGGCACAGGTTTCTCAAAAAGCTACATTCGATAATTTGGAAACAAATTTTGGTTTAGAACGTGAACGCTTTTGAAAGTCATCCGAACTCTTAAGATCTTTGTCCCTTTGGTAACCCTTTGAATATTCGAACTGTCAGTGTCCATGTGGTCCTTCATGGGAGAAAAACACTTTCATGTAAAGTCAGTTATCAGTCTTACGCCGATCTGAGATGACGTGTGGAGTGTTTGCCATCAACCAAGATCTGACTCACACCCATGAATATGTATGAGCACAGCATCGAATCCAGAGCGTGTCTCTGTGTGTGTGTGTGTGTGTGTGTGTGTGTGTGTGTGTGTGTGTGTGTGTGTGTGTGTGTGTGAGAGTCAGGCTTGTTCACCCTGCCGAGTCTCCCTACACACACGGATATAAATATCTGGTGTGTGTGTTTCATCATTTAGGTTCTTCTGGAAATGTGAGCTTTACTACTGCAAAATCAGCGGCTTAGACTCAACTTCTATCCATTTGTAGCTACATTTAATGTCAGAGAACATCCTGAAGCATCTCCGTTCTGAACTAAAAAGCTCACAATTTCAAATCCAGACATACAGTGGTGTAAAAACATCAAAACTTTAGGATGCTGATTATTTTTCAATAAAGGCACAACCCCCTGGTGGTTTATACTGCCTCGAAGCCACAGAAGCACCTTAAGGAGTTTAGGAGATGATCTCAGCTCCACATGGCCATTAGTCAGGTGCAAGCAATTCACACCAACATCCCACAGATACGCAAGTGTGCATGTGTGTGTGTGTGTGAGACTCTAATTACATTAAAGAATCCTGAAAATGGTTTTATCCCACTGAGTCTGAGGGTTTTGAGAACAGAGGCCCTGAAGCCACAGTTTCATCCCACTCTAGTCAGGTTTATGAAGATGCAGGGGAATAGTTTTGCCCCCGATACGGATATAACAAGCTCCGAATCACACCAGAAAACACCATTACAGCCGTTTTTTGACTTCCTGACAGGATCTGGGGCTGTCAGCATACAACTGCTGTCCGTTATTATATTGTCCTGTGTGGCACAGAGATTTCCCATCAGCCCTGAAATCAGCAGGCATGTGAAGAGTGAAAACACCGAGTCGAGTCATGGGTTCTGAGACACTTAAATGTTCCTTCGGTTTCTATGCAACAAACTCGATAAAAAGGCAAAAACACACAGGAATTGGACTTTAAATGAGTTGAAGGAAGTTTTGTGGAAACCAAAACGGGACACTTTCATCTTTAACAGAAGAACTCGAACAGCAAAGAAGATGTTAACAGACTTCCTCACCCCCACAGTCAAACATGAAGATGGAAGCTTAATGGTTTGGGGTTGTTTTGGAGGAATAAAAAGGAATCCTGAACCAACATGGCTCCCATCCCATACTACTCCATACAGCACCATGCAATTCCGTCTGGACTGGGGCTCATTGGAAAAAACAAGACGATGAGCCGAAGCGACGAATGCGTCCGAACTCCGAAAGCATTAGTTAGAGTCGTCTGGAGTGATGTTTATCATGATACGTCCTGCTGAATCACCGCACCTAAACCCTGGTGAACTGCACTGGGATGAACTGGATCACAGGGATGAAATCTCCAACTAGTGAAGAAGCACAGCAAAGAATTTCAGCTGAATGTACGAAAAAAACGAAATGTCTGGATGCCGAGAGTGCGCAAGCTGTACTTCATGCTAAGGGAGGATTTTTCAATGCGAAAGAAGTGGAACATCTGGACATTTATAGATTAGTTTGGTCAAGGTCAATATTGAAGTAGTAAACATAATACATAAACGCATAATATATATATATATATATAGTTACGTTAGTTTGTCCAATTGCTTTTGAACCTGTGAAATTGGTGGGATTGAAAAAAAATATCTGAAATTACAAAACATTAGGCCTATTGACTGCTTGCACAAGTGGGAAGTGGTAGCTCAGTGGTTAAGTTGTTGGTTTACCGACCAAACATGGCCAATTACATGACTGAGTTGCATTGGAAACAAAAGAATGTGCCTCTCAAAAACCATATAAACACTGTGGGCATGCTCTAAAAGGATAATAAGTTGACTTCATGTTTGTTTGGGAATCTTTGATTTTTTTTTTAAAAAGGGAAAAATTGTATACTGACATTAATGTAGCTTGTTGGGGGAAAAGACTGTATGACTAAAACCTGCAAATACATTTCTCTCTCTCTCTTTCTCTCTCTCTCTTTCTTTCTTTCTCTCAGAGATCGAGTCATCATGCCCGTGGCCGACACTCGTACCGAGCCTGGTAAGTCCTCATCGTGCCCTCGTTCACTCAGAAGTGTTTGTCATCAGTGCATAAGTGGCCACTCGCAGTTGAAAACAAATTAGCTGAAGCGATTCGATCAAAACACGAGCACAGGGAAAGTGCAGCTCTAATTGAAGCGAGGGATAGAAGGTCTTCTTGGGTTTTTTTGTTCTGTTTAAGAAGACCTGTGTTCAGATCTACGATGCTGCAGCCACTCCTGTACCATCTAGGAGAAGTTGCTAAACGGGATTCGGAGAAACAAGCTGCAGAGAGCAAAGTCTTATGTTTGATGCTGGAACTGTGATCAGTTCAAAGTGTAAAGTATTTGAGTAAATGTACTTCGCTACTGTATTGCAAGTCATTTTTTGGCTACTTTCTAGTTTTACTGAAAATCAAAGATCATAACCATCTTTTTCTCTCTACTCAACTACACTGATGATTTAGTAGATGCACTTTTCACTTCATTATATTTTAATAAACAATGAGCATTAAAACATTTTTTTGCACCTCTGTTGAAGTTGCCATTAAACACATTAAACACTCCCCGACTCGACCCAACCTGACCTGACCTGACCAAATATTTCTTTTTAAACGTTTAGATTCCTGAAAAGTTTTTGCTGATTGTGACAGGTTTTTGGTGGGTATGTTTGTTTCTAATACGCGATTAAGTTCAACCATTAAAAGTGTTTTGCTCCTGATTTTTGTTTGTATTTAATGTCTGGTGCATCACATTGCGGTGTCCAACAGTAGTCATCAGCATTGATGGATTCCAGTTGCCCTGAAACCTTTCACCATGTTCGTCACTGACAGAACCGAGATTTGCACGAAAGAAGTCCAAGTGTGGGTGGAGGAAATGAATCTTGAGTGACATGTAGCACTTCATTGTTTTTTTATGCTTTGAGAAGTTTGTCTACTGGCTGAATGTAATGTGGGGCTCTGTAATTGCCAAAAGATTTGTCAACAACATCTTTGAAGGCTTTTCAGGCAATCTCTTCTGGCCCAACTAAGAGATCTTCAAACCGCTCGTCACTCATAACATGTCTGATTTAAGGGCCACCAAAAAACCCCTCTTTGATCTTGTTATTCTTGGGAACATCTGTCTTAACTAAAACCTTCGCCTTCTTTGTTTATTACTTTCACGGAATTCTTCATGAGTCATTTTTTCATGTGAAAAGGAGGCACAAAAATCGTTTAGTGACCTGGAACTAACTTTTTATGGAGTGGCCATCCCTGTTTCTCATTCACAAATAAAACAACTGTACTTTGTACCGCCTGGCTGCAGTCCCATTAACAGAGCAACGACTTTCATATCTCCACAGATATTCCAGTTGAAGGTGCTGTTCTGGATGTGCTTCAGCAACATTTCCATGTTCTCATAGGTTTCATTCATGTGTACTGTATAGCCAATAGGTATTAAGGGTGAACGTTGCCATTGAGTAACAGAACAGCTTTGAGGCTTAACGTTGACGAATCAATAAAGAGACGCCACAGTCACGACCCAAAGCAGAGAACAATCCTTTGATGTCAACACAAAAACAGAGATTGTCAACTTGTGCAAAGAATTTGGTTATATCATCTTATCGGCTTCGGAAAACAGACAGCAAACACCATTCCGAACCCAGCAATTCGGCTTTTGCTTTTGACAGACCCAAATCTCTGACCAGACGGTATAATTCTGACTGTGTTATGAGATGTGGATTGCCTAAGGAGCACGGTTCAAAACCCGGCTCAAGGTCACTGCCAGTTCCCTGCATTACAGTGTCTTCATCTGGTTTGTATAAGACCCGTCCCTCTGGTGGTTTCGGGAATGGGAAGACTGTCGTCATTTGGCACGGGTCTCAATGCTGAAGGCAGATTACTGTATTCAATTGACTTGTTTTGTAACTTGTTTTTGTCAGCGAAACCAGACACATTAGTCAAACAGAAGTACCAGTCCGTCACATGGACTTTCTGTTCTCACCAAATCATCGGGGCAGAAAACGGCATTGTCTTTCGAGTGCCAATTGTGAGGCGCCCATTTCTTGTCTTGATCACCAATTTTGCAGCCGCAGTACAGATGATATGCTTTTTTCACAAGAGCAGTCATTGAGCATCTCTGATGAACAAACGTGTACTCAACCATAAATAGAGCAGAATGCATCGTTTCGACATTGATGAGACGTATCGCCCGACACCAATCGTCCTGTAAAACCTATAACATTCAAAGTACTTGTTAAAGTGCTACCGAGGCTATTCTATTTTCTGAAACAATACATACACACTATAAGGTCTATGCAAGCCACTGTTATAAACCTGCTGAGACAGTGTCATGCCCAGGCTGCATACTACCACAGAACAGCTTCCAACCTATACTCAAATATCTTCTTCTTCTTCTTTAGGGGTCACCATACCCCTCTGTCCTCTACATCTGCCTCACATCTGTCACACCAACTACCTGCATGTCTTCCTTCACCACATCCATAAACCTCCTCCTTGGCCTTCCTTTTTTCCTCCTTCCTGGTTGCTTCATCCTCAGCATTCTCCTACTGATATACCCCTTCTCTGCACATGTCCAAACCATCTCAATCTCCCTCACCATGTCTCCAAAACGTACTACATGCGCTGTCCCTTTAATAAACTAATTTCTAATCCTGTCCATCGTCGTCACTCCCAATGAAAACCTCAACATTTTCAGCTCTGCTACCTCCAGCTCCACCTCCTGTCTTTTATTTAATGCCACTTTCTCTAAACCATACAACATCTCAGGTCTCACCACAGTCCTATAAACTTTCCCTTTCACTCTCACAGATACTCTTATATCACAAATCACTCCTGCTATCACTCTTCTCCACATACTCCACCGTGCCTGCACTCTTTTCTTCACTTCTCTAACACACTCTCAATTACTTTGCACTGTTGACCCCAGGTACCTAAACTCATCCATCGTCTCCACCTCTTCTCCCTGCAACGGCACCACTCCACTGCCCTCCCTCTCATTCACACACATGTACTCTGTCTTACTCCTACTGACCTTCATTCCCCTTCTCTCCAGCGTGTACCTCCACCTATACACAAATATAAGAAAGAAAAACATGACATGTGATGGGCAAATTTGGATTTGATTTTCGTGATCAGCAGTCAAAAACTTATAAGGAACACCCAACAGTGTCCAAGAAGCAAAAACTTTGTTGTGCAATGTAATCAGTGTTTTCATGTATATATGTATATATACAGTATATACAGAATATATAAGGAATACACATACTCCTTCTCTCTCGGTAGCTCTATCGCAGATGGATGCTCTGAGTGACAGCACCAGCTCCGCCACTGCCAACGACCTCGACCTCATCTTTCTCAAAGGCATAATGGAAAGTCCAGTGGTGAGTTATTTTTAACAAAAGCAAACACACTCAAGTCGGAATTTATGTAAAACGCTTGTCTTGCTGTGTTCTGCAGAACGCAGAGAGTCCGGAGGAACCTCGACTGGAGGCAGTGGGGGACAAAAACATGGAACTGCTGCAGGACATCCTGAGGGACCTGAGTCCGATCACTCATCGCAGTAACACGGCTGCGGAGCTCTCCAACATCCTGAACCAACCCCATTTCCAGGTATACATTTAAGTTTGGAAACACTGAGTCGTTGATAGTTTTGGAGAGACACGTGTACGTTTCTTTTGTGTCTATGCAACAAACTTGGTCACGTAACTATATGAAGATTTACTTTGACCGAACAAATACATAAATATCCAGAATTTATTTATAGTGAAAAATCCTCACTTAGCATGAAGAACAGCTTCACACACTCTCAGCATCCGGACAGTTTGTTTCTCCAAACATTCAGCTGAAATACTTTGCTGTGCTTCTTATTAAACTCGCCAAAGATGTTCTTAACTAGTTTAAGATTTCTTTCTTGTGATCCAGTTCATCTCAGAGCAGTTCAGTAGGATTTAGGTGCAGTGACTGGACAGGACATTCCCATATAAATATCACTCCAGATGACTGTTTTATCTCTAAATAACGCTTACGAAACTCAGATGCACGTGTCTGATTATCGTCTTGTTGTACAGTGAAGTCAGTTCCAATTAACCGCCTTCAGTCCAGATGGAACTGCATGGTGTTGAAGTATGGAATGGGAGCCATGTTGGTTCATCTGGAATAAGTCTCCAACCTTCCCTGCTCCAAAACAACCCCAAACCATGAAGCTTCCTATTCCATGTTTGGCTGTGGGGCTGAGGGAGTCTGATTACATCTTCTCTCCTGTTTCCTATCTCACACAAGTTCTTCTGTTAGAGACAAAAATGACCCATTTGGTCTTCACAGAACTTTTTTCCACTCATTCACTGTCTAATTCTTGTGTGTTTTTGCCTTTTACTGAGTTTGTTGCATAGAAACCATAAAAGACCACACTTTTGATACCCTCTGTACACAATGCATATTACAAATGTTATAACACCACATGATTTTTTTGTTCTTGCCTCGATTAAGGCATTTAAACAGACAATCATATGATGCATAACTGTTTTGCAGTCCCTCCTGGAGACTCATGATTCGGTGGCCTCTAAGACGTGTGAAACTCCACCGCCAAGCCCACAGGCCTCTATGGAACCGAACTTGCCCCCAGTCCCGGCTGACGCCGTGCGCATGGTGGGCATCCGCAAAGTGGCTGGGGAACATCTGGTATGTTCTCCACAATGTAATGATTTCATACACAGTAGTTCTGGTTCACACTGGTGCTGAGTTACATACACAAATTTCCTGGCAATGAGAAGATTCTTGCTTTAAAACAGAAACTTCACGATATCCATAAGTAACAGACAGACGACAGAACAGGAGTGGAGACCTATTTTCATATCATTGCTTTCAACCCCTTCCCGTTCAGGGCGTGACATTTCGGATTGAGAACGGCGAGCTGGTGATCGCTCGGATCCTGCACGGCAGCATGATCGATCAGCAGGGTCTCCTCCACGTAGGGGACATCATAAAGGAAGTGAACGGGAGGGACGTCGGGGACGACCCACGCGTCCTCCAGGAGATGCTGCAGGAGGCCAGTGGCAGCATCGTGCTCAAAGTTCTCCCCAGCTACCAGGAACCACAGCCTCCCAGACAGGTAGCAACATGGAGCGTGCACTTCTGATCTTATGCTCTTATCCTAATAGGTTATCATCTGTAGTATCTAAGTAGGAGGATCCAGTGTCAGAATGTCAAACCTTAACTTGACATTTTGTAAAACACGAAAGTCTTTAGGACTTTAACACCACGTTTTGTTTTTTTTTCAATAAGGTTGGCATACGTCTTTAAACCCATTTTTGTGTTGAGATGTTCCACCCACCCAGCTTTTAATGCATCCTGTTTCCTTCTTGAGTTCCTAATTGGAATTCCTAGATTAGGGATGGATTCAATTTAACACCCGAAAGATCCATGTAGTTACTAAGAAACTCTGAACTTTAACTGTAATTAACATCAACAGTCTGCTACAATGGTTCAGGACCACAGGCTGCATGAACAGTTCCGCATTTCAGCACCAATAACTGAACACCTAAACAATGATGGAACTGTAATAAATGGACATTCAGTGATGAGGATGAGGACGGGTTCCCTTTTGAGTCTGGTTCCTCTCAAGGTTTCTTCCTCCGGGAGCTTTTTCTCACTCATTAGGGACAAATTCACAATTATAAGGAACAAATTTATAGATACTAAACGTATTCACTCTTTTATTATCACTGTATCTGTGTAAAGCTGCTTTGAGACCATTTCCCTGTGTAAAAGCGCTCTGAAACAAAACATTTATTCAATTGAAATGCATTTTTGCACTGTGTACTCCCAGGTTTTCATTGTTAAGTGAAAAAACTCAGAAAAACTGAAACAGTCAGTGAAATAAAATTCGGTCAACTAAAACAAAATTATATAAAACAAACTGGATCTTTTGACTGCAATACGAACGAAAAACTGTACAGAATTTCAGAGAAAAAAAATGTCTGTTTACTATTTTAAATACATAGTGTCTGACTTGAGATGGGAAAATGAATGGAGCGATTTTATTGACATTGCAGAACCATTTACGACCAGTAGGCGGCAGAGTAACGCGTATAAGAGCTCATTACACTTACGGTTTCATTTACAACATTTGGCAGACGCCATTATCCAGAAAGACTTACTATTTTCTCTGTTAAGGGGTAAAGGGTCTTGGTCAAGGGCCCAGCAGCAGCAAAGGCAGCATAATGGTGGTAGGATTTGAACTCATGACCTTCTGATCAGAAGTCCAACATCTTAATCACCGAGCACTCATTAGCACTAATGGCCGAATAAATAGGCAGAATATTAGATATAAGATAACTATAAGTTTGTAAATATAAGATTTGTGTTTGTTTGTTTTTTACATCCCATTTCACATTTTCTCGCAGGTCTTTGTGAAGTGCCATTTTGATTACGACCCGGCCGACGACAACCTGATTCCCTGTAAGGAAGCCGGCCTGAAGTTTAGCAGCGGAGACATCCTGCAGATCGTCAATCAGGAGGATGTAAACTGGTGGCAGGTACGGATAGCAGGAGGAGAAGGACTGGATATATATACTTGCAAAGTCACATACACACTGTTAGGAATTTCAAACATCCCAGATTGTCTTCCATGGCTACCTGAACATCTGGAGAAGTTTGTATGCAGGATTTTAATGTGATGAAACAAAATAGCGTAGAATTTAAACATTTGCATACACTGAGACAAAAAAAAACGAGGTGAAGTGGTAAAAAATTGAGAGACCCAGAAATCGGATTACATGAATAGAACATACTCATTCATTCTAAGGTTACTTGAGTTTATCCATAACATGTGATGTGAGCAAAAGTAATTGGATACTGGACTTTTTCAGCCATGTGTGATTCTTCCATGAGTTGTTACCACAATGTCAGAGCCGGACAATCGAATAGGACGTCCTTGGACCATGCCATGACCCAACGTCTCCCCTTTTGAGACATTTCGTTTCGTCTTCCCTATTAGTTTCAGCTTTGAAAAGCTCCTCTCTGATTCAGCTGCCGTCATTGGATGAGTAGAAACATATTCTCAGAGCAGTCCCTAAATTCACGTATAAATATCACCCTAAATGCACAATGAAATTCACATATCACAATTTATCAACGTCTCAGAAACAAGAACCAAACAACTCCTTGGCTAATTGTAGCCATAAGATGCATACAACATCTATATCCTTATAATATATGTCTTTTAAATGAGTCTTTTAAGCTGAGGTCTGCCTTACTGACCTCAGTTCAGGACCTCGTCAGTACATCACCTCAGTTAAAGGGAACCAAATCAATAAGTGCTGTTTAACAACAATCCAACTGGACTAATAAATTATAATGTTATGAGGCAAAAAAAAATGTTGCTCTTTGTGTAAAATCATAACAGGAAACAGTAGATTTATGAACCTATTTCATTAAATGAAATACCCGTTACTATCCTCATAACAAGATGATCTTTATCTTTTACACGTTTTCCCCCTCCATCTTTTCTCTTTTTTTCTGAATTGGGCTCCTGAGGGTTTAGATCTTTTTTGTTATTCATTGTTTAATTTGGATTCAGTTCATCCTACTGACAGGGTCCCCTAGTGGTCTAGTGGGTAGAATGCGACGCTCTCACCGCTGCGGCCCGGGTTCGATCCCCGGTCAGGCAACCAACCCCAGCCACTCTTAGTGCCGGTCCCAAGCCCGGATAAACTAGGGAGGGTTGCGTTAGGAAGAACATCCAGCATAAAAACATGTGCTAAATCAAACGTGCAGAGGATCCGCTGTGGCGCCCCCTAATGGGAGAAGCCAAAAGTTAGTTCATCCTACTGACATGACGTCATCCAACCCCCTGTCTTTCCTGTCTGAGTGCATAAGTGAGGGAACTTCTCCAGGCCGTGGGTTCAAACTCCGATTCCCGACCAGGTTCATTTATCGTGACAGAATATAATAATTGACGTGAACGTGCAAATGCCCATGTCGTTTAATTCCGCCACTGCCAAGCGCCAATCAAAACGAGTTTAAAACAGAGCATGCGCTCGACCCTGATTGGTGGCTTGCTGGGTGTTTGACCAGTTAGGTTTTTATTCACTTATAAATTAAAAAGGAACGACTGATTTCACAAAATGTAGTCGAGTAAAAAGGAAGATATTTGATTTTGGAATGTAGTGACGTTAAAGTAAAAGGCTCCCCAAATGTAAACACTTAAGTAAAGTACAGATACATGAAAAAAACTACTTAAGTACAGTAACGAATTTTGATCCCGCTGTGGATTTTGGCGGATTTTAAGATACATCGCAAATTGCTTTTAGTCCGAACCACAAATTATCTGAGGGTAATCAGTGTTACTCACTTTCCTGGTGGTCTAGTGGTTGGGATGCGCGCTCTCACCGCTGCGGCCCGGGTTCGATCCGCGGTCAGGGAACCAACCCCAGCCACTCTTAGTGCCGGTCCCAAGCCCGGATAAATGGGGAGGGTTGTGTTAGGAAGGGCATCCAGCGTAAAACATGTGCCAAATCAAACATGTGGAGGATCCGCTGTGGCGCCCCCTAATGGGAGAAGCTGAAAGAAAGTTTAATTAGTGTTACTCGCTTCACCGGTTATAATGTCATATTGTGTGCCTGTTCAGGGTACAACTTAATATGTATATTTTATTTTAAATGTATTATATTTTATTTTATCTGTAACGTGAGCAACTGCAACCCAACAATTTCTTTATGGGATCAATAAAGTATTCTGATTCTGAAAAAAGGAGCACATACCAAACTTATAGGTGATTGAGGCCAATTATTATCATTAGTACCAAAGTTAAAATACCGAGTAAAAGTAAAAAAAAAAAAGTTCAGGATCCAAAGACTTTATTCAGCAGAAATCAGAGTCAAAGTTCAATGAGAGAAGTCTTTTTTTATATATATTCCATTCATCGTTTTTATTTGTAAAGAACTTCTTACAGTCTCGAAGCAGCTTTAAATAGATAAAGCAGTTATGAAGGTTGTATAAAAGAATGTTAAGTTTGTTCTTTATAATTGTTTATCCCTGGTGAGAAAGCCAGCGATGACGGTGGCAAGTGAAAAACTCCCTGAGATGGATGTTTGAATATCACACAAACATTCTCTTTATCTGCTGATATTATTTCGGAATGCCCAGATTCTTCACAATAATGCTAACACAGCCCATTCATCATTATATTTAGAAAAAACTAGCGTGTAATTCACGCTCTATGACCCTCGATTCGGCCACCACTTCAAATCTCGGCTATCTGTTCTTTTCAAGGTCAAGATGTCAAGAGGCTTTTTACTGTCATTTCTACTATACACAGTGGTACACAGTAGACAGACAACGTTCCTCCAGAACCCTGGTTCTACACTAAACAACAACATAGAGCTACAACACAACACAAAGCTAGATAAAGTGCATCGAGTGCAAACAGTGCACACAGACTACACAAGACAAAACACATTTTTTGACACGTTTATTACTTTTGAAAAATCACCCTTGAAGTAGGAGATATGAGATGTATCATTACTGCTTCAAGTGTTTACATTCTGATCACACATTAAATCATCTTTTTGAATATTGAGACTTGACTTGGTTGTGTACCAAAATATATATATATCTTTTATGCATAGTTCCTGCATTTCATGGAAACTTTATATAAATATAGGGAATGTCAGTCCCGTCACACGTCAGTCCCGTCACACACCATCCAACTAACATATTTCACAAACTGTTTGTGCGTAGGCTCGAAGGGTTCAGGGAGGAAGCGCCGGACTCATCCCGAGCCAGCTGCTAGAGGAGAAGAGGAAAGCTTTTGTAAAGCGAGATGTGGAGCTCCCACCAGCAGGTAGAGCTGTTCCTTCATTATGATCTCCTAACAACAGAGGTGCTAGAGTGCGCATGAAGATCGTTTAGACTGTAGGAACGGTACATACGTCTCCATAACTGAAGCAGATGCGATTCCTATCTCGATTCATAGCCAATGATACGCTACAAGATACGTATAAATCAGCTAAAAAACAATGCTCTGAAATTTTATATGTTACAGTTCCTTTCACATGGCCCCTTTTACAAACTGGCCTTTGTAGTGGCAAAAAAAAATAAAGATTAACTAAAAGCAGACGTTAATGTCCTGTTGTGTCTCCAGTAAGACGCAGCTCTACCTCTGCCAGGTTAATCTGTATTCTATCTGACTCTCAGGACACGCCTCCGTCTCCGTAGCGTTCACACGTCACATTCACGTAGCAGCAGCAGTTTAGCGACTAGAAATCAATTAGCATAGCAAATATTATTGGTCACCTTCTGTATAATAAAAGTGTTGCGCATTTACTAAAAATTATATATAAATAAATTGTTTTTTAACGATGCAACTAAGTGATACAAATGCCAACATGTATCCTATCCACACTTTTTCAAATCAATGCATCACATCGTTTAACTTTTATGCTGATGTACCGACGTGAATTGCTGAATCTTAATGTTCCTACTAGACAGGTTACACCATACGGGCAAAAGTTTTGGACATAAGATTGGGATGTCCGTATTCGAACATTCCATTCCACATTTAGTTTAGATTTGCTGTTATTTTTCGAGTTTGTATGTGGCCACAAGCCCACAAGGGTGTTGGTAAAGTCATGTACTGATGTAGAAGCAGTTAGGAGGCCTGGGAGTTCACATTTATCCTAATAGGGTTGAGGGTCGGATCCCTATAGCAGAAGATCCGTCATTTTCCAACCCATGGAAAGCAGATCTTTATGGAGCAGGCTTTGTGAACAGGGGCATCATCATGCTGGAACAGGTTTGTGTCTCCTAGTTCAAGTGAAGGAAAAATGTCTTGCTGGCACATAAAAAGATGCAGATGGGTGAAAAAGTCTGATGTCCCGAAACCTGACCGTATTTGTGATCATCAGTGTTACAGTTAACAGCAAGTACAAATTTAGATTTGATCTTATGACTAAACGCACTGCATATTATGATGAGAATCGCAGATAAATGGTAAACGTCAGACCTTTCAGAGCAATAAAAATCATGTTGTATAAACCATGATCATAAAACAAGGCTCTACATGTTTCAGGGTTTTTTTTAAGTGACCCAGAGGAATAATCAGGCAGAGTTTATCGCTGTCCCGTGCTCTCCCTCGAATAACTTCAGATCTCGGGTTGATATACAGGTGCAGGAAGTGTATCCGGAGCTTTAATGTGCACGCTAATGGAACTCTGGTCTGTTTCAGGAACGCTGTGTAGTGGGATTGGAGGCAAGAAGAAGAAGAAAATGATGTATCTGACCACCAAAAATGCAGGTTTGTGCTGCAGAACTTTTCACAAGAAGCAAATTGGAATCGTATATAAACATAAACGATGTACAATCACAAGCCCCACCCCTTTTACAATATGTTTCTTTTTTATTTATTGTAAAAAAAAAATTAATTGGTAACACTCATTATGTATTAAAATATAGTGAAGTAAAAAGTACATTAACGAAGCACATTTACTCAAATACTTTACATCACTGCTTTAAAGTGACCTGCAGGTGCATCAGCATTAAAGCACAGTGTCTGGAGAGAATTAAATTTACTACAGTGGATATAAAAAGTCTGCACAACCTTATAAAATTGCAGGTTTATTGCTAGATTTTGTATTTACTGTCCTTCCTCTCTGGTCTCACTCAGATTTCGACATGCACGAGCTTATGATCTATGAGGAAGTTGCCCGGGTTCCTCCGTTCAAAAGGAAAACTTTGGTTCTGATCGGAGCTCAGGGAGTCGGACGGCGCAGTCTGAAGAATAAGCTTCTGGTTTCTGATCCCCAGCTGTTTGGAACTACAATTCCATGTGAGTAAAAGCTACACTGATATTAGCATCAGATATTAGCCCAAAAGAAAGACTAAACCAAAGCTCTATTTTACTCCATTCATTTTTAAATGAGTTGAATCTATTAAAGATCTATTTATTAAATGTATTTCTATGTAACCAATGAGTGCATACTGTATTTCTCAGACACTTCCAGGAAGCCTAAAGCAGGCGAACGAGAGAGCAGGATGTACGCTTTTACGAGCCGAAGCAAAATGGATGCGGACATTAAAGCAGGCCGTTACCTGGAGCAGGGCGAATACGATGGAAACTTGTACGGCACCAAAATCGATTCCATCCACGAGGTAGCCGAGGCAGGACGCCTCTGTATCCTGGACGTCCACCCACAGGTGAAAACACAAATATCTACAAGCCTGTCATTGATTTTTGGACTAATAATGGATGATGTAATGGTGAATGAGTGAGCTTGATAGTGTAATTTTTCCTTTTTAGGCTCTGAAGATCCTGAGGACATCAGAGTTCCTGCCTTATGTCGTTTTCATCGATGCGCCGGAATTTGAAGTGCTCAGATCCATGAACAGAGCGGGAATCGAGTTAGGAGTGGTCAGCAAAGAGCTAACGGTGCAAGCTTAAGTCGTTTTGTTTATGATGTCTAGAACACAAAATCCAACTCCATCATACTCAATCCTCTGAACCACACATTCAAGATCCCAAACACTAACCTCTAACCCCTTAGTGTCACTCCAACTCCAGCCCAAACCTCTCCAAACTCCAACCTTTAACTGTCAAACTTCAGCCCCTAACCCCAAACACTTTCAAACTCCAACACATAAGTCCTTCAGAGTACAAACCCTAACTTTCAAAATGTAACCCCCAACCACTTCAAACTCCAACCCGTAACCCCACCATTCAACCCTTACATGCCAACTCCTAACAACCACAGTTCAAACCCTAACCCAAAACTTCAAACCTATTCAAACTCAACCCCTAACCCCTTCAACTCTTAACCCAACAAACCCTAACCTCAAAACTTCAATCCTTAACCCTACAACCTTTAACACATAATCTCACAACCTCTACCCCCCAAATCTTCAGCCGTTAACCCCACAACCCTTAAACCCACAACCCCTAACTCCACAACTTTAACCCATTACCTCACTTCACATAACTCTAAAACTTCAACCATTAACCCCACAACCCTTAACCCAACAACTTCAACCCTAACCCCACAACTTCAACCATTAACCCAACAACCCTTTACCCCACAACCCTCAACCCCACAACTTCAACCCTTAACCCCACAACTTCAACCCTTAACCCCACAACTTCAACCATTAACCCAACAACCCTTTACCCCACAACCCTCAACCCCACAACTTAAACCCTTAACCCCACAACCCCTTAACCCCACAACTTAAACCCTTAACCCCACGACCCTCAACCCCACAAGCATCAACCCAACAAATTCACCCTATATCCCCACAACCCTTAAACCCAAAACTTTAACCCTTAACCCCACAACCCCTAACCATGAAACTTCAACCACAAAAGGGACAGGAACCTGTACACTAAATGATCTTTATCTCAACCTAAACTTTAAACGTATCGCAAGATAAGGGTGATGACCAAACTCCAGCGCAGTACTAATCCTAATCCCAGTCAAACCGCTGCATCAAGCAAATGACATGTCGCCCAACAGACGTCAAAACAACAGAAAATGTACCATTGCCTGTGCTAAACCCCAGGTTTTCTTTTCTGTCTTCTACTGGCAGGATGGTGAGCTGAACAGGATACTGGACGAGAGCTGGAGGCTTAAGAGGGCGTATGGACACTACTTTGACCTGACCATCGTGAACGACAGCCTGGACGAGGCCTGCAGCACTCTCAAGGATGCTTTAAAGAAGCTGAGTGGAGTTCCCCAGTGGGTTCCGGTTAGCTGGGTGTTTTAGGGGGAAAAAAACCCTCATTCATGAACCCTCATTTTATTTAGTGACTTACATCAAACTTATTTATTTTGTATTTATTTTACTGATGGTATACCTAAGTGATAGCTTGTTTTGTAGTTTTTAGCTGCCCTTCTCGTACATACGTGGCTTTCTGAGCATAAGGCTGTGTCTCAAATCGCGTGTTTAATAACAAACACATGAGCCTGACGAACACGTACAATAATATAACGGTTAACAGCAGATATACTGTCGGTTTAACCAGTAGGACCAGTCAGTATTCTAGTTTACTATAGAGTCAGGAAGGGTGTGTGATTTGAGACACGGCTCATCACTGACTGATAAAAGGCACACAGACGAGAACAATGTCTGAAATTCTTGCACTAATACATCAGGGAAAAAGAAATAACACAAAAACAAGAACATGGTCCACTACCAAGTACCGCTTTATTGTTTTTACTCCTTTCTAATTTCTAATAAAGGCGACACAAACTCCCTGAGTTGGAATGGAAATGAAAAGCGATGTGGATAAATGTTCATAAAACAATTTTAAAGCCAAAAACATTTAAAACCCACGATGTACAGAACAATCACACAAAGATAAAGAGGAAAATGTAAACAAACATTTTGGATTAATAAACCTGAAAAATAACTGATAAACAAGTGCAGAAAGGCCACAATGCTGACAGGATTTGCATTTCAAGTGTCAGCAAATCAGATTAAATGCAAATTGGTGCAAAGCCAATCATATTACTCTCGTAATTGCATTTTGTTTAAAATACTACCTCTCAGGAGCTTATAAAGAGCATAAACCATTTGTATGACACCTCCTCAGGCTACGTCTAGACTAATCCAGATAAATTTGAAAACGGTGTTTTTGTCAAAAAAACGGTCCGTGTCCACAATGTCATTCTCAAAAGTTGCTCATCTGCACTAAAACTTCTGAAAACGCTCGAGTCCCCATACTGCGCATGAGAAAAATGTACCACGCTTCAAACTGCGTCACTTCTGCCCGACGTTTATTTACTTTCTGGCTCTTTGAAACGTTTTGACAATGTCTAAAAATGCATCATCGTTTTCGAAAGCCTTAAATTTCTCACTGAAATGGAAAAACACCGTTTTCCAATTTATTCACGTTTTCAAAAAGCTACATTTTCGTAAACTGAAAATGGCGTCACAGAAGGGCAAAATGGAGAAAAAAAACTAAAAAGCTTGAGACCTCCAGCTCCTCAGATTTGCCTGTGAAATCATGAAAAGCAGAACGATATAGTTGAAGGCACCATAAGCGTCTTCTGGATAATGTGATCGAATCTGGAGCTTCCTATTGGCCGTCTGCTAAATCAGGAAACGTGCGCACAAGCAATTAGCCTACACTTTTTTTGCGTGTAAAATATTGAATATAAATTATATTTTACACATAACGTAGACTTCCAAAAGCCAAGTAATCAACTAGTCAGGCAGTGATGTCACCACCGGCCATGCTGCTTATGTCCGTATTTTTTATTTATTTTTATATATGTATAAAAAAACTATTTGCATAATATCCAGGATGAAATAATAAGGACCAAATATAATTTTTTTTTTTTTTTAATTAAACCAGTTCTTGATAGTGGACTCACACTCATTTATAGACACTACTGTAGTTTCCCTTACAGAAAAATCGCACTGTTTATCAGCAAAATGTATCTCTCCGAACGTGACCGCAAGTGAACACGTGAGCAACATGCTGCATTCGTGTAGAAAAAATAAAAACAGAAGCGGGTGTTTTGCATCATTCACATTATTCATATGCAAAATAAATAATCATGGGGAAAAACACATTGTATAAAAATATTATAGAAACACACTTTCTCTCACACACACACACACACACACACACACACACACACACACACACACACACACACCTGCGATAATCCTGATACAGTAATGTGTTGTGAGTTTTCTGTAAGGGTCCGTATTTAGATGAAACCACATCAGATCCTCACATCACTGCTTTTAAAATAAAATGAAAATATAATATAAGTGTGTAATATTGATTTAGGCAATGGTTCAAAGTCTCGTGTTTTTCTACCAAATTCTATTTTATTACATTCCGTGTGCGCTCTTGTAAATCTTTCCTCGTCATACACGTTGTGGTAGTGCAGGATTTATTATTTTTACCCACACCATTAAAGCTTGTATTGAAATCCTACATTATATGTTTCTTGCACGATCGTATGTAGAATGAGTTTTTACACTGATACAGAAATACAGTAATACACTGATACAATAATACATTATACAGTAATACACTGATACAATAATACAAGAATACACTGATACACTAATACAGTAATACAATGATACAAAAAAAACCTGATTGACTAATACAGTAATACACTAATACAATGATACAGTAATGCATTATACAGTAGTACACTGATACAGTAATACACTAATACAACAATACACTGATACAATAATACACTGATACACTGATAAAGTAATACACTGATACACTGATACAGTAATACACTGATACATTAATACAGTAATACACTGATACAGTAATACACTGATACAGTAATACAGTAATACATTAATACATTAATAAACTGATACAGTAATACATTAATACACTGATACATTAATACATTAATAAACTGATACAGTAATACATTAATACACTGATACATTAATACAGTAATACACTGATACAGTAATACACTGATACAGTAATACAGTAATACATTAATACACTGATACAGTAATACATTAATACATTAATAAACTGATACAGTAATACAGTAATACACTGATACAGTAATACACTGATACAGTAATACAGTAATACATTAATACACTGATACATTAATACATTAATACACTGATACAGTAATACACTGATACAGTAATACACTGATACAGTAATACAGTAATACATTAATAAACTGATACAGTAATACATTAATACACTGATACATTAATACAGTAATACACTGATACAGTAATACATTAATACACTGATACATTAATACAGTAATACACTGATACAGTAATACATTGATACATTAATACAGTAATACAGTAATACACTGATACAGTAATACACTGATACATTAATACAGTAATACAGTAATACATTAATACACTGATACATTAATACAGTAATACACTTATACAGTAATACATTAATACACTGATACATTAATACAGTAATACACTGATACAGTAATACATTGATACATTAATACAGTAATACAGTAATACACTGATACAGTAATACACTGATACATTAATACAGTAATACAGTAATACAGTAATACACTGATACATTAATACAGTAATACAGTAATACAGTAATACATTAATACACTGATACATTAATACAGTAATACAGTAATACACTGATACAGTAATACACTGATACAGTAATACAGTAATACAGTAATACAGTAATACACTGATACATTAATACAGTAATACAGTAATACAGTAATACACTGATACATTAATACATTAATACAGTAATACAGTAATACAGTAATACACTGATACATTAATACAGTAATACAGTAATACAGTAATACACTGATACAGTAATACATTAATACATTAATACACTGATACATTAATACAGTAATACACTGATACATTAATACAGTAATACACTGATACAGTAATACATTAATACATTAATAAACTGATACAGTAATACAGTAATACATTAATACACTGATACAGTAATACACTGATACACTGATACAGTAATACACTGATACAGTAATACATTAATACATTAATACACTGATACATTAATACAGTAATACACTGATACATTAATACAGTAATACACTGATACAGTAATACATTAATACATTAATAAACTGATACAGTAATACAGTAATACATTAATACACTGATACAGTAATACACTGATACACTGATACAGTAATACACTGATACAGTAATACATTAATACATTAATAAACTGATACAGTAATACAGTAATACATTAATACACTGATACAGTAATACAGTAATACACTGATACAGTAATACACTGATACAGTAATACACTGATACAGTAATACAGTAATACATTCATACACTGATACATTAATACAGTAATACACTGATACAGTAATACACTGATACAGTAATACATTAATACACTGATACAGTAATACAGTAATACACTGATACAGTAATACATTAATAAACTGATACAGTAATACATTAATACATTAATACACTGATACATTAATACAGTAATACACTGATACAGTAATACACTGATACAGTAATACATTAATACACTGATACAGTAATACACTGATACAGTAATACATTAATACACTGATACAGTAATACACTGATACAGTAATACACTGATACAGTAATACATTAATACACTGATACAGTAATACACTGATACAGTAATACAGTAATACATTCATACACTGATACATTAATACAGTAATACACTGATACAGTAATACACTGATACAGTAATACATTAATACACTGATACAGTAATACACTGATACAGTAATACATTAATACACTGATACAGTAATACACTGATACATTAATACAGTAATACACTGATACAGTAATACATTAATACATTAATAAACTGATACAGTAATACAGTAATACATTAATACACTGATACAGTAATACAGTAATACATTCATACACTGATACATTAATACAGTAATACACTGATACAGTAATAGACTGATACAGTAATACATTAATACACTGATACAGTAATACACTGATACAGTAATACATTAATACACTGATACAGTAATACACTGATACAGTAATACATTAATACACTGATACAGTAATACACTGATACAGTAATACACTGATACAGTAATACACTGATACAGTAATACATTAATACACTGATACAGTAATACACTGATACAGTAATACACTGATACAGTAATACATTAATACACTGATACAGTAATACACTGATACAGTAATACATTAATACACTGATACAGTAATACACTGATACAGTAATACATTAATACACTGATACAGTAATACACTGATACAGTAATACACTGATACAGTAATACATTAATACACTGATACAGTAATACACTGATACAGTAATACACTGATACAGTAATACATTAATACACTGATACAGTAATACACTAATACAGTAATACACTGATACAGTAATACATTAATACACTGATACAGTAATACACTGATACAGTAATACACTGATACATTAATACAGTAATACACTGATACAGTAATACATTAATACATTAATAAACTGATACAGTAATACAGTAATACACTGATACATTAATACAGTAATACACTGATACAGTAATACACTGATACAGTAATACATTAATACATTAATAAACTGATACAGTAATACAGTAATAAACTGATACAGTAATACAGTAATACAGTAATACACTGATACAGTAATACAGTAATACACTGATACATTAATACAGTAATACACTGATACAGTAATACACTGATACAGTAATACATTAATACATTAATAAACTGATACAGTAATACAGTAATACACTGATACAGTAATACAGTAATACACTGATACAGTAATACAGTAATACACTGATACAGTAATACACTGATACAGTAATACAGTAATACATTAATACACTGATACATTAATACAGTAATACACTGATACAGTAATACACTGATACAGTAATACAGTAATACATTAATAAACTGATACAGTAATACAGTAATACACTGATACAATAATACAGTAATACACTGATACAGTAATACACTGATACAGTAATACAGTAATACACTGATACATTAATACAGTAATACACTGATACAGTAATACAGTAATACACTGATACAGTAATACACTGATACAGTAATACACTGATACAGTAATACAGTAATACACTGATACATTAATACAGTAATACAGTAATACACTGATACAGTAATACACTGATACAGTAATACAGTAATACACTGATACAATAATACACTGATACAGTAATACAGTAATACACTGATACAGTAATACCGTAATACACTGATACAGTATTACAGTAATACACTGATACATTAATACAGTAATACACTGATACATTAATACAGTAATACACTGATACAGTAATACATTAATACACTGATACAGTAATACAGTAATACATTAATACACTGATACATTAATACAGTAATACACTGATACAGTAATACACTGATACAGTAATACATTAATACACTGATACAGTAATACAGTAATACACTGATACAATAATACACTGATACAGTAATACAGTAATACACTGATACAATAATACACTGATACAGAAATACAGTAATACAGTAATACACTGATACAGTAATACCGTAATACACTGATACAGTACTACAGTAATACACTGATACATTAATACAGTAATACACTGATACAGTAATACAGTAATACACTGATACATTAATACAGTAATACACTGATACAGTAATACAGTAATACATTAATACACTGATACATTAATACAGTAATACACTGATACAGTAATACACTGATACAGTAATACATTAATACACTGATACAGTAATACAGTAATACATTAATAAACTGATACAGTAATACAGTAATACACTGATACAGTAATACAGTAATACACTGATACAGTAATACACTGATACAGTAATACAGTAATACACTGATACAGTAATACAGTAATAAACTGATACAGTAATACAGTAATACACTGATACAGTAATACAATAATACATTAATACACTGATACAGTAATACAATAATACATTAATACACTGATACAGTAATACAGTAATACACTAATACATTAATACACTGATACAGTAATACAATAATACATTAATACACTGATACACTGATACAGTAATACAATAATACATTAATACACTGATACAGTAATACAATAATACATTAATACACTGATACAGTAATACAATAATACATTAATACACTGATACAGTAATACATTAATACACTGATACAGTAATACAGTAATACACTGATACAGTAATACAGTAATACACTGATACAGTAATACACTGATACATTAATACAGTAATACACTGATACAGTAATACACTGATACAGTAATACACTAATACATTAATACAGTAATACACTGATACAGTAATACACTGATACATTAATACAGTAATACACTGATACAGTAATACACTGATACAGTAATACAATAATACACTGATACAGTAATACAGTAATACACTGATACAGTAATACACTGATACAGTAATACATTAATACACTGATACAGTAATACACTGATACAGTAATACAGTAATACACTGATACACTGATACAGTAATACACTGATACAGTAATACACTGATACAGTAATACAATAATACACTGATACTGTAATACACTGATACAGTAATACAGTAATACAGTAATACACTGATACAGTAATACACTGATACAGTAATACAGTAATACACTGATACAGTAATACACTGATACAGTAATACAGTAATACACTGATACAGTAATACACTGATACAGTAATACACTGATACAGTAATACAGTAATACACTGATACAGTAATACACTGATACAGTAATACAGTAATACACTGATACACTGATACAGTAATACACTGATACACTGATACAGTAATACACTGATACAGTAATACAGTAATACACTGATACAGTAATACACTGATACAGTAATACACTGATACAGTAATACATTAATACACTGATACAGTAATACACTGATACAGTAATACAGTAATACACTGATACACTGATACAGTAATACACTGATACACTGATACAGTAATACACTGATACAGTAATACAGTAATACACTGATACAGTAATACACTGATACAGTAATACACTGATACAGTAATACATTAATACACTGATACAGTAATACACTGATACAGTAATACATTAATACACTGATACAGTAATACACTGATACAGTAATACAGTAATACACTGATACACTGATACAGTAATACATTAATACACTGATACACTGATACAGTAATACAGTAATACACTGATACAGTAATACAGTAATACACAGATACAGTAATACACTGATACAGTAATACAGTAATACACTGATACACTGATACAGTAATACAGTAATACACTGATACAGTAATACAGTAATACACTGATACACTGATACAGTAATACAGTAATACACTGATACAGTAATACAGTAATACACTGATACAGTAATACACTGATACAGTAATACAGTAATACACTGATACACTGATACAGTAATACATTAATACACTGATACAGTAATACAGTAATACACTGATACACTGATACAGTAATACAGTAATACACTGATACAGTAATACAGTAATACACTGATACAGTAATACAGTAATACACTGATACAGTAATACACTGATACAGTAATACAGTAATACACTGATACACTGATACAGTAATACATTAATACACTGATACACTGATACAGTAATACATTAATACACTGATACAGTAATACACTGATACAGTAATACAGTAATACACTGATACACTGATACAGTAATACATTAATACACTGATACACTGATACAGTAATACAGTAATACACTGATACAGTAATACAGTAATACACTGATACAGTAATACACTGATACAGTAATACAGTAATACACTGATACACTGATACAGTAATACAGTAATACACTGATACACTGATACAGTAATACACTGATACACTGATACAGTAATACACTGATACAGTAATACAGTAATACACTGATACAGTAATACACTGATACAGTAATACAGTAATACACTGATACAGTAATACATAATACACTAATACAGTAATACACTGATACAGTAATACAGTAATACACTGATACAGTAATACACTGATACAGTAATACAGTAATACACTGATACAGTAATACACTGATACAGTAATACAGTAATACACTGATACAGTAATACACTGATACAGTAATACAGTAATACACTGATACACTGATACAGTAATACACTGATACACTGATACAGTAATACAGTAATACACTGATACAGTAATACAGTAATACAGTAATACACTGATACAGTAATACACTAAAACATAACAGCTCATTTGTCCTTCATCCTATGGAATATTAGGAGGCCATGCATTACAGTAATCCCCTGTTTATTGCGGTGGTTATGTTCCAAAACCCCACACGAAAAATTATAAAACGGCGCCACCCAAAAAATGCTTCTTTTAATTTTTTCGTTGTTTAAGCCATAAATCATCCTCCTCCACACATTATACACACACAGAAAACATTTGCAAAAATACAGTAATTATATATATATATTTTATTTTTCCGATCTTACAATGACGATAGCGATGTGACCAAAAATTGTAAATTGCCACGTTCAAACCGAATACTTACATGTCCTATATCACCACCTCCATAAACCTCCTCCCTGGTCTACCTCTTTTCCTCCTGCCTGGAGTCTCCATTTTTAGCATTCTTCCACCGCTTCATATACCCCCGTGTCCCTCACTGTCTCTCTCGCCTCGTCTCCAAAATGTCCTGTCTGCTCAGTCCCTCTAATAACCTCATTTCTGATTCTGTCCTTCCTGTCCAATACCAATCCTCCAGTACATCTGATTACATGCTGATTCTGAACAAACAGAGGTGCGATGGAGAAGAGAAAGGAAGCATGTCGTCTGCGAAGTGTCTCCTCCTTGCATTTCTGATTGTGTTATTAAATGCTCCACTGCTTTGCATAAAAACACTTAATAGATGTGCTGGTATCTGCTCTGTGATCATCTCCTTCCTGAACGACTGCGAGCATCGAACCTGGCAGCTATTATTTATTTATTTATTTATTTATTATCATTAATGAAGGGTGTAATTTTATTAACGAGGAACTGAAATGAAGTTGAAATGAAGCTGGTTGAGTTTTTATTATTTTACATAATGTGATGTAGCCACATGGATCAGTTTACATTTGTCCTGTTCTGCTTGTGATACACTTTCTTAGTTTTTCTGAAATAAATGTATGAAACACAAGTCTTTGGCATTTCTAAAGGGAAAATATATACATATATTTTGGATTTCTATCAGCTCAGGGTTTCATCCTTTATTGGATGACTCAATTAGTTGGAGATGCTGTCATGGCAACAAGTCCGTGCTCAAAGCTCAAACCTGGGGTCTGGTCTTCATACATGGATTTTTCCATTACATGGATTTTGTTGATTTGACCTGATCCATATAAAAGTCTCCACCTCATGAAAAAAAGTTTGCCTAATTGTGACTTCATTTCTCACAATTCCCACTTTATTTTTCCCAGTTCTGATATTTTGCTTGTATTTCTCACGTTGTCTCGCAATTCTGGCTCTTTGCTCACAATTCCGACTTTATTTTTACACAATTCTCACTTTATTTCTCCCAATTCCGACTTTTTGCTTGCAATTCCGACTTTATTTCTCACAACTCTGACTTTATTTCTCACAACTCTGACTTTATTTCTCACGATTCCGACCTTATTTCTCCCAATTGTGACTGCTAATGTTTAGCTAATCTAGCACCGTCACCCCTCTGTGCGACCAGAAAATTTTACACATTGAAAATTGAATATTCTCCAATCAATAGATCGTAGCTGTGAAACAATGGATAAAATCATAAGGATTGTTTTTTTGTTGTTACTGGCAGAAATAAAGTCAGAATTGCGAGAAATCAACTGAGAATTACAAGCAATAAAGTCAGAATCGCGAGATTCTGTGAGAAAGTAAGTGTCATGAGTCATTTAGTCGGAATTGCGAGAAATAAAGTCGGTATTGGCAGAAATAAAATCAGAATCGTGAGGGAAAAAAAGTCGGAATTCCGAGAAATAAAGTGAGAAATGCGAGAAAAAGTTACGAATTGTGAGAAATTTTGTCGGAATCACGAGAAATAAAGTCGGTAGTAGGCAAACTTTTTTTCATGCGTCGTTGGAAATGGGCTTCCATAGATCCGAGATTTGTTGGATTTTGGTGTTCATCCTGGAGTTGTCATGGCAATGATGATTTTCTCATGAGGGAATCGTTTACCTCGTTCATTTGTTGGCGCCTCATAATAAAGTCATTGAGTGGCGTGTAAACAGTAACATCATCTCTAGAATGTTGCATTTAATTCTGTTAAGCTGCTTTTTAAAAGCGTTTTACTTATTACTCTCAATTTCAGATTTTTACTTGTTCCTAACTTTCACTGTGTCCTGTGGTGACTCCAACATGCTGCCAGAAAGATGTAATAATATTCATAAAATAATAAAATATAAGATTTCTCATAACCGCTCATCGAGTATTGTACCATTGACCAGCCAATCACAATATTTTAGATCATTCAGATCAATTCAATGTCATTTGTTGAGCCAATCTGAACAATGATCATTGTGTCATTAGAGCTTCACAGAAATAAATACAAATATACATTTCATCATTGTGGCAACAGTATCAAAGAAAAACTCCCTGAGATGGTATGAGGAAGAAACCCTGAGAGGAACCAGACTCAAAAAGTGAACCCATCCTCATCCTCAACACCGAAAATCCATTTACTATTGTTCCATCATGGTTGCATTTGTTCACTGATGGAGACTTAAATGTAAATCTGTTTATGATCATTTTAGCCATAATATCTGATAAGCAAGCAGTAGAAAACTTTAACAATCACGCTGAACTTTGCTTTCAGTCTCCCCAAGCCTTTATAGCACTTACGGTAAAGCATCTAATTACCATGTGATAATTAGATAGTCGATTCTTGCAGACTGCGAGCATCGAACCTGGTAGCTATTATCTATTTATTTATTTATTATCATTAATTAAAATTGTAATTATATTAACGAGGAACTGAAATGAAGTTGAAATGAAGCTGGTTGAGTTTTATTATTATAAAGTTTTATTATTGTTGTACCACAAGGGGGCAGAGTTTCTCTGGTTTTACAAGACTTGATCGTCTTTTTGTAAGAAATCTGGTGTGTGTGTGTGTGTGTGTGTGTGTGTGTGTGTGTGTGTGTGTGTGTGTGTGTGTGTCTGTGAATGTGACCATTTGAGCAAAAAAAAAATCTTTACTCAGATATATTACAAAAATATTAAAATTGTATATCATTTTTAAATTATAAAATAAAACAATTCTTTTTTACGCATTAAACATATGTTTTACTGATGCGCCAAGTCTCAAATCAGCTCCAAAATCCGCCACGGTGCAACACATCCGGCGATTAATACCGTCCGTGTGGAAACCAAAGCCAAAGTTCCGTTTGGTGTCCTGATGATTTACGTCATTTAAAGCACCATTATTACTTTAAAACTTTTACAAGAATATTTGGTCTTCATGTTCAATGTTGAGTTTGGTTTCACTAATAATAAACATACATTTGCATAAAGCATCAATATTTATCCATTAAAGATGGCAAAAGTACACACATCCTTTACTCAAAAAGAAGTGCAGATTTCTGTGTTTTAAAAGACTTTCAATGGAAAGAAAATTTGAAGTATTGAAAGAAGTTTGGGCTCTGACATATACTTAAGTAAAAAAACATTAGACGATACTCCTTTTTGAGTCCGGTACCTCTTAAGGTTTCTCATACCATCTCAGAAAGTTTTCCGTTGCCACAGTCGCCACTGACTCGCTCATTAGGGATACACTGCTACTGGGGCAGGACCCGGTGCTGTAGGATCTCTGCTCAAAGCAAATCTAAACTTCAGCTTCTTGATAGTGTAGAGTTTTAAACATAACAATAAAACTTCCAACATTTCAGCCAAAGCGAGTCACCGGACGTGATGTTTTTATAGAGGAAGTGACCGTAATATCTGATAAGCAAGCAGGAGAAAACGTTATGCTCTTGTGAGCCAAAGAAAATAAAAACCACAATCACGCTGAACTTTGCTTTCATTCTCCGCGAGCCTTTATAGCACCTACAGTAAAGCTGAAATGAAGGTGAAGGTGAAACGTATCATTTGATGATTAGATAGAGCTCTGAGACGGAGTCAAGGGTGTAACTCAGATCATGTGACTTTCCAGTGATCGCTTTATATTAGTCGATGTTCAAAGCGTGTAACGGGTTCCTGGATTGGGATCGGAAAGTTATATGTTTTTACAACACAGAAAGGCACATTGTCAAATCGAATTCAAATCCAGTTCATTCTTTATTTGTTAAGCAATTCACATGCTCGTACTTATTGTCATAGTATATAAAAGTAATCACAAAGGAGTGGCACAAAAAAAAAAAATCACATCTACACAATTTCCTCGTTAGTCCTGAGCCAGTGAGATGAAGTGACCTGGCGGTTTTTCTGTGACCGTAAATGAAGATATTGACATGTTGATGTCATTAAATGATATTATGTGATCGAAGATAATGTGTTGAGGCCACAAGTTCTTCAGAACCTATTCAGACCTTTAGAGAAGATATTTAGGGGTTTTTATATATATATTGAGACCATTGATTTTTTTTTAAACATATGTGAGCTTTGAGATATTCAATTGAGACCACAAGAGAAAAGAACAATGCAATATATTAATTATATGACATATTACAAATAACATGTTGAGCCTGGGAGATCATTTGATCAGCACACAATATGAGATAATAAATGTAGTCCATGAGAAAGTGCATCGACACCACCAGATAATGCTGAGAATTTATGAGATAATATAATGAGAATACAAAAGAATACATATTGAGGTCACAAGGCAACATTTTGAACCTATGAGATAATATACACCATGAGATAAAGTAGTAAGGGCACAAGAAGCCATAAAATAATAAATTCGAGGTCATGGGAAAGTGCATCAATGCTACCAGGTAAAGTAATGTGTTCATGAGATAATATATTGAGGACCTGAGAATGCTTATTGAGGTTGAGAGACAACATACAGAAGCTATGAGATCTTTGACACGACAAGATAATGGGGTAAGAGTACGAACTTCTGGAAGCCATGAAAAAGTGTGTTGACGCCACCAGATAATGTAGTGAGGACATGAGATAATTTATTGAGGACTTGAGATCATTAATAAAAGTCACTAGTCAGCATTTTAAAGATATGAGATAATTGACACTACAAAATAGTGTAGTACAAGCACAAGATAATCTCTGGAAGCCATGAGATAAAATAAAGCCATAAGAATGTGTGTCGACACAATCAGATCATTTAGTGAGGACACGAGATAATCTTATAAGGACATGAGATAACTTATTTAGGTCATGAGACAACACATTCAAGCCATGAGATATATATACTCTATCGAGGACCTGAGATAATTAATGAGGTCACAAGACAACTTATTGAAGCCATGAGATAATTTACATCTCGAGAAAATGTAGTAAGGAAACTACAAACTCTGGAAGGTACGAGATAACAAATTGAAGCCACTAGAAAGTGCGTTGATACCACCAGATAATTTAGTGACGACACGAGATAATCTATTGAGAATTTGAGATAATTAATGAGACAACATATTGAAACCATGAAATAATCTGCACCATTAGATAATGTAATAAGACCACAAGATAACTTCTTAAAATCATGAGATATAAATTGAAGCCATGAGAGTGTGTCAACGCCGCTAGTTAGGTTTGTGAGGACACAAGATAATCTACTGAGGACCTATGATAGCTCAAATTACACAATGAGATATTGTAGTGCAAACATCAGATAACAGCTCGAGGAGTTTCGTTTCTCAAGTTCTTTACGTTGCTATATCTCGTGGTGATACTTCAGTGGAATAATACTTAATATTTAACCTAGAACCCGTGTCCTAAAAATTCAAACAATGTGATCATAAAAATTACAACCATGTCACCTCAGACGCTCTGAACTTTAGCTCCTAAACATCTCCATCAAAATCATTTTCTGAACCGTTCATTTGGTGCAGGAGTCATCGATCAACAAATATCATGATGGCTGCCATTTTGAACAAACAGAATCAACCCTTTTTGCTCTGCCCCTTAGAACCCGCCCTCTAGACCACGCCTCCCAGCTCCTACAGTCTGAAGGTGGGTTTATAGCAGGACGCTGGACGTGTTCCAGATGATATTATAACTTTAATGTTGATACACATTCCAGCTGCTTTCTCAAGTAAAAAAAAAAGGAGATTTTATAATTGTATTAAAGGCGGAATTATAAAATATTTGTTGATTTATTTTTGAAAATGATTTCTTTACTATTAATGTTATAATATAGACTATTATATTACCTTTCCTTTAATTCCTACTTTATAGCATTCCATGCGCTCTTTATAAAATGATGTGCTATAGTTATTGAATAACTTAAAAAGATAAAAACCCGCAAAATTATACACAATAATACAAATATGTACACGATTCAACGATCGACAAAAAAATAGCAGCGCTGGCTTTTAATCTCCATGGTTTGTTCATCGATGTGTTGGAAGGAATGATGTGTCTCTACAGTTCTTCGGACTCTTCGATGTCTTACTGTGGCAGAGGAGGACAGGATGAAGTGATCCGGCCTGGTTCGGAAGAGACAAACGGAGTGCCGATGGACTCTGTGTACGAGGGCGGAGGCTCGTTCGGGATTTCAGGCTTCATTATCTGCAAAGAACAGACAGAGAGGGGAAGGGGTTAAGTTTGGCCTTGGTATTGTAGTATGGACTAAACCTGCATTCTTGCTAGCAAGCAACAATGTGACAGAGCACAGGGTCCGCCATGATACAGCGTTCCTGGAGCACAGAAGGTTAAGGGCCTTGCTCAAGGGCCCAAAAGTGGCAGCTTGGTTAAGGAATTGTTCTCTGGATCAGAAGGTCACAAGTTGAAATCCCAGCACCTGCCACTTCTGGGCCCTTAAACAAGGCTCTTCATCCTTAACTGCACAGTATATTGAGGCCCCACAATAAGCACAAGCCTCAGTTTGCTACGAGTTAATGTACAAAGGCAACACAATGAAATACTGAACCCCCAGGAGCACACAATAATACATTAAGAAAATGAGAAAATGCAATGATACCACTGGCAACCACATGATGTCGTGAGGACACCAGATAATATATTGAGTACTTGAGATAACATATGGATGGTGCTAGAGAACATATTAAAGCCATGAGATGATCAATTAAAGCCATGTGATGCCACAAGATAATAGATAATTGAGGTTTCAAAATATTCTAGTGACAACCGGAGATAATATAGTAAAACCGAGATAATGAGATAATGAGGATGCTAGATTATCATATTGAGACCGTGAGATGATACATTGACGCCACAAGATTATGCAGGGGACAAAGGATCACATATCAAGGACAAGATGAATGAATGAAACTACGAGACGACATATTGAGGACGCACAATGAATATTTTAAAGCCAGGAGACGACATATTGATGCCACGAGATAATATTATGTAGTAAAGACACAAGATAACATATAGAAGCCATGGGATAATATATTACCACCATGATGACCAATTGTTTAGGTTCTAGAATGTAGCAGGGATAAAGCATGTCAAGGTTTTAAAATATTATAGTGACAATGTGAGATAATGTAGAGACAATACATTGACTCTATGAGATAATGTAGTGGGGACATGGGATAATAGATCGAGGACATGAATTTATAGGTTTCCTTGTGGATTTAATATGCTACAGATTTGGGGCTCAGGAGGGTTGTTGGCTTGTTACTCCAAATCCAACTTTCCCATCACTATTTTTTTTTTAAGTGGATCAATAAATGGCAGACAGAAAACGACGCTGGTCGAAGCGTCTTGCATTTTGCTCACGTGCAGTACATTTACAGGGATGTAAAAAAAAAAAACGGAAAAAAAACGCCGTTTTCGAATTCATCCGTGTACGAGCCAATTTAATATTTCGATTTTACAAATGTATAAACAGGACCTTGATTCTATAATCCGGATTAGTGTAGGCCCATTCTTAATCTTTCATTCGTTTTTGCTGGAACAGGAAGAACACTACGAATGTCAACATCTCATTTTTATATACACTGAGGAACCAGTCTTGTAGCTCATTCAGCTTTGTGTCATTACATATTCATGACATATTCCCATTCATAAACATGTACATTTACATTCATGGCATTTGGCAGACACGCTTATCCAAAGCGACTTACATTTATCTCATTCAAACAACTGAACAGCTGTGGGGTTAAGGGCCTTGCTCAGGAGTCCAGGAGTGGCAATTTGGTGTGGCTGGAATTTGAACTCATGACCTTCAAAACCAATGCTTTAACCACTAAGCTGAAACCTGCTGTATACGCATACGTTCTGTTTCAGTACTTCTCGGTTCTCCTCAGTGGTATGACGTACCTCGTTGTACAATGGAGGAGGGGTGTAGTGCTCCGGCAGGCGGTAGTGTAGATGTCCGAGTTGTTGTTGATCAGGCTGTGGATGGGGGATGACATAGACGGACTGAGGAGGTTCCACAGCACGTGCCGACACCTCGGCCAACTCTCTCCGTTCCCGCTTCCTCTTTATGAAACATTTACACAAACCCGTGCATAACACAATCACAGCGAATGTCGGGATGAGGATTCTGCAGAGGAAGACGAGGGGAAGAGTTCAACAGGCAAAAATTAAATGTACATGAAATTGTAAATGTAACAGTGTGAAAAAAATGAATGTAGATATAAAATATGTGGCCAAAATTGGGACACCTGCTCCTGCTTTTTCCAGCCATCTGCGGTTTTTCCACAGAATGTTACCACAAATTTGGAGGCACACTTGCAAAAGAACACCTTAGGATGCTTGGGTAGCATGAAAATTTTTTCCTTCAGTTGATCTAGGAGACCCAAACCTGTTCCAGCATGATGATGCCCCTGCTATAGAGCTCAAACCGTGTTGAACACCTTTGGGATGATCTTTTCACACTGACTGCACTCCAGGCCTCATCACCTCACCTACACCAGTGCCTGACTTTGCTAAATACCCTCATGGATGAATAAAGCTCACACAAATATCCACTCTCCAAAATGTAGTGGAACATGATTGGAGGTTGTTATAACAGTAAATGGGGACCACCTCTAGGGGAAGTGGTAGCTCAGTGGTTAAGGCTCTGGGTTACTGATCTTAAGGTTGGCGGGTTTAAACCCTGGTATCTCTAAGCTGCCACTCTTTGGGCTCTAGAGCAAGGGCCTTAACCCTCTGTGCTCCAGGGGTGCTGTATCATGGCTGACCCTGAGCTGTAAAGAACATCAGGTAAAAAAATAATAATTTAAGGTAAAACCTGGTTATTCAGGTAGTCAGCTGACCTCATCATTTCGGTACAAAACCTGGACCTGAACAACTGAAGCAACCTCGTATCATAACACTGCCCCCACAGGCTTGTACAGAAAGTACTAGGCACTCTTGATGTCAATTTGGGCTCATCAGACCACCTGATCTTTTTCCATTGCTCCAATCCTTATGTTCCATAGAAAAATGTATCCCCTCCCCAAGCCCCCCCACTGATAAGCGGTTCTTAAGGCTGCACAGCTGTTTCGTGCCAATCACTTGAGTTCTCTTCACATTGTAGGTGTTACGTTACTGCCAGCAGAAACATTGTCAACTGTATGACATTTAATACTGGTATTTACTATGATTTATAAATAAACAAACAGACATATATATATATGTATAAATACTTACTGGAAAATGCGAAAGATCAGTGGTAATGAGCTGTCCATAGATATCACAGTACTGTTGAATTCTTAATGATCAGAAGGTGTTGATTTATATCAGCTTTGGCACCTCGTACCTGATTGCAGTTTGACCAAAAAAAAATTCAGACTGAGCTTTTAGTTTTCATTTACACCACAACAGCGCACAGTCCTGCGTTCTTATTTACCCAGGTAAAGACGATGACATGACGGAAAGGCCTCTGTTTACGTTTCTATATTAAGCGCTGCATGTCAGCCAGAGCTGAACTCCCCCCCCCCCGAATGTTACCTGAATATCCTGCATTAAATCCCAATCAGAAACGTGAGTATCGCTGAGAGTTTCTGTTTTGTGTGCTGTTGACTCCAGGCTGAACCTTAATGAACTGCCAGGAAATAATGGGCTGGGCGTGAAAACGCACAGCCTGGCATCAGCTCAGAGGTCAATCTCATGCCGAGCCTCTCACATGACACTGTTTATTGTCATGTTTTATTGGCATTACATGCAATACCAGATTATTACAAAATCTTAAAGGTCAGGGAAGTCCAAAGCAAGCAGATTGAACCCAAAAATATAATTCAAAACATATTTTATTGATCAATATTTTACTTCAAACTTCCTATTTATAGATTATTATTATAAAGATAGGATACATTTATTAATTATTTATTGATTTATAGTCTTAGTGTACTTGCTTTCAATATATATATATAGTAAAAAATGCGTATTTATTTATTTAATCGTATTGTACTTGTTTTATATATATATATATATATATATATATATATATATATATATATATATATATACACACACACACACACACACCCCCGAAATACTACAGTCGGAATTTTGGTCATGTGACACTCAACTTGAAAACAACATTCTGTACCATTTTTCTCAAATACTCTGATTACAAATGTGTAACAAATTTTCAATAAAAAGTCACAATGTGTCAACACACATCTTACCTGAAGGGACGCAGTCCAGTCAGGTGCTCTAATCTGGCCCGAGACTGCTCAGTGAGGCTTATCATAAAAATATGCACACTTGCTTATACACACACACACACACACACACACACACACACACACACACACACACACACACACACTCACACACCTTAATGTGTTTATGAGCATGTTTTGCTGGTTAAAGTCACAGTGCCTGCACATGAAGTGTCTTCAAAATAAAGACTGTACAGCAGGTTAGTCACATTCCTGACCACCCAAGTATGAACGGTCCTAAAGCACACCCTTGATTAGGTGTCTGAACGACAATGTTTGTTTGTTTTACATCCTCTGATGGCAGGACGCATGGCAAGAAATCGATGTTGAAAACGAGGGCGTCACGCTGTGGAGAGATTTCAAAGGAGCGATTTCAAATTTTTTCACATCCTCTGCTGTACGTAAGGTAAACTGCAGCGAGTTTGTATAAACTAGAGTGGAAGTTCTTATAACAAACAAATAGAGACTCAATGCAACAATGGATGTGGATGTTCTTATGCTCAGATGTTCTTAATCTTTTGGTCGCATTGTGAAAATAATGCACGCCATTTCAAACAAGAGCCAATGAATGGAGAGATTTTATTCAAGAAGACGACTAAGAAGAAGAAGTTCTAACAACATCCAACACTCCTACAAAGCAAACAAAGAGACAACAATGCATTCTGGGAAAAGCGATCGTTAGAAGGCGCTCAGGCAAGACTGATCAGGTTTCCTGTGTTAGTTGGTGTTAATAAATACATAAATTATTTGCTTTGGAACATTAACGATGCTATATAGAAACATTTATAATTTGATACAAAATCTTTGTTCTTGACGTATACAATAATCAAACATATATTTCTAATTTCTCTAAAGGAACACATCAATATCATCTTTTTGATCTTTAAAGAAAAAATAAATTTAGGCATTTTGTGTTCCAGCGCTCATTTAGGTCTCGGATGTGACATAATTTCTAGGGAAGTATCCCTCCATGCCGTTCAGGATGCCCTCGCACCAGCCGTTATCGTTCATCTTGGTCAGGTAGATCACGTCTCCTTCCTGAAAGGACAACTCCCCCGGTTTGCCTGGTTCATAGCTGTAAAGAGCCACCACTTGGTGGGAAATAAATCACAGTGAGTTTCTTAGAAAGTGTACACACTGTAAACACTGTACGGACAAAAGCTTGTGGACACCTGAGTGTAAAGTAGATATGTTCTTCTCTTTGAACATTCCATTCCACATTCAATTCCCATTTTCTCTCTTATAATTAGAGATTGACTGGTTAATTTTGAACAGTCGGCAAAGATCCATGCCGACAGTTTTTCTGGGTTGCGTTATACAGTACAAGAGCGGCCTCTAGAGGCGAATCACTGACACCACATGATGTTTATATAAAGTGTCTTTTTTATTTTATTTTTTGATGTAACTGTTTTTATTTATTTGAAATGTTACTTTTTAATATATATTTAATAAATATATATTTATTTCATTCAGCTTCAATAAACGATTAATCGTTTAGCGGCAAGTACGATCCAAACAAGCTATAGGTAAAATTCTGTGTAATGATTTTTAAAGTCATCCCAAAGGTAGCAGGAGATTTTCCACTCCAACCCATTTAAAGCAGATCTTCATGGCGCTGTCATTGTGGAACAGGTTTGGCTCTCCTAGTTCACATGAAGGGAAAATTTCATGCTACCAAAATGCATATGTAGATACAACTGTGTGTTAATTGTGGAATTGAGGAAGAACCTCATATGGCTGGACATGTCAGGTGTCCCAAAACTAAAATGTCCATAATGTGTTTTCAGCGTACTCTCACAAATACCTTTCTCCAAGTACTGTGCAGGAGCGGAGGTGTCATAGTCCACAGGTGGAGGTAAAGGAGGAACCTCCTCGAAACCATCGATGCAGTCCATGGGTGGAGGAGGTGGAGGAGCTGGAATCTCCAGGTCTAAAATATAAGGATTTAAATGTACAAGAGGTGATGTGTGAGGTTCATTCATAGTCTTTAGAACCAAACGTTTGTGCACACCTGACCATCACATAGCGCAGAGGTTCTTGCTGAAGATCTTGTTCCCGATGTTCGAATTACTGTTTTTTGGAATGACCTCTGCTCCACTCGGCAGTGAAGGTTTTCCACTAGATTTTGGTTCCTTAAAGAACCCTAAGGTGTTCAGTAGGGTTGAGGAGGTCAGGGGTCAGTGTCGACAGTTTGAGGAAGAACTATATATGGGTGTGATGGTCAAGGGTGCACATATTTTAGCTGTAAGAGAGAAAGAGAGAGAGAGAGAGAGAGAGAGAGAGAGAGAGAGAGAGAGAGAGAGAGAGAGAGAGAGCAGGCACTTAGACTTACCCAGGTGCTGCAGCCGAGCAGGAATCCGGCACAGAGAGCTCAAAGTGGGCGGAGCCAAAGGAGGCGGGTATGGAGGGGGCGGGGGAATAATGACTGACAGGCGAGCGCAGAGAAACAGGCCAATCGTGTTCATCGGTTTATTTACCATAAAACGTTTCATATCAGTTTGAAACTCTGAAACTACTGACTGCTTTTCTCCTTACTTTCTCCTCATTTTCTCAGTTTACATCCTTCCTCTCCTTCATCTATGCTTTTTTTCTGTCATCTTCTGTCTGTGTGATTTTATTATTCCTAAGTTTTCCTTCATCCCTTCTTTCCATCACCTTTTTTCATTCCGTTATTTTTTTCCCTTCCTTCCATTCGCTTTCTCTCTTTGGTTTCCTTTTAATTCTGTTCCTCCTTTTCTCCTTTTTGTTTCCTTTCTTCCTTCCATCCTTCCTCCCTTTCCTTACCCTCCTTCCTTCCATTATTTCCCTCCCTTGCTCCCTTCATTCCTTCCTTTCTTCCTTTCTGTTTCCTTTCTTTCATTTTTTCTTTCCTTCTCACCTTCTTGTTTCTGTGCATACTACCTTCATACTTTTCTTTCTTCAATTCTCTCCTTCCTTCCTTTTTCTTCCTTCACTACCTTTACGCTTTTCTTTCCTTCCCTCCTTGATCCCTTCTGTTTCTTTCCTTGTATTTTCTTCATTCTTTTAATTCCTTTCTTCCCTCAATTTCCTTTCCACCTTCTTCTGTTTCTTTGCATTTTACCTTCTTACTCTCCATTTCCTTTCATCCTTCCTCTATTGTTTCTTTCCTTATGTTTTCTTCCTTCTTTCTATTTTTCCTTCTTTCATTTCCTTCCTTCCTTTTTCTTTGCATTCTACATATCCCTTAGTTTCCTTTCTTTCTTTCTTTCTTTCTTTCTTTCTTTCTTTCTTTGTCTATCTAACTATTTTATTTCTCTCTCTCTACACCTTTACCTCTTTTCTTTCTATTTCCTCTCCCTTGCCGCCTTTCTCTCGTTTCTTTCTTTTTATGTCATGTTCTTTTTGACTCTTTTTTAAACGTAACATTTCAGAACTTCAACTTTCAGAAAATCTTTCGGTTACTTTAGATTTGTCATAAATCCCACAAACCCGTAAACCTTCCTGACAGCCTTTCATCTCGCTGCAGGTTCCTGCAGAAGATCATTTCAGGGACTTGGGTTAGCGTTTGATAAGTACCTGTGTGTGTGTGTGTGTGTGTGTGTGTGTGTGTGTGTGTGTGTGTGTGTGTGTGTGTGTGTGTGTGTGTGTGTGTGTTTGTGAAACTATATAGCCCACAATAAACACACTCCAGCTCGGATATGACTATACACACTAAGTTCCACGTTTCCATGGTGACTCAGGCTCTTACGTGATTGGCTGTTGGACAGGAAAAGCGAGCGCGTGTGCAGCGAGCGGGGGGCGGAGCCTGGGCGAAGCCGCAAAGATAGAGAGCGGGTGCTGGGAGGGCGACGCCCCCGATAACGGCGAGAGCGGCGAGCTGAACAGAGAAGCACATTAGCGTATATACATACACACACACACACACACACACACACACACACACACACACACACACACACACACACACATCACACGTTTCTGGATTTCAGTGGTGG